>CM064912.1:47435253-48035253 GCA_032727855.1 Quercus ilex subsp. ballota | reverse complement strand
TAAGAAACTAAGTGAAATTTCTCTCTGACAGATTAGAGGACTTTATAGAGGGGCAACACCATCTTTTGTTGGGGTGGCTTTTGAGAGTTCTCTTCTTTTTGGCGTTTATTCCCAAACAAAGCAGTCTCTGCAGGTTTGTCTTTAATTTAGTTGGCTAAAATTATATTGTTTGTGAAACAGGCACTATTAACTGATTTTGTGGATATAGTTCTACTGAACGGTTTTGCATCTGTTATATAATTACTGAACAATTGTTAAATTTTTCATTTTTTCTCTTATCATGAAGGGAGGTGTACGGAGTAGTTGCCCACAGCCCCAAGTGATTATTCCTTCTGCAGCTTTTGGGGGAGCTCTCATCAGTTTTGTGTTATGTCCATCAGAGCTGGTGAAGGTAAGTGAATGGGAGGGTTTGTTTGTTGCAAGATTGTTTTCCATATTTGCTCTGTTGCTTCTGATGGTACCTTGTAACAATGAGCTTTTCAGTGTAGGATGCAAGTTCAAGGTGCTGACTCTTTGGTTCCAAAGTCAAGTAGATACAGTGGTCCCCTTGATTGTGCCCTTAAAACTGTGAAAACTGAAGGGGTGAGAAAATCATCTGCATTTAGCATCGTTATGAATGTTTTGTTTTTAATCTGACATAACACCTTTCAGGTTACAGGCATTTTTCGTGGAGGTTTTACAACATTGCTAAGAGAATCTAGTGGCAATGCAGTCTTTTTTAGTGTTTATGAGTATGTTCGTTATTACATGCATTCACAACTAAAAGCTGCTTCATCTGAAAACAGCCACTTGATTGATGCGGGAATTGGGATTTTGAGTGGTGGCCTTGGTGGTGTAGCTGTAAGCCTCTTGACAACTTCAGCATGTTTCTTATTAAAGTGTTACATTTCACATATTTCAGTCTCTGATTCCTCTAATTACCCATCATATTGTAAAAAACTTTTCCTGCCGTTCTTTTAGTTTTGGTCTGCTGTTTTGCCCCTTGATGTGGCAAAAACCATAATACAGACTTCCCCAGATAAAAGCTCTTCAAGAAATCCGTTTCAAATCTTGAGCTCGGTAAGCCATCTTGATTTCCTCCATTTCATGACTCTCATTAATGGCGGCCTTCTTCTATTATATCTATTTACGAAATGGAAGAAAAGATGGAAAAGCATTTTCTCGTTCCTTTTTTGGGTTCTTAGAAGAGAGGGAAGCTGAATGGGTCTTCTGTTGTAGATTTACAGGAGGGCTGGACTTAAAGGATGCTATACAGGACTGGGTCCCACCATAGTTCGGGCATTTCCGGCCAATGCAGCAGCAATTGTTACCTGGGAGCTAGCAATGAAACTTTTAGGGATCAAGCATGAGTGAGGATAATGATATCTTCAATACCAAATGCTTTAATTCTCTTCCTATTCCTATAACACATCCACTCATGGCTGCTTGGCAACATTTCAGATCCAAAATTCCTGAGAGGCTTGACCCTGGGACTGACGATATCGGATATAAAAGCTTCACTTGATTTTTTTGAAAGGGAGCTTCAGCATCATTTGATTTTTTAGTCGATTCTTTGTGTGGTTGGACTGAAAAATGGGACATGTTTGGAATTACTGCGATTTTTCTTGTCAGAGCCTCTTTTGCTTGGTCTTTTTTCTTTTAAAGATGTAGGATGGATTGCGAGATATACTGTTAGACCGGATGAAGATGTGGCTCAAGCATGTTCAATTTGAGTTAGGTGAGCTTGGCCATTGAAAAAAACATTCATGAGAGTGATTGTAACTTGTATTCCTGATTGGTGGGTTTTCATTTTTTGGAAGTGCTGGACAATCTGTACTAAGAAAATAGAAGTGTTGTTTTATTTACTAGTGTGATGACCTCTCAAATTGAAAATTTCCAAATAATGCAGCAAAATATAGGTTGCAGTAGCCAGTTTCTTGTGCTCTGGGATGGAGTGGTTTCTGGATTAGACTGATTATCCATTATATTTTGAACAAATAACCTGGTGGTTGCAAAAAAGCTAGAAGCACTGAAACTTCATTTATTTTAGGTTGCCGTAGCTATGTTGTAGCCGTGTCATAATGGTATCGTACCAGTTGTTTCATGTTATAATTTTTTAGAAATTGTTTGTATTACCGTATTGTACCCATAATCACATTCGTGCCCAGACTCCCAAGCAAAAAAGTTGCTTGCTCCCTCTTATTTATGATTGGCAAATATATTTCTGTCCGTTCATATGATAAAATTTCCTTGTGACTATTATTATTACTTTGAATGGCAAATCTGTAGCTTTTAAGTTATTTGAATCCATCCCTATTTTTTATGATAGGAATTAAATTATGAATTGGTTGCCTGCCATTACTATCTAATATCAGAAGATTATTAGTTGAGTCACTCAACTTGAGTGGCAGATCCATGCATCTTGAAGCATAGAAAAAAACATAAGGCAAAAATCCAAATTATACTATTGAAGTGTAGGTGAACTGTCATTTTTATTTTTAAACTTTACCTTTTATCATTTTAGTCCTTGAACTTTTGGCATACTAATTAAATTGACATTTTCGTTTATAAAACTGTCATTAAGTCCAATAAAATTTTGGCACATTACTTATTGTGATTGCTTTTTTATAGATGGCAAGTCACTTTCTAATTTTTTTTTCACCTCAACATTAAGGACGACACACATGCTGCATGTGTTTCAGTCTAGGTGGGAAACAACTATTATTATTATGCATGTGTTTTGGGTCACATGATGGACATGTAGTCAATTTCAGTTCAAATATAACAGAAGGAAGTCTAACAAAAGGGTTTAATGCATAATTTTAAAGACCACAACTCCACAAGGGTTTTGTATCGCAATGGGTGTGTTTGAAAATGACCAATACCACATGGGGGCATATTTGCATTTAACCCTTTTTATTTAACACAATAATCAAAACCCTTATTTGCAAAGCACACAAAACAAGCTAAACACAGTACTAAACATAAAAATAAATAAATAAAAAATCTAAAAAAGAATATTCCATTATTCCTACCCAGAGGAGTTCCCTGAACGCTTCCACAAGAAGCTAAAAGATGTTCGGTTTGAGCATTACTCAAAATTCATATCCCATATCTCATATCTCATAACTTAAACTCAATTTCATATCTCTAATTCTACTTTTTCCTTCACTTGAAAAAAATATTTGTTTGATTTCATATCTTGGGTGCATATCTCATGTCTCAAACTCAAATTTGTGCATAAAGTGGTGGAGCCCATGTACTATGGGTGTAGAGTGAATCCGTAGTGTGAAAGAGTAAAGAGAAGTTGACTCAAAAAAAGAAAAAAGAAAAAAGAAAAAAGAAAAAAGAAGAAGAGTAAAGAGAAAGGAGTAGCTGTCACACACTCCACTGAAGTGACAAGACACTGACGCAGCCCCACTAAATTTCATTTATTTACCAAACAGTCATTGACACTCTTAACTCAAAATTTGGAAACATCCAAAATATGTTTTTAGTTTGAGTAACTCAAACTCAAAATGTTGAGTTTTGAGTTATATATGGAAACTTAACTCGAAAACTCATCCAAACAATCAAGTTTTCAGTGGAGCCCACATTTTTTGAGTTTTGGGGTGATGAAAACCGATGAAAACAAAGTTACAAAATTATATAACTCAGTTTTTATCGATCCAAACACCTATCTCAAAATGAATTTTATGCCATCTACAATTTGTTTCTAGGCACACATGATAGAGATGTGCCATCCATGCTAACTTTAGAACAATGATAGAAAAACTATTCCCTTTAAAACGATTAACAGTTTAATTTTAGTTTGGTATTCTAATCAGTTGGTTTTCTAGATATAGAGAAAAGTCTTCGCAACCTTGCTAAAATTCGATTGAAAATGACAACCAAAATACAATTTGTATTACATACAAAAAATTAGTTTTTAATTATAAAATAATTAGATCTGCTCTACATAAACAAGCTTGGGATTTGGGATCCCAAATCAGTTTATGGTCATGAGATCCTTTAATTTCTATCAAACAGATGAGATGATTTCTATACTCATGTATCTCTTTCAAAAAGGGGTAAACCAAATCACATTAATTATATCCTTGTTACAGCTATTTGTTCTTTGAAGACAAGTAATTGTGAATAGCTCAATGGGTTATGATTATAAAACCATGTTTTGGGATAAATTTAGGGAATCACATTAGTGTCCAACAATCTACCTTAGGAAGAAGAACACACCTCTATTAGCACATTTTGGATGTGTTTGTAGAAAGGAGAGGTGACAAGCATTTAACCTAAAAGGGACTGGAACAGCCATCAGACTTTACTTGTTACTTACACAACTCAAAGGGGGAAAAAACATTAAAGGAGAGGCAATATATATGAGCAATGTAGACTTTTATATATATATATATATATATATATATATATATAACAACCAGTCAAATACCACTTAGCCACAATTGGATGGTACATGCCAAAATGCTTTTAGGCATAATTATTTAAATGCTTTAGATAAATTAAAGAGCAATAGTGCATAATTAAAAACCCAATTAAGGAATGACAGAAGAGAGAGAGCATGCATCCACATAGATTTTTTTTTTTTTTTTGACCGATAGATCTTAAAATGATTGGAAGGAATTTTAAGGGAGAAATCTAAATTCTCCCACTTTGTAAGTCTTCCTCCAATTTCTAATCCTTATCAATGCGAGCCTTCTCTATGAAATTCAGATGAGCTTTTCCGACGCCTCTCATTATGTCCGGCTAGACGTCTACGACAACTCCTTTTAGATTCATCAAACTCTGTTAGCTGATGGAACCTGTACGTAAAGCATCATTTCAAAGAAATGCTCGTGAAGAAAGAAATTGAGGAAAACGAACATAGTCCATTTTCTTTTTCTTCCTTATTAGGTACTTTTTTCTAAATTTTCCTTTGTTTATTTATTTATTTTATTGGTTAATTTCCTTTTTCCCCTTTAGTAATGAGTAATAGTTTAACACGAACTTCATGGGAAAAGAACTAAGAAGCAAACCTAGCTAGAGAAAGTAGGATGTCTAGTGGCCTATCTAGGCTTTTTGTTTCTTGATAATTCGATAATTACAAAAAAAAATATGAGATTTGACCCGTTTGGTAAGAGATTTCTAGTAATGTTGTTTGTATTTTTTGAAAATACATGTGAGTGAAAAGTGTGTGAAAATATGTATAATGTTACTTAAACACTGAAAACTGTTGTTTAAACAATGGTAACAAACGGACCCCAAACTCTAGACTTCTATGTTGGAAATACTGTGCCAGTTGAGTTAACTTACAAGGCTCTTATATGTTTTAGGAAATAAGAAAAAGTACCACTTTCAAGTAATGTACTATAAAGTCTAAAGTCTGAATGCACTTACACAAGCACATACAAAGCCTAAAGACTTTACAAAGGGGACAGGGTTAGAGATTAAGAACTACAAGAGAAAAACCAAAAGAATGGATCCAATTCTAAGATAGAAATCACATCAAATAGCATGTGCAAGCATATCACTCAAGGTACTATAAGAACAATTAATCATGTCCTGATCATCTTAAAATTCACAAGGATTGCATCAACATGGTCTGATGGCCGTCCTATTCTCTTAACATTTGAAAGCACTCTCTCATTGTAGGAATGGACTTCGAATGGGACTCTTGCTTACAAATTAAAGAAGTTGAGAAGGAAAACTAATGAGGCTTAGTTCATAAGACAATTATCAACATTGACAGAAGATACGTTTTTAGTACCTGAATAGTGTTATGGGAAGAATTGTTCACTCCTATATGAATCGTAGGAAGAAGATTTCTTCATCCCTATTCCAAAGTTCATTGTGCAAAACTGTTCTATTATTTAGAAAACTGGAGAAGTAGATTTATTCAATCCTATTTGAAGGGAGTAGACTTATTCAATCCTATCAAAAGCTGAGAATGGAGATTTATTCTATCATTTGGCAAGTAAGTAGGGAAGATCTGCCCATATTGATAAGAAAGAGGGTACAAGATTTATTCAGACATCAGGAAAAGCCAAAACCAAAGATTCATTATATATCGTGCTTCCTTTGTTTCAACCTAAAATGTTTTCTTGTAAAAACGTGTTTAATTAGTTATATTTCTAAAATTGATTTAAAAAAAAAATATTTGTTGTTGTTCGGTCCAATGAGATAATTAGATCTACAAGAAATGCATAGTAGATTTTCCCTAGTGATCACACACAGGACTTAGAGTTGGGACATGAAACTTTGTGTGTGTGTGTGTGTTTGACAGACAAAAAGAGAGAGCCTTTTTTTGAGAAAAAAAATTTCTAATTCAATATTTGCATTAAGAGCGACTTAAAAACTTTCAATCTTACTCATTGATTTACTAGTGTATGGTTCAACAGCTCTAACTATTATACTAGATTTGGATCTAGGGGAAGTGAATTTTGTTCTGTCAAAAAGGAAATCATGTAATGTAGAAAATATTTGAGTTTGACTTACCTTTAGTACTTTTTAAATTAGAATCTCATTTTGTTTTAATGAGAAATTGTCATATCATACACTAACTAAATAAAGGGTGGAGATTAAAACTCGATACCACATGCCATAGTATATTTAAAATAAAAGGACATGTCCAGTTAAAAAAGTACCGGAGGTAAGTCAAATCCAAAATGTTTTATTTGTTGTTGACTCTACAAAATAATTTTTATGACAGATTTTCAGCTATACTAATTAAACACTATGCACAAAACATTTTACACCTTTTTATGGATAATTCTGTGTTAGATTTTGGTAAGTATTTTCTACTTACAAAGATTAAAAAGTGTACCAAACCCTACAAATGCAAAAGAATAAGTCTAGTAATAAATTACTTTAAGGATTGTGAAAATTTTGTGTTCATAATAAAATTGAATGCAAAAATATCTTTTGAAAAATATTTTAGGTCAACAAAAAAAAAAAAGCACGTGAAAGTATGAGAGAAAACAATTATACACTTCATTTTGGAATAGAGAAAGACTATACAAGATTAATCAATACAAAACTCTTGACATTAAAAAATTGACAATTAAACAGTGAATATTTAAATTTCATAGCAATGCTACACGAAAAAATAGACTATTTTAAATTTCTTTTTTATGGAATGACACTTTACACACAAAATGCATTGGGATGGGACTCAGTTTGTGTGTGAGATGTGTTTTGATAAGACAATTCTCACATAAGTCATTATGAAAATTTTGCAAGATGACTTTGTAAGAAAAGTATTTGAAATAACTCTCGCATAATTCTCTATGAAAATTTTGTAAGAAAATTATATACCAACAATCATTTCAGATAAGAAAAACAACCTTTTGCACTTGACACATAAGAGTCAGAACCAACTTTCCATTGACATTGGAGAAAATATACACACTACAACCGTTTTAAGGCCAAAATACTCCTTGCATAAACATTGATCAATATACTCATATTCACCTTAATTTTGCAACAATGAATTAAAAAAATTATAGATGTGAAAATGTAATGTAAGCTATTGATATTATGGATGTGACAAATGCATGGTTTAACCTCTGTTGTTTTCCAAGTTTGATCTCAAATCAAGAATTTCAAGATTCAATTTCAAAAAGAGCTTTTAGGGGACTTCCCTAGCCGAACACCTAGTAAAAACCCTAGAAGCTCCTCTATATAAGAAGGCCTAGGGCTTTTAAGTTTCTTCACTTCTAATTAAGTAGAGAGATAAAGACAATTTTTCAAACTCTCTATTCTGTTTCTCTAAAATGTATAGTCATTTTCTCATGAAAAACTTTCACCTCATTTATTTATTTATTACTACTACTACTACTACTACTACGTTGTTATGTCCCTTTTGTGTTTCTAATGCGTCTATGGGTTCTAGTTAATTGTGGTCTAGGGTTCTTGATCTAAGATCTTACTTTCCTAGGGAGTTATGCCTAGTTGAATTTGATATTAAGAAATTTGTGAGTCTTATATACTTGCATGGTTGACAAAAGACTTATTAAAATATGTGGATTGTGCGTAACTTGCAAAAGGCTCCGTAGGAGTAAATAATTTCTCGAGATTGACAACTTGTTTGATAACAACTACCTTACTCATGTCATTAAAAGTGATAAAGTTGCTACTAACTGGGATAAGAGAAATAAAATCACGATTCATGAATTTAACATAAGTTGTTTGTTGTTGGTAAAATTTCTCTCACTTTCTTTGATATCTTTGAATTGGTTGGTCATATTTTTGTTTAATTTAGATTATATGATGCTAGTCATTAGTCATTACTAACTTGATTAGTTTTTATATTCTAGTTTATTTGCTTTTTTTTTTTTTGGAATAAAATGTCTCAAAATCCCCTGAATTTTAGAGAGTTGCTTTTAGGCCCCTTAAACTTTTATTTTAGCCAATTTAGTACATAAACTTTAGCATTCTAACAAATAAAGTACATCAACTTTGGTCTTGTAACAAATAGACCCTTAAACTTCTATGTTATTGCAAAAGACTTCTTCATTTTTATTTTTTTAAAAATTATTTGTGCAAAAAGTGGTTAAATTGGTGGGGGGAAAAATGTAAAAGGGGTCTTAGTACTACAGTATCAAAGTTTATGTACTTTGCTAAAATAAAAATTTAGAGGTTTTAGTGCAACTACTCCAAAGTTGAGTAGGTATTAGGACATTTTCTCCCTTTTTTGATCAAGTATAAATTTTTAAAACCTTATTTCTTATTCTAGAGACAACTTAGTCTTATACTTGTACTATTGACAAAAGGTCTATTCAAATATGTGGATTGTGCACCACTTGTGATTTGTGAAAGGCACATATTTGTTGTTGGTAAGGTTTCTCTCTCTTTGTTTGATATATTTGAATTTGATGGTTATATTTGTGTTTAAGTTTATATGATGGTAGTCATTGCTAACTTGGTTTATTTTTCAGTTTATTTGCCTTATTTGTTTAGGTACAACTTCTAAAGTTCCATTTTGTTTAGACATAATTTGTTTTTATACTTGATATGTGGGTTGTGCATAACTTGCGAATCGCACATATTTCTTGTTAGGTAATTTTTCCATTTCTTTGATATCTTTGAATGTGTAGGTTTTATAAGTCCGATTATATATAATGATGATATGAAGTATTATATTGGTGAGAAATTTTTTAAAAGTTTATGTTTTTCTTGTAAAAAGTTGAGTATTCGAGAATTAAAAAGTTGATCGACGGGATCTCAAACGAATTGGCTTATTAGAAAACAATGCTTGTTCTTTGTAAGTTCTATTTTAAAGAAGGTGAAAGTTTTATGGAACTTTTCCTTGATCAAAAATGAAACTCAATTAATCAAATAAGGAGGGTACAAAGTAATAGATGTCATCAACCCGAGGGGGTTGATGACATCTATAACTTTGTATAGCCTTTTCTTCACCATTGCCAACCCCCTCCACACCTCCCCCCCCCCCCCCCCCCCCCCCCCCCCCCCCCTCATTTGCTAAAAGCTTTTTTCTAGAGAAGAAGAAGAGAACCTCACATGCACAAGGTACGAGCTTGTGTATGCAAACCTACGAGGCCGTATGTGAGTTTCAAAGCTGGCCAAACTTCTTTTCTGCTAATCTTGAATGATATTATATTTTGATTATTTAATGTACTATTTAAATTTCTTGTATAATTAAGAGAAACTCCATCTCTAATCCTTCTCTAAGTCTATAAGCTATGAACACTGATGGAGTTGATCTTTGGATCGGGTAACGATGGATAACTAAAAACTTCCCGTTCTCATAGCCTATCCTCTAGACCCGCCTTAGTGATGATGGGTTAAACCTCTGCATATGGGGTTAAGACTTAAGAGTATAGTACTTGGCCTATAAAATTGAGAGATGAGTTCTACTCCACCCTAATTCTTGAAACCAATTGAAATACTCTCAAATCCATTGTTAGGATGATCCTAGTTTGTGTGACTTAATTACTATATACTCCAAGGATGAGTCCTCCCAGAACCAAATATTACATTTGGCTTCATCATATAAAATAACATTAGTTTTTAAAGAAAAAAAAAAGGTGAAATTTATAGCACCGAAAAAATAGATACAGTAGGACTTTGAGAGACATTCATCCAACAGATACAATAATAATATGATGGTTCAAATAAGTCTAATTTGTCGGATTTCAAATAGTACAGTGTCAGAAAGCCTAAAGGCAAAAAGTTTAAAACCATGAAATCAATTCTATATATAGAAGGCCCACTAGGCATTATTAGATACGAACATTATTAAGCTGTACGGGTTTCAACAAAATAGACTTGAACTAGGAGTTGAAATGATAATTGAACACAAGTGGTGGTTCTTGGCGTAGTTCATTTTGTAGCTTTTGTCCATACTAATTGCATGGCTTTGGGCTCATCGATCCCTATCTTTTGAGTCCTACAAGTCATGTGTAGTGCGTGGATATCTTTGGTTTAGAATAGACCTAGGGTCGGGTAGGAGAAAATGATACTAATTGTGTGTAATTGTTTAGGAAAAACAGCAGTACTTCTTGTTCTTGTGTAATTTATTAAGGTAAGTTTCATCATTTGGCATTAGTAATTGGTATTAGGCTTACAAAAAACGCTCAAATGCTGTAATTTACTTTGCTTGATATAGACGCATGCATCATGCTCATATGCCATGTTGTTTTTGATACACCAAAAGATCCATAACAAATAGTATATCCAGGGCTTAATTAATTAACTTCAATTATATCTTTTTGGTTAGAATACTACATAGCAAAATAAAATATAGAAAAAAGAGAGAAATTCAACTTTTATATTGTAAAAAGAAAAAAAGAATAGGAAAACTAGGGTTTCTAACCTGCTACATTGTTGGCAAAACCTTTGCTGGATTCCGGCAACGCTGACAACCGGAGCCTTGGCATGAAAGTCACACACCTTGTGGCGGCGGTGATAGTGCTTGGCATCAGTCAGATCAACATTGCAATCCTCAGCCTGGCAAGTAGGCGGCGTTGACCCTCCTCCGCTACCGGAACCTTTCTTGGTAGAGGGAGAGGGAGTCATCATTCTCTTCCTTCTCTCTTCCTCTCCAGATCCTAATTCATTATTGGTATATTCATCATCATCCTCATCTTCATCCTCATCCTCCATCTTGTACTTGAAGCTGCTCTTCTCCTCAGCTTTGCTTGTTTCCATTTGCAAACACACAACAAGACAACTAAGGAGAAATATATGGGAGCTATAGGAGCTAGCAGACAGTCAAGTGGAAGAAGACTAATAACCTTGGTGATAGACAGTTGAAAAAGGAGAAGAATGAAGTGTGACTGTGAGGACCACAACCTCTATTTTTCCCCTTGTCGCATAAGAATAATAGTGAAAGATAGAAAGCAAAGATTTAGATTGGCTCTGTCCTCCAAGACCACATGTCTCGATAGTCGCACGAATAGTCTTACTTTATAGGCCTGCACTAGTAAAACTATTCCATGCGATATTTGCTTATGAGTATGGTTAATGTGTGCCCTTGCGCCTTAAGAGCACACATTAACCAAACTCATAAGTAAATATAATTATAAAAAAAAAAATTACATAAACAAATAAGTTGAAAAAAAAATATATAAAACACTTAAAAGAAAGAAAATATTTTCATTGATTAACTTAAAAGATAAGTTGGGCAAGATAAAATTGTATATAAAAATAGAGGTATACAAAAAAGCGCTTTGATCGCACATGAACTGACCGCACGTGAACTGACCAAAACCAACCACTAAATGCAGCCACCGCCGGCTGCAGGTGCAAAATCTCATCATGTACACCTCTGTTTGAAAGGAAAGTTAGAGCTTAAAAAATATTTTTATGGCATCAACCTACTCTCCAGCACTTTCAAGTTTCTAGCAATTAATTGTGGCAGTTAGACCATCTACTTTTAGAGTACCCCAGCTTGTGTCTAATCCAATCATGCAGCAAGTGAGCCTGCATCCAATACATGGACATATAGCAACCAGATCGTCATACAAATTGACTTATCTGTCATTTTGCTGAAGTCTACTGTCATCATCATCAATAAAAATGATAATGCAGTAGTACCGCATACTTTCACATCTCTTTGCTATAATTGTTTTAAGTGATAGATGGCAAGATATTATATAGAAAAAAAATAATAAGGTCATAGGGTAATGACAAAAAATTAATTATATAGTTCGCTGTATAAGATAATTATAGCAAAATGTGGATAAAAATATGTGGCAACGACATTATTGCAATAAAAAACAGTAGGTGTTGTAATGCATAAATATAAATATTTTTTTCCTAGGATGCATGTTAAGTAATTTTTTTCTCTCACCAGTTGTCGACAGTCCTTTTCCGATAGAGAAATGACGATTCCTGCATCGAATAAGAGTGTATTATTGACGAGTGGTGAAAGGTGAGTATGGTTCTTATATATATATATATGTGTGTGTGTGTGTGTGTGTGTGGTCCAGTTGATTTAACAAGAGCTAAACCTATCCCGATTACACGCGTCTCATTACGTACAACTCTGTCTGCTACTATTGCATGTCCTTGGATCTTATTTTTTGTCCCATACTTCCTTTGTTTTTACATTACATTTTTGGGGTAGCCAACTGGTTTGTAGCTAAGTGGCCTACTACCCCTGCCCATGTTACTACTCCCATCATCTATTTGGACCACACTTTCCATTCATTCATTGTTGTCACATTTATTGGTCCCATTTTGTGTACGAGAGCATCTCCTTTGTGCTTGAGCGTGAAACAAAGCGGGTTTTGTTTCCAATGTTATCCAGATTCATGTTTGAACATGAATGTATTCATTTTACTCTAGTAGATGCAATTATTACCCCTAAAAAAGGTTGTAAAATAATGTCGTCTTTTTACGTTTGAAATTATGTTATGCATTCTTTCGAGGACACTTGAATCGATAATGAAACTAAAAAAACTTTCAAGTTTCATTTATCACATTATTTATCAAATTTTTGAAATGTTTCATAAACAAAGAGTGAAATGGTCTAATTAAAGACTAATTAGATTCTACTTTCTTATATCAAAAAATAAAAAATTATTATGCCATGCACTTAGACCTTGTCTTGTTGATGTGACACCCTTGGAGGCAGCAACTAGGTCAAAAACTGATTTATTTGTGGAATGCAAAGCCGCCTGATGACATAGAATGACCCTTTAAAATATGATTATCTATACATAAATGAAATATGGAAAGAGTTTCATAATTGAAAAAATAGGGAAATGGAAATAAAATATGAACAATTATTCCCCCTTTCTGGTTACATGTACTACTGTTTCAAAAGCAAATGACAGTGCGTCCTGACCTAACATTCAACTGCTTGAATCATCAACTGATGATGACGTCACATTCTATTGCCTTCCAAGATAAAAGCAAAGGACTTGCCTAATGCACCTCTAGTAAATGAAAAAAATATTTGTAACTGAGGAGTAGAATTAAAAAAAAAAAAGAAAAAAGATAAATGAGTAATTTTTCTTTATAATATGTTCCTACCATGTATAACAGTGTATATATATATATATATATATATTAAAAAAATCCTATAAAATAATATTAAAATGTAAATTAAGTAATCTATAATTCTAATATATGTTCAATTACCAATTATTCTAAAAAATTAAACTGTTAGGAAAAAATAACTTAATAATATAGGTACTACAAAAAGTAAATTTATTAAACTTGACAAATTATATAAATATTGACAAAGAGTTTGATATTTTAAACCTATCTTTGATCAACAATATTTAGGCATAAAGCATAAGGACTAAAAGTCTAAAACCCGTGTTTGTTTTGTCTCAATTAGTTTGTTTTATTCTCAGATTACTTGAAATAGTTGATACTTACGTTGATTAAAATTTTAAGACTACTTAATAAATTAAATAATTGGTATATACAACTTCTTATTACTAATGAGATTATGGGTGTGTTTTTATAAGCGGTTGAGAAGCGGTATTTTGAATTTAAAATTAATGTTTATATAAAAAAAAAGTATGAAAAGTTGTGGTTGCAAAACAAAGTTGTGTGTTTTAAAAATGCTCTTTTAAGCTCTTAGAATGCCTAACTAGATGGATCATATAACTCTTTTTAAATAGATATGAACAACCTTATAGTTTATCATAGAAATTATATACTTAAAAAAGAAGAAGATTTATATATATATATTTGTTTTAATTGAGAATTAGGGTTAAATAAGTTTTGCTCCTTTGCCAATTCATGCATACATGTGTTAAAATTTTGGGGGAGGCCCCCCTCCACCCCAAAAGGTTTGCGTATACGGTAACTTTTGATTGATGGTCCAGTACTGATGAAAAATTATAGATTCTAAGTTGAGAGAATACCATTGTGTCTCTATCCATGGCGTTGCTACATCAACTTGTGAAAGGCTGATAGGAAAGGAATATGTTTATCATTTTATGAGATTAACGCATAACAGACCAACATTGATTCAGTCTCTATATATGAATTTCTTTCGCACGAACCATCGAAGAAGGCAAAACTGGTGGACCCTCCAGCATCCCCTATTCTATGGGAAGAAAATAAAAAGAAAGAGGAAAAGACAACTCATGCATGCCTTACAATTTAATCGGAGTGACCTTGTTCTGAAGAAATGTGATATATGAGACTTTTCATTTTTTTCCCCATAATTTTTTGTCATCAAATGAGAAGGTTTGCTGATGAAGAATGGACATGCAGTTGAAGCTCTCCTTGCGTAGATGGATGGTCATAAATTACAACGCAAGAAAATTTGAGAAGTTAAAAAGTGCTGCTAGTAAAAATCTTTGAGTCACTGGCAAAATTTTGGTGACCTAAAGAAGTTCGTGTGGGAAACAAAAATCATGCCTTACCCTATATTACTTTTCGATTAAATTTTTTTCATCAAGGCTATGTTTTACGAATTTACTATTTTTGAGAAATTTCACTTTTGCAACAATTTCGTTTAAAAAGTCAGAATTAAGTCTTGTTGGGTAGGTCTTTCTAGGATTCCTAGTATTATTACATATCATCCATTAAAATAAAGGATAAAGTTTCCTATAAAACATGGAGCCTCTTTAAGGTTTTGAGTATAACATTTAACCTCTTTATGGTATTATTTTATATGTAAATCATTAATTAACTCTATAATGGAATTCAAAAAAAAAAAAAAAAATCTATAATGCTTAACATCGCTAAGATTTTTGAGTGTAACACAAAATCCACCGTGTTAAACAAAAGGAAAAGTACACGTATAAGCTACTCATCGTTTATTTTAACGGATGATTAATGGTTTTACAAATAAAACTATATCACACAAGAATTAAGTGTTAAATTTAAAATTTTACGGGTTCTTTGTTTTAGAGGAAAACCACGAGAGGGTTTTATGTGCACTTTTCCTTATCTTTAATTTTATTTACTGTATTAATGTGATTCTTAAAATAGACGTCCTATTTTCGTGGTTATCTCTCTACATTTATTCATTCCTTCTGAAGACAAAAGTATAAAACTATTATCCTCTAATCACCAAGCAAAAGTATGAATTACATTATTGAGTTAACTCTCTTCTTGCCCATTGGCATATAGGGTTTGTTTGTTTGCTTTTTTTTTTTTTGTTTGTTTTTAGTTGTCGTCGTCGTCTTTCTTATTTTCTTGTCTTCATAAAGGGAGAGTGAGGGTATTTTGGGCTTATAATTGTAACTTGCTTCAAAATTATTGGCATCGGCGCAAACCTCAATGGAACTTAGATGGCTATATAGCTTGTCTAGTCTTCTAGCCAAGAAAGAAGAATAGCTTGGTTTTTGATTCGTAAGAGTTAATTTTGTAGTTATGAAATGCATTTAGGGGCCCATTTTTTATGACCCAAAAATTATAATAGGAGCACAACCTGGTCCTGGTCCACACTCATTAATTGAAATTGTATCACTCATTTATGGGTTGTCTACTTTTCTTGGCCCAATAATGGTCACCTAACTCAGGGAAATTCTTGGTCTGTAGTCGTGGTCATTATACCTTGGAGAGTGGGCCTATAAGCTTCCAAATATTTGTAGGCCATTGGCTGAAAGATTATAATGGGCCATCCAACCAAATTTTGTTAATATCTTAGGGCTAAATTTTTTGCTAAATGGTGTACATTTGAGGGGCCACATCAAGGACTAATGAGGTAGCATGGTCCCAACGATAGGGTGAGGCAGCTTAATTAATGGCTTTTGCAAGAGAGTTTCGATTTCAATATAATTATTTAGATTTGACGCTAATCAACCACATATTTATAAATCTTAAGACATCAAATTGAAGTCCTAACCATATAGTAATAGCCACTTAAATTGCAAAAATAGATATGTATGAGGTAGAATATATGTAACAATCAAGGAAGAAAGTGAACATGATACTGTAGAATTGCTTCTTTCTATGATCTATTTGTGGTGGAATGACAACATCACTCTTATTATTATCATTATCATGATAATGAAATATTTGATTGTTAGGTTTGATGCGAAGGGGCTACTATAAAAGAAAGTCAAGCCCTAGCAAGCACATGTACGTGTTAAGGGTAATATTAAATAGATTAAGGTGACTCAGAAAATATTAATTAGAATATGATACAAAATTGTCAGAATCAAAATCCAAAGATGCATGACATGCATGGTTTGTGACTACAACTTAATGAGGATGATAATGTGGTTCTCTATTCTGCTATTCATGACACGAATACACAATTAGTGAGAACACCTTCCGGCCCATTCTTCAAGAATAATTTACTGAACAACTTATAGTGACTTATGAGCATAAAGACTAAGCTGGTTTAGAAAAATTCCAAACTTGAACATGAGGTTCTATATATTTTAGAATGAATTCCAAACTTGAACACGAAGTTGTGTATAATTTAGAATGAATTCCTTTTTGAAATTGATTGAAAAACTATGGCGGTAGGAAGAATTTTAAGAAAGAAAAGCCCTCCTCTGTCAAATTCCTTCCCTTTAATGGGGTTGAAGCCAACACTTTTGTTTTATTTTTGATCTAAAGTTGAATTTATTTTTTCCTATAATAAAGTTAGAAGGGGACCAGGTTTAGAGAGACGGAATTACTATCCAATACAAATGATTGGACGGTCTAAAGTTTATATATATATATATATATACACACCATCCAATTGTTTGACGTTATTTTTTTTTTATTTCAAGACTCTCAAATCGTGTATAAGTTTAACAGTCCCCCCATGTTTGATAATCTGGGCCTTATAGCAAGTTATAGGTAGAGGTAGATATCGAAACTTGATTCGAGTTCGTAAAAAACTTTAGAGATTGCTTAAACTTGTTAATTTAACTGTTGGTTTAGCTAAAGATACATTCACTTAAGCGTGATCTATACATTCATGGTTATAATAGATATGTAAGTATATATTTGAGCACTTTATGCAAGGCCTAGGTTGCATCAACTTTCGGCAAAGCTCTATTCCCCACCAAACAAAGTCTATTGTGCGAGTGCCAAACACAATCCAACGGATTAATCAGTGCTGTATCTAAACATGTACGGTCATGGTACTATTCTGTCATGTCATTCCTAAAAGTTTCCACAAGTTTAATGATAATTATTAGGTATTTCGAAATTATATTTCTTTTCACATGAATGATAAATTTTACAAAAAATTTAATTAATGATATAATGATATTCTTTTTTTTTTTTTTTTTTTTTTGATGGGTGATATTCCTTATTCTATTATAGGGAAAAAAAAAATCATAAAATACTTAATAGTTACTATTCTACCACGTCCTATAATGCCATGACTATATGAAAGTGTAGGTATAATGTATTTATTATGAGTTACCCTCAAGTTATGCATGGTATTATTCTTTGACAATATGAACACCGCTTAGTAATTTTTTTTCTCAAATTAAAAATATTTTTTCTAAGCCATCGTTTTTTTTTTTTTTTTTGCTAAACAGTCTAAGCCATCGTTGAAGCTTATGGATTAATTATCATCGTTGAAGCTTATGGCTTACCATCTCCACGTGCTCATCAAGCGTAATAAATATCTTGATGATTAGAAATTAAAAACAAAATAACTTCAAAAGTAAAGGTTTTTTTTTTACATATCAAAAATCTACTAAAAATATTATTAAAAAAATATCTACTAAAATTATGAGTTCCAAATTTGATAGCTAATAACATCTTAATTATCAACATAATTTTTGTTTTTCTATTAAAAAAAAAATTCTTATCAACATAAAATTTAGCATTCATGACAGGTGTGTAGAAAACATCTAAATATGTAATCCAACGTAAACATGACAAAATATTTAAATCAAAAACAGTTTATTAAATAGTGTAATATTACCAAAAAAAGAAAAAAGAAAAAAGAAGTTCTAGTTAAACCTAACTCATTCAGTCATTCATCCTCAACCAATCATATTTAAATTAAACATGAAGATCGTATAATGAGTTGAGAAAACAAAGTTAATAACCCATCCTAACTGATTCAGTCATTAATCCTCAACCAATCATATTTAAATTAAACATGAAGATCGTATAATGAGTTGAGAAAACAAAGTCAATAACCCATCTCTGAAAAGTTGTAAAGGCAACTAAATAATGTGTCCAAGTCCTCCCTGGCTCTCAAATTCTCCTCATCTCTCTATCCATCTCTCCAGTTTATATTCCTAATTTTCTAATGTGTGCTCTATCTCCCAACCTTTACCAATACCATTGGGTGGAGATAGTCAAAGTTTGCCTAAATTGGGCTTGACCACCGTCTCTATTTTGGGCCAGGCAATTCACAAGTTTTTCAACCCATGTTTATTGACCTAGTTCAAAAATGCATGATTAGTACTACTACTTAATATCTTAATTTCAATGAAAAATAAAGATAATAGGTCCTTTTTTTTTCATTGAAATTAAGATATTAAGTAGTAGTACTAATCATGCATTTTTGAACTAGGTCAATAAACATGGGTTGGAAAACTTGTGAATTGCCTGGCCCAAAATAGAGACGGTGGTCAAGCCCAATTTAGGCAACATGGGTTGAAAAAAAATGGACCTGTTATCTTTATTTTTCTTTTTAGATCAACAATAATAGTTAAATCTAATATTAACTTCTTCTTCTTTTTTACATATTAGAAAAATCTAATATTAACTAGGGCATTGTCATTCATCATGTCACCGCCTATACAAGGATTGAATTGATTGAACAGAAAATTATATTGATATTATCAATTTCTAGATTTTTTTGGTTGAATAAGTGGAAGATATTGAAGAAATGAACCAAATTACAACATTTAGGGACCCACCCATCTCCGTGGGCCCCCAACATGAACAAGTTGAGGCCCAAGCAGTAGAGATGTGGGCCAATTTTTTTCACTTTTTTTTTTCTGGTTAAAAAATATATTGTCCATAGATAGGCATACATACACACACACACACACATATATATATATATATATATGCTTATCTATTTTTATTTAATAAACTAGAAAACATTTTATTCCCAAAGCAGAAGAAATAGAAAGAGGAAACACAGGCCTACGCCTGTATAACAGAAACAAAACAGGGGGCCACGTCCTAAATCATAGCAACCCAATACGTTATTCTTTAACGACCATATGTCTAAAACAATCAAAAAAAAAAAAACAATCAAAAGATCTAACATATAGTATCAAAACTCAAATGTACGTATTCAGCCAAAAAAAAAAAAAAAACTCAAATGTACGTACTTCACTTTAACTTACTTTACTTTAATTAGTCAAACTAAAAGCAAAGCTAAAATTTCAAATGAGAACTTAAAGAAAAAAGTTAGGCATACAATATATGTTTTTTATAATCTACACTGTACAGAAATTTCATCAAATTGCTTTTACAATGTCAAACAATACATACCACACACAAAAAAATTTCAAGCAAAAGTAGAGAAAACTAAGAAAGAAATGAAAAACAGCAAAGAAACTAAGTAAAAGAACAAAGAACTTAACAAAAAAAAAGTTATTACCATATTTTTTATAATTTTAACCGTACCAAAATTTCTTCACCTTACTTTCACAACAGTAACAACACATAAAAAAAATCAAGAAGTGTAGAGAAAATTAGAAAGAAAATTAATGCAAAAAGAAGAAGAAGAAAAAGAAGAAAAGTAACGAAAATATATATACCTCTTGCATCAATTTTTTTTGTTAATTTCAAAATCGGCAAGTTGGGGACAGGCTTACAAGTTTACATTGTTTTCATTGTGTAGTTAGTATCTTCAATTGAGACAGTACATGCTTCCCCCGATATCCCCCTCTTTCTCCCTGACGGATGTGAGTAAACATTGTCTCGTGGTGCATGTCTTTTCATTGGGATAAATACTTATGGTTCATTTAGATTGATGAGGAGGGAGAGAGAGCAAAGTAGAGTAAATTTGGTTCAAAATTAATCTAATTTCAGTTAATTCTACTTTACTCCCCGTTTCAGGCTTTTAATGATATAGAGTTGTTAAAATTAAGAGAAGGTTAGAAGTATGTTAAGTCTTTATCTTGATTTTATTTAGCATTATTTTTAAAATTTTGTTGTAAAAATATTTTTCTTAACTATTTCATATCAAAAATAAGAATCCCAAAAAATAAGAGTTGGTGGGGGTCAGCCCTGCAAATTTTTAAGAATTTATAAGATATAGGTAACGTAAAAATATATTTTTAATGAAGAGAAGTGTAAAAGGAGTGTAATGAAAATATATAATTCTTGCTTCAATCTTTTTCTTCATTTTATTTAGCATTAATTTCATGAATTTTAAAATATTAGTATTGGAAAATTATATTTTAACCATTTTATCTTAAAAATAAGCAATCAAGCCGAGTTGAAAAACCAAGAGCAATTTCTACTTTCATTGAATGAATAAAATCAGTACATAAATATATCAGCCAACTGTTGTGTAGTTGAAACATGAAGCAATCGAATCAAACCCTCTTGAACTTTGTCCTGACAATAAGGTGACAATTAACCTCTATATGTTTATTTCATTCAAGGAATATTGATTTTTTTTTTTTTTTGGTAAACAAAAGTTTAGGTGAGGGGAGGCTATCCTATAATAGGGTCAGGGCAAGCCGTAGGCCTCAGAGAGGACTAACATTGGACTTATAGATTGCTCACTAAGGAGGACTGCTGGTAGCAGGACTCGAACTTAAGCATTTTGGATGAAGCGTTCGAACCTTACCAACTGAACCAACTTCCATTGGCGAATTTCATGCCATATGTAACACTGCTTGATTATCACAAAGAGCAACATTGCTTGGGGATGTGATATCTATTAATTTCATATATGGTAGATAAAATAGCCATATGATTTCACAACAAAAAAAAAAAAGAAAAAAAAAAAAAGGCTATAATGGATCGATATTCACTTTCAGCTGAAGATCTGGAAATGGTGGTCTATTTCTTAGATATCCATGAATTTAATGAATCCCCTAAGAAAATACGAAACCCAGTGTTTGACTGTCATGTGTCTAAGCATGTTTCCCCGTCTACATTAGTAAAAGCCTTCAGATGGAGTTTGGATTGTGAGGAAAAGAATAATCCCATACCTATGGTACCTTTAACACAACGCAAAATATGATGGCCAACTTGCTATTGAGGTACTCTAGGATTATATAGAAATTGACTTAACCTATGAACTTGTAACACTCCAAACCCATATCAAGGATTTAGATGCACAACTTGTCTTATAAATAATTAACATTTGCTATAATGCAACAGAGCGTAATTAAATATCCACAAATAAAAATCAAACCATCAAGTCTTTCTTATAAAATCCATCAAACTAAAACTTTAACAATAAAGTCCCCATATACAATCCTAAACAGTTTCAAGAATACTAAACTCACTATCCTAAGAAAACATTATAAAACAGTCCATCAACTAATATAGCTCCAAAAGAAGTCTTCAATCTATGGCTCTAATGATCTATCATCAAAAGAGATTCCACTGCTCTAATTTGAAAGGGTGGAGAAAGGGGGTGAGCTAGAAGCTCAATACGAGACTACATAATATGATGATGTCTCTCAAAATAAAATAATAGCATCAATGGCAAAATATAATCTTTACAAAACATTTACAAATAGTTTAACAGTAATATAATATATTCTATAAAACTATCAGAAAGAAAACATCTAACTATAACACTGAAATCAGTAAATAAAATAGTAACCACTTTAGTTGGCCAAAATACACTACTTAGGTAGAAACAATATAATATAGTAATAAACAATTTTCCACTTATAAAGGCCAACAACAATAAAACAATAGTTTGATATGGAAAACATTAGCCAGACAAAGACATAAACTGCTAAACTCTTGGTGGTTGATTCCCATGGGAAACAATAACAATAACCTCAAAAGGCAACACTGGCTCCAAAGAACAAATGATAACACTGCACCACACCACGATAACAATACTTCGGCTAAAGACAAATACTTAACCCTGTGTTGGCAAATGTTGCAGACTATCTCGCTGACAATTTGAAAACATTCTTACTTTATTACAATATTGTCAATATAAATCATATATCATATAATGAATACTTTCTCAAAAATATAGTTTTAAGTTCTTATCATATACAATTTCAAAGTAAAGCATTGACAATAATATAATATTTTGAAACTTCACTTTTTCAAATATGTGTGTGTGTGTGTGTGTATATATATATATATATATATATATATGCACGTCTTGAGAGATGTCATTTTCTGAAGTCCACTTACTTCTAGTTGCTAAACCAAGCTTCAATTCAATTGTTTGGAATGATGCAACTAATACCTAATTAAGGATCAAATAACTCAATAAGGGCAAGTTTCGGATAACTCAAAAAGTCCTATTACAAAACCCTAGCCACATAAACAAAATGTTTCTCTCTCTCCAGAAAGCCCCCTAATAGATGTACTATGATGTCCTTTAAATACTGGTTCAAACGGATCTCAATTTGGGCTTCAAACGAATAATTTATGGGCTTTTTCGCGTTGCTGATTTTTGCTGATCCGTGAAGCTCGATAGATTGAGCTTGTGTTGAGGACGTAGTAAGTTTCTAGCTTCTTTTGAGAGCTATCGAGATGCTATCGAATAGTTATCGAGGTACATGTTGAAAAAGTGCTGAAAATGTGTTTTTCTTGAGCTTTTCTTGAGCAAACTTTGTGTCTTCAAATTGGTCTTCAATTACAACTTTAAGACACATCAAAACTCAATAAAAGACACATAATTTGGCGTAGTTGACAATACCAAAACACATGACACTAATAATCTCCCTCTTTGTCAATCCATAACAAAACCTCAAGTACAAAAGTAAGCCCAATACAATCATAACCCGAATACAATGAATGAACCCATATTCAAACAAACTAGCATATCTAAAAAAAAACCAGTCTTGAGAAATCATAGCACGAACTAGGATTGACTGTTTTGATTGGCTTAATACCTGTCTTTCTTGAAAGCACTTAACAAACATGTTATGCGCACCATGTGTAAAACAATGACAGATAATAAACAAGTAAAGCTCAAGAATATGTATACCAATAAAAAATGGGCATAGAACCCCAAAGTACATCATGCTCTTCCCTGAAGCAAATAAAACATAGCTCCCCCTTACAAAGACATGTATTGCTCCCTCTAACATGTAGAATCTCCAAAAACCACATTTTCTCCCCCCTTTTTGTTATGATTGACAAAGGGCACAAAAAGTTATAAAGCTTCACCAGGGAAACATAAAGATGATCAAAGGGACACAAAGAAACCATATGCAAGCATGAATGTAATGAAACAAGATGCTATGGATATCAAGGGGACAACATATGCAAAATATGAATGGCACACATATGGAATGCAAACAATTAAAACTTCCCCTATGAAGAGCAAGGGTTGTAAAAACAACTTTCTCTAGTTGAAAAGAATAGAACAACTGTTGGAGAAAAACATTTTGAGGAGGAAAAAATGAGATTGTATATAGAATACCAATATTCTCTCTTTCATTTTATGCAAAACTTGACACTACATAACCCATGTACCGATGCATAAAAGCACTTCCAAGCATGATCACCTAAGACTATACAATATAGTTTTCAATTAAATAAAAACTCAAGCATGCAAGGCGTTTTCATGTGATCAAGTGTCTTGTAAACTCACATCAACCTCAAGAGTAGAGAAAAGTTATGAAAATAAGCATTATCAAGATTTCAAGATTTTCAAGTCAATCAAAGAGTTTTAAGCTTGAATCCATTTTGTTTTTCACTTTTTCTCTCTATGCATATATATTCTCTTTTTTTTCATAGAGGTTTTCTATGCACATATATGATGTTTATCCACCCTATCTCTCCAATTTTTTTTTCCCTTTTTCCACCCTCTCTCACCAATAAGCATTTAAACATCCATGAGTGGTGGCTTTCACACTATTGAAATAGGCAGCCCTTTCTATGAACAACACATCATGTAGCTTTGCACTAAATCAGATGTAGCCTTTTCCACTATATTTTCAACATGTGTGAAAAATACAGAATTTTTTCAAGAGTCATATCAATGCTTGACTTAAAAACTCAAGGTTCTCAGTGAATATTTATTCCATAAAATTAACCTACAATAGAGTTTGATAAGAAGTAACAAGTGTGCATGTGCTAAAGTAGAAAAAACAGTGCATACATGACTTTTATAAATTGATACCATCATTTGTAATCATCTCAAAGTAGTCATGCACTAGTTATGCTACATACACACTTTCCAAGTTTCCCCACAATGTCAAACATGTTTCAATTCAAGAGAAAGACATTAAGTCCATGTAACACACCTCAAGAATTTTTTTTTTTTGGTTGAGATTTTTCAATGTTTTTGGATTTTTGAATTTTGACCAAAAATAAAAACACAAAAAATGCTAGTAAAAAAATGCAATGCATGAAACACAAGATGTAATAAAAAAAAAATGTCCTACTTAAGATGAAGTAGAGGACAAAAAGAAGACAATTAAGTCTTGGAATCCTTCCTTACCCACACAGCTTTAGTCTTGGGTTGTGAAGATGAAAAGGCATAGGTCCTGGCATGTTTGCCGAAGGACATAGAGGAAATAGACTTCCCTTTAAACTGAGTTAAAAAGCTCAAAGTTTTTAATAACTCTCAAAGAAAAGGTGTAGAACCTTGAGAAGAAACCTGAGACCGTTTTAACACTTGCTTATGAGGATAAAACTTGAAACAATTAGGACGAGTGTGTCCAAGAACACCACTATGGTAACAAACATGAGAAGTTTTAGAACTACTAGATTTCCTAGAATGAGGTCTAATAAAGGTCTTAGAATTAGACATATCAGTAATGGATTTCTTACCTTTATCAACCTTCTCAAATTGAGGCACAAAAACAGTTTTTGATCTAAATACTCTGGAAGAAGAGAGGCTGGAGGAATTAACATATCCTAAGCCAATCTTATCAGAACTAGGCTTTTGAGCACTCAAAACCTCATCAAGCTTTGCACTAGACATCCTTTCTATTTGAGTTCTAGCTTGACTAAGCTCAACCTCAAGATTTTTGACATTCTCATCTAATGAGGTGTGCTCCATCTAGTTTGACTAATAGATCAGCTTTTTCGGTTTTCACCTCATTAAGCTCTTTTCTACAGAGATGGGAAGTCTTTTCAAATTTTATATATTTAGTGCATAGCTTATCATAGGCTTCCTGAAGGGTCAACTTCTCTGGTACTTCATCATCAAAAGAATCCTCACTATCACTAGCATTCTCCACAATCACCTTATCGCTTGTGGCAGCAAAACCATATAATTACCACATTCATCCTTATACTTATCAAAAAGATCACTCTCAATATCACTCCAGATGGCAACGAACACTTTACCTTTTTATTTCTTGGTATTTTCCTTCATAAGGTAGTTTGGGCACTCTATTTTCAAATGACCAAAACCTTTACACTCATGGCACTAAATGAGGGATTTCTCACTCTTACCCTTCCTAAAGGATTCAGATTTCCTAGGAGCTTTGTTCTTATCCTTTTTCCTATATTGGAGAATCTTTCTAATCTTCTTAGCTATGGAAGTTAAATCCTTATCCTCATCTTCATCTTTATCTTCAGAGTCATCACTCTCTTCCTCTATACCCTTGAGAGCCATGCTCCTAATCTTTCCACGTTTTCCTATTTTACCTAATCCCATCTCATAGGTTTGAAAGTTCCCTACAAGCTCAGTCAAAGGAATTTATCAATGTCCTTTGCTTCTTCAATGACAGTGATCTTGGCATGAAATTTTTCAAGTAAGGACCTAAGGATTTTCCTAACAATTTTGGGTTCTGCTATAGATTCTTTAAGATTGAAGGCAGAGTTAATAATATCCTTGAGTTTAGCATAGAACTCATCAAAGGTCTCATCCTCCTCCATCCTTATTTCTTCAAAACTGCTAGTGAGTCTTTGAAGCTTAACAGTCTTCACTGCCATAGTACCTTTATAGGAGGTCTCAAGAATGGTCCATGCTTCCTTAGCAATTTCAGTGGATGATATTTTCTTTAACTCCTCATTGGTCACACCACTAAACAAAGCATTCAAAACCCTGCTGTTGAAATTTGCAACTTTGATCTTGCCTTCACCCTAAGTAGCAAGGGGGTCACTTGGTTTCTTCCAACCAACTTCAATAGCCAACCATACATTTTCATCAAGTGCCTGCAAAAAAGCTTTCATATGAACTTTCCAATACGCATAGTTAGTACCATCAAACAAATTCAGTGGATGATATTTTCTTAAACTTCTCATTGGTCACACCACTAAACAAAGCATTCAAAACCCTGTTGTTGAAATTTACAGCTTTGACCTTGCCTTCACCCTAAGTAGTAAGGGGGTCACTTGGTTTCTTCCAACCAACTTCAACAGCCAACCATACTTTTTCATCAAGTGCCTGCAAAAAAGCTTTCATATGAACTTTCTAGTACGCATAGTTAGAACCATCAAACAAAAGAGGAATCAAAAGAGATTGTCTACAATCCATGACAATGGGGGTCAAGGATCACACTCAGGAAATTAATCCAATCAGAGTGTACCCATTCTAATACCACTTGTTGGAAAATTTAGACCCCGGTTGATAGAAGTAACAAGTTTTAAACCCAAGTTGTTAATTAGATCTATTATGAATAAACCTTGTTCAAATAAACAAATATCAATATCAAGTCAAAATCATGCATAGCGGAATATTAAATAAGACAAGATATGATGACCCAGGAAAATCGATGAAACAAAATAGTTTCACTGTAAAAAAACTTGGGCGGAAACCTTCCCAAAAAGGAATCCACTATAATAAAGAGAAGTTTCAGATTTAGTACAAAACCTTTATCCCTAAAGTCTAAAATCCTAGTAGATGAACTGACAAAAGAAACCTTCTATCTCTTCAGAACCTCTGAACTCTCCAATTTATGAATGCTCCACCCACAATCACAATTAAAACCTCCAACTGACTTCAAGAACCTTTTGAAGGTTTGCTTCACAGTAGCAAGTGTGTGGTGGTTGCTATGACTTCAGCTTTTTCACCAATGGAATCTTCAGATCTACTTTGAAACTCTTTGGTTTGGTGAAATAGAGAAAACTTGGTTACAAAATCCGAGCTACATAAACAGAGTGTCTCTCTCTCTCTCTCTCTCTCTCTCTCCCCAAAAAGCCCCCTAATAGATAGCTTATGATGTCCTTTACATATCGGTTCAAACGGATCTCAATTTGGGCTTCAAACGAATAAGTTATGGGCTTTTTTTGCTTTGTTGAAGCTCGATAAATCAAACTACTATTGAGCTTGTGACGAGAACAAAATCTCAATAGATTGAGTTTGTGTCGAGGAGACAGTAAGTTTCTAGCTTCTATCAAGAGGTATCGAGATGCTGTCGAGGTACATGTTGAAAAAGTGCTAAAAATGTGTTTTTCTTGAACTTTTTTTAGCAAACTTTGTGTCTTCAACGTAGTTTTCAGTTACAACTTTAAGACACATCAAAACTCAATAAAAGACACATAATTTGATATAGTTGATAATAACAAAACACATGACCCTAACACCTTTGTTAGACCAAAGGTCTTCAAATCCGATAGCTAACCAATACAATACTACCCTCAGTACATGCTAAACATGTATATAGAAACCCAAAAAAAGTTCAATGCGCTATTCAATTGAATTAAATCTATGGGACGTGGACCCATTGTGATATTCCCTAACAATCATCCACCTTAGCTGATTAAGTATATTATCTATCTATATTAACATGCTGTAATAGATTGAATGATCAACTTCAATGAATAAAGGATTACCTCTATGGTTTCGTCCTCATGATTAGCAATTAAGGAATAGCAAGCCGTCACTCTCAAAAAAGAAAATTTCCTTTCATGTGGCTAACTTAAAAAGATCCAGTATATCTTACCCCTTTATGGCATGTTTGGAAGTTTAGAGAGGAAGGAGAGTAGAGGGGAGGAAAGTAGTGAGGAGGAGAGTAGAGGGGAATGGTTCCCCTCCACCTTGTTTGGATGTTTTTAAAATTAGTAAGGGGGAAGGGAGTAATTAGCACTTCCCCTTGTTTGGATGTTTTAAAAATTAGGATGGAGAGGAGAGGAAATGATTAAAATAGACAAATTTACTCTTATTTGAAAATGGACTTGCAACATTGGTCTATGATTAATTTGTTAGAAAGGGTAAATTAGGAAATTTACTTGGACAATAATTTATCTACTCTACTCTCCCTCCAAATCTCTCCAATTTGGGGGAATTAAAAATGAGGGGTTAGAGGGAGTTGAAACCCCTCCAAACCCTTCCAAACCCCTCCCCCTCCTTCTTTAAAAAACTTCCAAACAAGGTAATTAGATTACTCTCCCTCCCTCTACTTTACTCCCCCTCCTTTTTTAAACATCCAAACATGCCATTAGTCTCCAAGAAGCTCAAAAAACTAATAAACCTTATGTTTAACTCCAAATAAATAATAATAATATCTCCTTAATCAATTTATAACTGGACCATGTCTTTCAAACTAACTATCTCATGCATCAATATATCTCTTTTATTTATTTTCTTTGTAATGATCATAAAATAAAATAATATCGCTTTCAAAATAAAATAAATAATTCATCAATTCCACTCTAGAAACAATTAAATTAATTTTATGTGAGGCGGGTGTTACATTAATATCGGGCATTGTTAGAGTCAAAAACTTCAATTTCCCAATCAATCTTTGCTATTCACTAGGATCTTCAAGTTGTGTTTCATCACTCTTAGAAATATTGAGGTTTCAGTCCATAGGCGTTGATGAGTCAAAAAATAAACTAGGGTCATCATTCCCAATAATGACGACCAAATCAGACGTTACACATTTATTACACGCATTAATAATGAAACATAAAGGACGAATCAATGGTAACAAGTGAGCTGTGCACTTTAGAGCTCCCATTGATAACGTACTACTCGTTGAACATAAATATAGACATTCATTGTCCATTAAGGCGAGAAACAATTATAAAAGAAAGGAACAATAGAATCCAAAGGGACACACAAATACTTATCCAAAAATCACTCCAAGTCATTTTCTCTCTAAAAAACTTTCTCCCTTTCTAACTTAAGCATCAAAGTGTTTTTGGCAAACACCACATCGGTGTGTTCCATTTCTTTCCAATGCTTTTCTTGCAGGTTTGCATAGGAAACATGACCAACTACAGGATCGTTCATCCATTAAAACGAGGATCTCAACTTGTGATTTTTTGCATAATCAGTTTGATGCCGTCTATAGGAACGCTAATCATTCAAGCCATCTTCCGTAAGTGACAAAAGAGAACCTCGTAGCACAAGATGGATGCCGAGTAATCCGCACAACAAATTCAAGCCCTAGCAGCCAGTGTGGAAGAATTAACTCGCCAAAATGAAGAGCTGAAGAGAGTTGCTGAATCTCAAAACGAGGAACAATAACGGACTGTTGAGAATCAAAATGAAGAAGAATGTCGGAGGATCGAAGGAAACCATAATGAGGAAGGATCAGATAGCCAGGCCAATAGGAGGACAAGAGCGTCGGAAGAAAACTTGTCCAGAATGGAAAGCGAGCTCTGTAGCATGAGAAGGGAGATGGACGAGCTCACGAATGTGGTAAAAGACAGAGCTGTAGATAACCTGGATGGAATAATTCGAAGGACGAATTGACCATTCACCACTGAGGTGTTGAATCGTCCTCTCCCATCAAAGTTCTGCCTTCCCCAGCTAAAGTCATTTGACTATTCAAGAGATCCCTTGGATCACATCAAATCATTCAAGACTTTGATGCTATTGCAGATGATCCCAGAAGAAGTAATGTGTAAGGTCTTCCCAACAACGTTGAAAGGCGTAGCCAAGGTGTGGTTTGCCAAGCTACCCTTAGGGGTTTGCCAAGCTACCCTTAGGTATTATTGAAAACTCCGAGCAGCTCAGCAAGGTTTTTGTTTGTCACTTCATTGAAGGACAATGACATAAGAAGCCAACTGGGCATCTTCTTAACATCTGCCAAGCAGAGGGAGAATCGTTGAGACAGTATGTGACGCGTTTCAATAAAGAGTTACTACGGGTTGACGAAGCAGAAGATCAAGTCATCCGGACGACCTTCCAAGCAAGATTGCTACCAGGAGATTTCTTTTTCTCAATCACCAAGAGTCCACCGAAAATAGTGGTAGATCTACTCCACAAGGCCCAAAAGTATATGAATGCAGAGGATGCAGTGACCACTAAAGGAGTGACAACTAAAAGGAAATGGGACAAAGGAACCAGTCACAACCCTGACAGGAAGAAGGAGACACGGAGCACTGGACATGCATTGGACAAAAAGAGGAACCACCCAGATCGAAGGCCTAAATTCACTAGCTTCACCCCCTAGTGATGCCAATTAAGTAGGTACTGATGCAGATAAAGGATGAACCCTCTTTACAATAGACCAGACTAATTTACGCTTCAGCAAAAGTAAGAGACAAAAGCAAGTATTGTAGATTCCACCAAGACCACGACATCACATTGAAGAATGTAGACACTTGAAAGACCAAGTAGAAACCCTAATTTGTCAAGGAAAATTACAGAAGTTTGCACAAAAAACAGAGCCGTATAGATGACAATAGAGGGATAAGAAACATAGGGAACCAGAGACGAGGGGCAAGAAGGCCCCTATAGGAGAAATAAGGATGATATCAGGAGGATTGGTAGCAGGAGGATCCTCCAAGTCACTGAGGAAGGCATATGCAAGGGAAGTGAACAACGTCCATTTGTGATTCCCACCTTAAAAAACACCTAGATGCAGTGAATTGGACATCATCTTTTTCAAAAGGGATGCTTGCGGCATCAGACAGCCCCATAATGATCCGTTGGTGATAATGGTCAAAATGGAAGAATTCAACATTCATTGGGTGCTAGTAGACAATGGAAGCTCAGCAGACATCATCTATCTACTAGCTTTCCAACAAATGAAGCTAAGCAAGGAAAGACTTCGACCATTCACTTCCCCATTGCCCACGACATAGGGGAAATCAGAGGAGAACAAGTCATCGAAAGGGAATGCCATCAAGCCACCCTAGCATCAGGGGAAAATCGTTCATGGATGATAGATGAACTTGAGCCGATCCCTAAACTGTTAGAAGTGCCACAAGAGGTTGAGGTCGTCCCTTAAGATCCATCCAAGGTATTGAAGATAGGATTAACACTTTTAGTTGTAGAGAAGACGAAGATAACAACCTTCCTAAGAGAAAACCAAGATGTTTTTGCTTGGAAGCACGAGGATATGCACGGAATCGACAGGGAAGTCATCCAGCATCGTCTTAACGTTAATCCAGAGTCCAACCCAGTGCAGCAGAGACGGAGAGTATTTACACCTGAACGCAATAAGGCAGTAGCAGATGAGGTTAAGAAACTCCTAGAGGTAGGCTTCATAAGGGAAGTGTTCTACCCTGAGTGGCTAGCCAATGTGGTGATGGTAAAGAAGAACAACGGCAAGAGGAGGATGTGTGTCGACTTTATAGACCTCAATAAGGCATGCCCGAAGGATAGCTTCCCCTTACCCAAGATCGACCAACTGGTAGATTCAACTGCCGGACACAAGCTTTTAAGTTTCATGGATGCCTTCTTTGGCTACAATTAGATCATGATGGACGAAGAAGATCAAGAGAAGGCCGTATTCATCACTAGCCAAGGGTTATAGTGTTGCAAGATGATGCCTTTTGGACTAAAGAATGCATGGGCCACGAACCAGAGGTTGGTAAATCGCATGTTCTCTTAGCAAATAGGAAGAAATTTGGAAGTATATATAGATGATATACTGGTGAAGAGAAATGACGTAGCAGATCACCTAGACGACTTGAGGGAGACCTTCAACACACTTCGTAAGTATAAAATGAAGTTGAACCCAACGAAATGTGTTTTTGCTGTTTCATCAGGGAAATTATTAGGATTCATGGTATCTTAACGGGGCGTAAAGGCTAATCCAGACATGATAAAGGCAATAATGGAGATAAAGTCCCCAAAGACAGTGAAGGAAGTACAAAGCTTAACGGGAAAAAATGCAGCCCTAACCAGATTCATCTCTGAAGCGATAGACAAGTGCTTACCCTTCTTCAAAGTCTTGAAGAAGGCCTTTCAGTGGATTGACCAATGTGAAGAAGCCCTAATGAAGCTAAAAGACTACTTAACACAACTGCCATTGTTAAGCCCTTCAGTAACAGGAGAGAAGCTACATCTCTATTTGGCAGTATTTAATACGGCAGTAAGCTTGGCACTGATCAGGGAATAGGAGGACGCAGAGAGGCTGGTGTACTATACCAGCCAAGCATTCTAGGGAGGCTGAAGTGAATTACCCAAAGCTAGAGAAGATCGCCTTCGTTCTAGTAGTCGCATCTAAAAAACTACACCACTACTTTCAGGTACATCCCATCATTGTCATGATAGACCAACTGATAAGAAAGACGATGAACAAGATAGGTGCAACAGGGCACCTCGTCCAATGGGCCATAGAGCTTGGCCAGATTGACATAGAATACTGGCCTCAGGTTGCAATCAAAGCCTGGGTCCTCATTGATTTTATTGCAGAGTTCACTTACCCTTAAGAAGAAGAAGAGCCCTAAAAAAAGACATGGACGGTCCAAACAGATGGGTCCACCACCAAGAAAGCTGGAGGAACAAGTGTACTCCTCATATCACCAGAAGGAGAAATCCTAAAGTATGCGATCAGATTGTAGTTCCTAGTAACCAATAATGAAGCCGAGTATTAAGCACTTTTAACAAGGTTGAGTCTTGCAAGAGTTCTAGAAGCCAAGGCCCTCATCATCCAAGTCGACTCTCAGCTCGTAGTTGGCCAGATAAGAGGAGATTATGAAGCAAAGGAAGAAAGAATGCAGAAGTACCTAAAGATCATTCAAGAACTCTTGCAGTATTTCGACAGTGTCAATTTCCAGCAAATCCATTCAGCAAAGAATGCTGAAACTGATTTCTTAGCATGACTAGCCTCGTCAGACGAACATGGCATATCTCCTAAATTATGCATGGAAACAAGGGGATAGCCTAGCACGGAAGGAGAACATGGGATGAAGGTATAGGAACAAGACAAATGAATGTCTCCCATCATCCGTTACTTGAAAGAAGGACAACTCCCAAAAGAAAGGAATGAAGCACGAATGGTACAAATTAGAGCTGCTCGCTTTGTCATTATTGACGATGTCTTATACAGACATGGACACTCCCTCCCCTATCTCCGATGTGCTAACAAGGAAGAGGCCAACTATGAACTTCAAGAGATACACGAAGGAATCTGTGGTAACCACGCGGGAGCAAAGACTCGGTGGGAAAAGCACTCAAAGCAGTTTATTATTGGCCAACATTATAGAAGGATGCATATGATCTCGTCAAAGCATGCGACCAGTGCCAATGCTTCGTGAATGTCCAAACGCCACCAGGGGAGCCAATGACATCGATAACCACACCTTGGCCTTTCACTTAATGAGGGATCAACATAATGGGACCACTTCCTATAGGAAGGAAGCAATTCAAGTTCCTCATCGTCACAATCAATTACTTCACAAAGTGGGTGGAAGCTGAGCTAGCAGTGACGATCATAGAAGCCAAGATCATCAGCATCGTATGTAAGAACACAGTCTGTAGATTCAGGATTCCTAATGTAATCATATTGAACAATGGAAGACAGTTTGACAACCCCAAGTTTCAAAAATTTTGCCAAGACCTAGGCATAAAAATCACTGCTCTTCCCCTAGACACCCTCAGGCTAATGGTCAAACCGAAGTAACGAACAAAAGCTTGCTGAAAATTATCAAAACTCGGCTTGAGGGGGCAAAAAGTGCATGGCCTGAAGAGTTGCCTAACATTTTGTGGGTGTATAGGACAACAACAAGAGTGCCAACAGGAGAAACACTATTTAGACTAACATTTGGAACTGAAGTTGTCATACTAGTGGAAGTAGGACTGACGAACATTTGGATCAAGGTATACGAAGAGCAGAAGAACCAGCAAGGACTCAACAACAATCTGGATTTGATCGACGAGATGAGAGATGAAGCTATGAAGTAGATGGAAAATTACAAGGGAGCAATGGCCAGATACTACAACAAGAAGGTGAAGGTAAGAAGATTCGACACAGGCAACCTCGTCCTTAGAAAAGTCTCGCAGGTGACAAAAGACTCATCTCAAGGGAAATTAAGGCCAACATAGGAAGGACCCTACGAAGTAATTCGTCACTCCAAAGAAGGATCATACTACCTGAAGACCCTGGACGGCCAAGAACTACCTCATCCATGGAACATAGAACACTTAAAGAGATACTATCAGTAAGAATCCCCAAGTATTCCAAAATGCTTACTTTTATTTAGATGTATTTTCCTCTTTATTATTGTTTACCGTCCATAGACGAAAGAATATTTTGTCTCTCTATCAGTGAAACATGAGAAGAAGTATTATTCAGAAATTATTTTCACGGATTTTCCCATTACGAACTATTGGCCAAGTCGTCATTAATACATGACTTAGAAAAAGTTATTAATACATAACAACAACATAATTTATACATGACTTAAGAAAAGTTATTAATACATAACAACATCGTCATTTATACATGACTTAAGAAAAGTTATTAATACATAGCAACATCATCATTTATACATGACTTAAGAAAAGTTATTAATACATAGCAACATCGTCATTTATACATTAATACATAACAACATCGTCATTTATACATGACTAAAGAAAATTTATTAATACATACCAACATCGTCATTTATAAATGACTTAAGAAAAGTTATTAATACATAACCATACCATCATTCATACATGACTTAGAAAAAGTTATTAATACGTAGCCACATCATCATCGATACACGTCTTAGAAAAATTGTTAACACATAACTAAGACGTCATTCATACATGATGTAGAAATATCACATGCCACAGTGTCGTTATTCATACATGGCACAGAAACAATTATTAAACATAATCAAGGATGAAAATACTCAGAAACTATTTGAAGTGAGTTATATGCTCAAAACAGACAAGCCCAAAAGATTGTTCAAAGGAGAAAAGCAAGTAAATGTGCTCAAAACAACGAGCCCAAAAAATAGCAATGTTTTTGCCTTACAAAAAAAAAATAAGTAAAGAAGAACAAGAAAAAAAAGGTTTCAAGGAAGACTAGAAGGGGATGGATCGGTTGGGACGTTCTCAGCTGCATTTGGCACAACCTCTTCTCAGCCGCGGCCTTAGTAGGACGATCCGCCAAGATTTCCTTCTCCACTTCTTCCATATCGAGCTTGGAGAAGTCATGCTCTAAGTGGTGCTTAGCCAAGTATTTTTGAAAAAGGTCGAAGCCTTCCACGTAATAATCACAGAGCTTATTCGAGTACTTGTAGGAAACCTTGAACTTCTCCACCGCCTTCGTGCCTGTCTTCTCGACCTTCGAAAGAGCCTCATCTATCTGTTTGTCTTTCAGCTTAGAGAAAGCCTTCTCAGTATCAATGCTCTTCTCCAGAGCCGTTAGACGATCCTTGTCCTTCTTAGCTTCGTTAGCAAGAGCAGAGATTTGACTCTTTGGCGACTCATTCTCAGCAGAAAGAGAAGCGGCCTTGGATTGAGCATGAGCCAACTTTCTGTCATAGTCCAGGTATTTTCTTGAGATGTACAAGGACTCTCCCAGCACCTGCAACGACAAGTAAGTGATAGTTAAAAAAAAAAAAGAAAAAAGAAAAGAAAACAAAAGTATGCACAAGGAAAAGAGATGAGGGCACATACCTACATAAGCTTATGGACATGTGACGACATCAGCTCATAAGCAGGTTTCTCCATCAAAGGCTCTAAGTCCTCCATAAAGATCGTGTCGTGAGCCTTTTGTGCTACGGACTCCGCGTCTTCCCAGAAAGAGGCAATCGAGGCCCTACCCGTGGCCTTAGCCTTAGAACTGCTATCTGGAGAGACAATTAGCTCCAAGGACGAAGTAGGTGAAGTCGGGCGTTGATCTCTAGACTTCGTGACAGAATAAGTCACCACAGGATCGTCCTTTGGTGGCTTGTTCTTCCTTTGACGTTTCCTGGACAGAAGGCCACCAGTCAGGCCGGCCTTAGCTTTCTTCTCCTGAGCCTTGGCAAGTTTGGCTTTGCTGAATGTGGTTGTCATTCCTGAAAAACAAAAGAAAGGGATGGTGATCCTCATCAAAAAAAAAAAAAAAAAAAAAAAAAAAGAAAAAGAAAAGAAAAGAAAGGGGTCTTTGATGGTCAATGTACTCTTCTCAATGATCTTAGTGTTGTTTTGAACTTTGCTAGAAGGTTTGGGACCAAGAAAATGAAGGAATAGAGACTGGGGGGAGATGAGCTCATCAAATTCTTTAACGATCTCCAAATACTCCTTAACATTCTCTAGATGATCATGATATCGCCTCTTTAGGCAGGGATAGACTTTATCTACACAGAAAACAACAGACAACAGATTTAGAAAGCGGTAAAAAATATAAAAGCATAGAAACACGTAAACACGAGTACGAATAAAGAATGCACCAGACACAGGAGTGCCCCAACTGTGAAGCAACTTAGGAGCTTCACTCGGATCCTCACCAAGAATGGTTTCCCAGCCTTCACTAGAGACGAAGAAAAAGCTCGTCTTCCAGTTTCGAAGAGAAGAAGGGGAGTCAAGAATCAGCCTAAAGCTCCTATCCCAAGGTTTGAACTCCCAATAGCCAGGATCCTTGGAACGTCTTAGGCGGTACAAATGTAAAAACTCATCTATCCTAATAGTGTCTCCATCATTTGTTGAAATCCACACCACCATGCAACAAATAACTATCCTCCATGAACTGGGGACTAGTTGAGCAGGGGCAAGTAACAAATGATTGAAGAGCTCCCTAAGGAAGGGATGGATGGGGAAATGAAAACCACTAACGAAGTTAGCCTCGTAGAAGCACACTTTATCAGCATAAGAATGGCAAGCTCTATCATTGCCATCAAGAATCCTAACCTTGACCGACGAAGGGAATTGAAAACTATTCCTAATTCTCATTTCGTCTTTCTCCTTCAAAGCACAACAAATATCCCAAGCTTTGTAGGGAGTTGACGGGGAAGTAGCCTCAAGAGCCCTACGGTCCTCAAATGAGGACAAACCCATCTCAAGTTTGCTAGACCTAACTTCACCCTCTCCAAACATAGCCAATGTTTGAGCAATCTCTACGGAATGATGGACTAAAGGAAAATGGAAATGTAAGACAAACCTAAAAGGACAGTTTCTACCTACAAAAAGCCCAACTTTGGGGCGTTTCCTACCTACAATCTCAAGTTGACCACACAAGTGAGCAAAGAAAAAAGAAATCAAAGGACGGTCTAACCTAACCAAGGAATAATCTACCATGAAAATAACAATGCAAGATAAGAAGCACAGAGAACTTACTAGAAGAACGAAGGGAGAAAAACTCAAGTGAGGAGGGAAAGCTCTGAGCAGATGAAACGCCACGAAGAGAAAGGAATGAAATGAAAGTGAAAAGAAAAGAAAAGGAGGGAAAAATGGAATAATTAGAAGGACGTGCGCGGGAAAACCGAGATAAATTGACACAAAGAAGACATTCTAACCATACACGTGGCACGCGGCATACAAAACATCAATTCACAATAAATGTGCCGAACATGGAACAAGAAACGACGAATGGTTATGTTCTTACCTTGTCCCATAGACGAGGATATGAATAGGGGGGCAGCTGATGAGTTAGAAAATAAACCAGGGTCGTCATTCCCAATAATGACGACCAAATTAGACGTTACCATTTATTACACGCATTGATGATGAAATGTAATGGACGGAGCAACGGTAACAAGTGAGTTGTGCACTTCAAAGCTCCCATTGATAACGTACAAGCCATTGAACATAAATACAGACATTCATTGTCCATTAAGGAGAGAAATAGCTATAAAATAAAGGAGCAACAAAATCCAAAGGGACACACAAATACTCATCCAAAAATCACTCCAAGTCATTTTCTCTCTAAACAAACTTTCTTCTTTTCTTAAGCATCAGAGTGTTTTTGGAAAATACCACACCGGTGTGTTCCATTTCTTTCCAATGCTTTTCTTGCAGGTTTGCATAGGAGACACGACCAACTACAGGATTGTCCATCCACTGAAAGAGGATCTCAACTGGTGATTTTTCGGATGACCAAACACTTTTACTGGTTTACACCCAAACATACCATATTGGATAGCAACTCCAATGCATACTTTCGTTGGCAAAGAGAAATTCTAAGCTTACATTACACCCCAACATACCACAATCAGATAGTAACTCCAATGCATACTTCCGATGGCATAGAGAAATTCCAAGCTTACATCTGGCTACTTCTAGACCTAAAAAATATTTCAAGGAGCACAAATCCTTTAATTTGAATTGATTTTTGATGAGTCAGAAATTTATGATTGTCACTAAATGGAGATTGTCATTAACCCCAAGAAGACATTACGCATTTATTATGCTCATTGATGATGAAACGTAACAGACGGAGCAACAGTCATAGAATGAGATGTGAACTTTAGACAAAGAGAAGGTAACAGAAGTTAAAGGTACACACAAATACTTTACAAAATTACTCTCTACTCATTTTCTCTCTAGAATCTTTCTCCCTTACTAACTTAAGCATTGGAGGCGGTTTAACTGATGCCACATCGGTGTGTTACTCTTCTACCCAATTCATTCTTACAAGTCCTACTACGATAGAGACGACCCCATTCATAGTATCATCCATTCGCTACGACGAGGAGCTCAATTGTTGATTTTTTGCATCATCAGTTTGGTGCCGTCTGTGGGAACACTAATCATTCAAGCCATCTTTCCTAGTGAAAAAAAGTTCCTCGAAGTACGAGAGGGAAGCAGAGACCGCACTTCAGCCAGATGTTGTGCAACAACAACAAATCCAAGCCCTCTTGGCTAATGTGGAAAAGTTGACTCGCCAAAATGAAGAACTACAAAAGACAATGGAGTCTCAAAATGCAGAACGATGGCGAACAGGTGAAAACCAAAATGAAGAAGAATCAAACTCTCAGGCCAACAGACGAGACAGAACTTCAGGAGAAGATTCCACCAGGGTGGAGAATGAGCTTCACAACATGAGGAAGGAGATGGACGAACTAAAACATGTTATGAAGGTGTAGACACTCAATTTTGCACCCATAATTTAATCAAGGAGAATGACTTGAATGACCATCCATGTGCCATTAATTGCATCACATGCATCAATTGGTTCTTGCATTACATGCATCAACTTGTCTTTGCATTACATGCATTAATTCATTCATTACATATCATAAAAATGATCTTGAGATTCTAACGGCTGCAATGGTGTTTCCAGTTTTCAAATTGGGCCATCAGTTTGAAAGATATTGCATGATCAAGTTTGCATGGTCAACATGCATTGTGTCTAGGTAAGGTCGACCACACCTGATTAGTTTAAATTAATTCTGATTGGTTAAGCCATTAAAATTAATTAAATAACTTTGTGATTGGTTGATAATTAGTGTTTAAAATAGGATTGCATGCATAGGAATAAAATGGATGATTGGATAACAATAAAATTGTGGATAATCTGAACTTTATCAAGATTTATTTTAGGGTATTTATCTATAAGATAATTGTTCTTGAATAGCTTGAATTATCCAGAAAAGAGGTGAAAAATCATAAACGGAGGATAAAAACACGTCTAGGTACAAGGACCGGCCAAAAAACCCTAGGAGAGTAGTCCAAACAGCACCCGAACACGAAAGAGTGTTCAGAGTTGAAAGGGCAATTCTGCACTTTTGGAGTGCCAAATGGCACTCTAAAAGGGCTGAATTTTCTCCTTGTGGGCTTTGGCCCAACGGCCTTCAGGTGACGATAAGGCACACCTTTTTTCGATCTTTTCGCAAAAGGATGTGTCCGGATTCAAACCCTTATCGTCCGTACCTATTTTTTAGAGCCCTCTGACCATTATAAATAGAGACTGAACCTCATAATTCAGCACCTTTTTTTTACGCTCTAAGAGGCACAAGTTTTGAGGCTTTCAAAATGCTGATATTTGCTGATCTTTTCTGAGATTTGCTGCTTAAATTAGGGTTTTTAGGTTTCAAAGATAACTAAAGAAGTTTCTTTGAACCCTAAAACATCCTCTCAAGAACAAAGAGTGCTCATGCAAGAGGTTGTTTTCAATCGCTCTCTCTTTTTTATGCTATCTTTTTATGTTGATGAATGTTTTATCCATAGCATGAATTGTTAATTGTTGTTTTGTTTAAAGCATGATTGTTTTCTTTTTTTTTATGTGATTGTTATAATCTCTTTCTTGAATGTCAATAATCTACACGTGAGTAATTCTTTTTCTTAAAATAAAACAGATCTACATCTTTATTAGGTGTAGATTTGGATTTTTCTTGAAATAAAACAGACCTACATCATTGTTAGATGTAGATCTGATTTTTCCTTAATACAAAAGCAGATCTGCATCTTTCTTAGATGTAGATCTGACTTTTCCTCAAATAAAAACGGATTTGCATCTCATGATCTGAATTTTTCTCAATTAAAAACTGATTTATATCTTTCTTAGATGCAAATATGATTTTTCTTTAATACATGCATATTTAAAATAAAGAAAAAGATTAAACATGGTTGTGTTTGTGTTTGTTTTCTTTAATTCATGTTGCATGAATTTAAATTATGAGTGAAATTCTCTTCTTAAAAAATATTTTTCATTCTTTTTTTAACATATACAAACCAGATCTGATTTTTCTGTTTTCAAAGAAACATTTTTTATTATTATCTCAAAACAGATTTGATCTTTTATAAATCCAAAATCCTTTTTTTTTTTTTAGTTCTTAAAAAACAGATCTGATATGTTTTCAAACCAAAAGACTTTATTTTATGTAATAAAAACAGATCTGAATTTTTATCTCCAAAAACCACTTTTTTCTACATACTACAAAATAGATCTGGTATTTTGACAAATCAAAATCATTTTTTTTTTTTACCAATCAAAATAGATCTGAATTTTTTTTAAAAATAAAAGAAGAGGCTTCATTCATAAATAAATTTGTGTGATTTAATTTTAGTGTCACATATTCAACATATCATTCATGACATGCATAAAAGGTACATTGGTCACAAGAGTCTAGAAGACTAGACTTTGTCTGGCGGAATGGGTGCCTAACACCTTCCCATTCCGTAACCTAGCCTCCAGATTTAGGTCATTGGTTAAGTAGATCTAGCCTTGTCTTTATTTTTTTTGGGTAGAATGTAACTAGGATAAGAAGTCATGTATTTTTGGTAGATTGTAACTAGGACCCAAAGTCATGTAATTTTTTTTTATTTAATCAATGAAGAGAATGATTCAATTATGTACTTAGTTTTTCTTATTATTATTATTATTTTTTATAAAAAAATAAGTGGCGACTCCATACCACTTACCCCAAAAGAGAGGTGCCCTAAAAGGTACCCGAATCTCTTTTTTGATGGGTGCTTTTTTGTCGAGGTCTCTTATAGAAGGACAAAGGTGGAGAGAATTTGGATGGGATGATTCGAAGGATGGACTCACCATTCACTAATGAAGTGCTGAATCATCCTCTCCCACCAAAATTTCGTCTCCCACAGTTGGAGTCATATGATGGTTCCAAGTGTTGGGCAGACCACAGTGAAAAAGAAGGAACTCCAGACAGGAAACCCAAGTTCATAAACTTCACTCCTTTAATAATGCCAATTGAGCAGGTCCTCATGCAGATAAGAGACGATCCCTCATTGTAATGTCTGAAGCCAATAAGCACTCCAGTAGAAAGAAGAGACAAGAGCAAGTACTGTAGGTTCCACCAGGACCACGGACATTGTACTAATGAATGCAGACATTTGAAAGACCAGGTAGAGACTTTAATCCGGAAAGGAAAGTTACAGAAGTGCGTCAGAAAGACGGAGCCCCACAAATACCAATAGAAGGACGATCAGGATAGAACTCCAGAAGTAGGAGATAGCAAACCCCCTGCAGGAGAAATAAAGACGATCTTAGGAGGACTAATGGTAGGCAGAACACTAAAGTCCTTGAAAAAAGCACATGGGAGAGAAATAAACAGCGTCCATTCGCGGCTCCCTCCAATAAAGATGCCAAATAATGACGAGCCTGATATTGCCTTCACAGAGAGGGATGTTTGTGGCATCAGGAAACCCCATGACGATCCATTGGTGATCATACTTAGGGTAGAAGAATTCAACATCCACCGGGTACTTATCTTCAACGGAAGCTCAGCAAATATTATCTACTTGCTTGCGTTTCAGCAGATGAAACTGGATAAGAAAAGGATCAGGCCCTTCACCTCACTTTTGGTAAGCTTCACAGGGGACAGAATCACCCCTAAGGGCATTGTCACTCTATCCGTGATTGCAAGAACTTATCCAACACAGGTCACCAAGGAAATTGATTTTCTCATAGTTGATTGTCCTTCAACATACAACATCATCTTAGGAAGACTTGCACTCAACAGACTTAGCATCTAGAGAAAACCACTCATGGGTAATCAATGAACTAGAGCCCATTCCCGAATCGTCAGAAATACCACAAGAAGTTGAGATCATTTTAGGGGATTTGACGAAGGTATTGAAGATCAGAATAGCACTCCCAACTTCAAGGAAAGAGAAGATGACCAAGATGTCTTTGCTTGGAAACACGAGGATATGCCTGGAATTGATAGAAAGATCATATAGCATCGTCTCAACGTCAACCCAGAATGCAAACCTGTACAGCAGAAAAGGAGAATATTTGCACCTGAATGCAACAAAGCTGTAACGGAAGAAGTAGAGAAGCTACTAGAAGCTGATTTTATCAGGGAAGTCTTCTATCTAGATTGGCTAGCAAACGTGGTCATGGTAAAGAAGAGCAATGACAAATGGAAAATGTGCATCGACTTCACAGACTTGAACAAAGCCTGCCTAAAAGATAGCTTCCCCTTGCCGAGGATTGATCAATTGGTAGACTCATTTGCCGGACACAAACTCTTGAGTTTCATGGACGCATTCAATGGATACAATCAGATTCTTATGGACAAAGATGATCAAGAGAAGACCTCGTTCGTACCAGCCAAGGGTTGTATTGCTACAAGGTTATGCCCTTTGGATTGAAGACACAGGAGCCACATACCAACGATTGGTAAACCATATGTTCCCTCACCACATTAGAAGGAATGTGGAGGTGAACATAGACGATATGTTGGTGAAAAGCAAGGACGAAGCCAACCACTTGGACGATCTAAAAGAAACCTCCAGCACACTACGTAAGTACAATATGAAATTAAACCCTGAAAAGTGTGTTTTTACTATCGCTTCAGGAAAGTTCTTGGGATTCATGGTGTCCCAATAAGGCATAGAGGCAAATCTGGGCAAAGCAAAGGCAATAATCGAGGTTAAGTCACCAAAAATAGTGAAGGAGGTGCAGAGCTTGACAGGAAACAGATTCGTCTCTAAGGCAAATGATAAATGTATGCCATTCTTCAAGGTATTAAAAAAAGCCTTTCTATGGACTGATGAATGCAAGGAGGCCTTTGGCAAGTTAAAGGAGTACTTGACGAAGCCACCTCTACTAAGCCCCTCGGTGATGGGAGAGAAGCTGTACCTCTACTTAGCAGTATCCAATACTGCAGTAAGTTCATCACTGATCAGAGAAGAAGGGAATGTCTAGAAGATAGTCTACTATACTAACCAGGCATTCCAAGTAGCAGAGGCAAGTTACCTAAGGATGGAAAAGATAGCTTTTGCATTATTGGTCGCCTCTAGAGAACTCTGTCCTTATTTCCAAGTACACCCCATCATCGTCATGATATACCAGCTCGTATGAAAGATGATGAACAAGATAGATGTAGCAGGACGACTCATTCAATAGGCGATTGAATTGGGCCAATTTGATATTGAATATCGGCCCCGAGCAATAATCAAAGCCCAAGTGCTAACAGACTTCATTGTAGAATTCACTTACCCTTATAAGGAAGAAGAACCTCCTATGGAAACATGGACGATCCAAACAGACAGCTCTGCCACGAAGAAAGTAGGAGGAGCAAGAGTGGTCCTCATATCTCTAGAAAGAGAAACATCGAAGTATGCAGTCAGATTGCAATTCCCAGCAACGAATAACGAGGCAGAGTACGAAGCATTACTAACAGGCTTGCAAAAGCTCTAGGAGCAAAGAATCTTATTGTCCAAGCTGATTCTCAGCTAATTATTGGACAAGTGAATGGAGATTACGAAGCCAAAGAAGAAAGGATGCAGAAGTACTTGAAGATCATCCAACGACTCTCACAGCACTTTAACAGCCTAGACTTTTTGCAAATCCCAAGAACCAAAAATGTAAAAGCTGACTTCCTAGCAAGATTGGCCTTGTCAGACAACTACAGTGCAACCTCCAAACTATGTATAGAGATAAGGGGGCAACCAAGCACAGAAGGTGAGCAAGCTCTGAAGAAAAAAGAACAAGATGAGTGGATGACTCCCATCGTCTGTTACTAGAAAGAAGGATGGCTCCCTGAAGATAAGACGGAGGCAAGTAAGATACAGATCAGAGTAGCTCGCTTCATTATTGATGACATGCTGTATAGATGAGGATATTCACTCCCATATCGAAGACGCGCCAGCTCAGAAGAAACAAATTATGTGCTCCACGAGATACACGAGGGAATCTATGGAAATCATACTGGGGCAAGATCCTTAGTAGGAAAGGCGCTCAGAGCAAGATATTACTGGCCAACCCTACAGAAAGACGCATATGACATCGTCAGAGCATGCGATAAGTGTCAATGCTTTGCAAATGTCCAGACGAGACCAGGAGAGGTGATGACACCCATATCCTCACCATGGCCCTTCGCCTAATGGGGAATTGTTATTATAGGTCCATTCCCTTTAGGGAAGAAGCAACTCAGATTTCTGATCATTGCAATTGATTATTTCACAAAATGGGTAGAAGTAGAACTAGTGACAACAATAATGAAGGCTAAAGTCACAAGCTTTGTGTGGAAAAACATCATTTGTAGGTTTGAAGTCCCACATGTCATAATATCAGACAATGGAAAGTAGTTTAACAATAGCAAGTTTCGAAAATTTTGTCAAGACTTAAGAGTCAAGAATCACTACTCTTCTCTAAGACACCCTCAGGTCAACAGACAGACAGAAGTGACAAACAGAAGCTTGCTCAAAATCATCAAAACTCAGCTTGAAAGGGCAAAGGGGGCATGGCCTGAAGAACTACAAAATGTCCTTTGGGCATATAGGATGACCACAAGAGTTCCAGCAGGAGAAACACCATTCAGACTAACATTTAGCACTGAGGCCGTCATACCAGTAAAAGTGGGACTGACGAGCTTCCGAGTCAAAACTTATGAAGACTAAAAGAATCAGCAGGAGTTAACAGCAACCTGGACCTAATTGATGAAGTCAGAGAAGAAACTATGAAGCGGATGGCCAAACACGAAGAAGCAATGGCCAGATACTACAACAAAAAAGTTAAAGTAAGAAGGTTCAAAACAGGAGACCTCGTTCTCAGGAAGGTGTCACAGGCAACAAAGGACCCATTCCAAGGAAAACTGGGACCAGCTTGGGAAGGCCTCTACGAAGTAATCTGTCATTCCAGAGAAGGCTCCTACTACTTGAAGTTTCTAGACGGCCAAGAATTGCCTCGACCATGGAACATAGAACACTTGAAGAAATACTACTAGTAAGGAATGCTTTACATTTCAAGTTGCCAAATCTTCATATCAGTATGTATGACAGTTATTACTTTCGTCATTCATAGATCAATAATACATAAAAGCATTATCCATGCATATTTATCAATGATTATTCATGAGTCATTTGTCAACAAAAATATGTGCAACACTTAGGAGTCATCCTTGGGAGACGTCCCAAGGACCTCCGTCATTAAAATTCCAAATCAAAAGCTGTTTACACACAGCCACCAAACTAAATCAGAGTTGTTTAAACACAACCAATATTATCGTCATTCAAGCATGAATAGACAAAACAAAAAAATGGTTAACCTAAAGACGTTCTAATACCATGAATTTAAGTCACAAGTATAGTGCAACATCGTCATTCAAACATAACTCAATAAGAAGCTGTTCAAACACAGCTAAAAGATACTAAGTTGTTCAAACACAACTAAGGTTGTCATTCAAACATGATTCAATAGACAGCTGTTCAAACAGAGCTAAAATATACTAAGTTGTTCAAACATAACTAAGATCGTCATTCAAACATGACTCAATAAAAAAGGTGTTCAAACACAGCTAAAAAATGTTAAGTTGTTCAAACACAATTAAGATCGTCATTCAAACATGACTCAATAGGCAGCTGTTCAAACACAGCTAAAATATACTAAGTTGTTCAAACACAACTAAGATCGCCATTCAAACATGACTCAATAGATAGCTATTCAAACACAGCTAAAATATACTAAGTTGTTCAAGCACAACTAAGATTGTCATTCAAACATGACTCAATAAAAAAGCTATTCAAACACAGCTAAAAAATGTTAAGTTGTTTAAACATAACTAAGATCGTCATTCAAACATGACTCAATAAAAGCTGTTCAAACACAGCTAAAATATACTATTTGTTCAAAAACTACTAAGGCCGTCATTCAAACATGACTTAATAGACTGTTGTTCAAACACAGCTAAAATATACTAAGTTGTTCAAACACAACTAAGATCGTTATTCAAACATGACTCGATAAAAAGCTGTTCAAACACAGCTAAAAAATGTTAAGTTGTTCAAACACAACTAAGATTATCATTCAAACATGACTCGATAAAAGTTGTTCAAACACAGCTAAAGAGTACTAAGTCGTTCAAACACAATCAGAATTGTCATTCAAACACAATTGTTCCAACACAGCCAAAGATAAAGGGCTATTCAGATACAAGCTAAGTATAAAACAAGTTGCTTTAGCATATCGTCATAAAAGGTTATCCAAACACAAGCAAACATAAAAAGAGTTGCTTGCTACAACTAACCTATCTATCATTGTCATAAAGATTGTTTAATTGCCCAAAACAACGGGCCCAAAGAGAAATATTGTTCTTGCCTTGCAAAAAATAAGGGAAAAGAAAGAAAAAACTAAAAAGAAAAAAAAAACATAAATATTATTGCTCATCAGGGACAGGGTCTGCAGGGGTTGTAATTGCGGCCTCTTCCATTACTTCAGCAATGTCTGTGGCTTCCTCTGTCACATTCTCCGCTGTAGTTTCAGAAAGACGATTAGACATAAGTTCCTTCTCAATGTCACCCATAACCAAGCTAGAGAGGTCTAAGCCAGGGTGATGCTTTGCATCCACTTCATGAGAAGATCAAAGCCCTCCACATAGTACTTGCACAACTCATCGGAATACTCGTCGGAGTCTTTGAATTCCTTTACTGCTGTGGCCCCAACTTTCTACAATTTCAACTCCAGGTCACCAATTTGCTTGTCCTTCAGCTTGCAGAAGTACTTCTTCACTTATAGGCTCTTCTCCAAGGCTGCTACCTGTTCATTATCATTTTTAGCGTCAATGGTAAGAATGACAACATTGTTCTTAAGTGTCTCGTTCTCAGTAGAAAGGGACTTGGCCATAGATTTGGACGAGGCCACCTTCTTCTCCAAATCCAGGAGCATCCCAGAAACAAACAAAGACTCCCCCAAAGGCTACAAAAAATTTTCCTTAGCAGAAGTGGAATAAAGGAAAAGGAGAAGTAAAGGCAAACCACAGCACATACCTGCACAAGCTTTTGAATGTGAGACGACATCACCTCACAGGACAACTTTGCCATAAGAGGACTTAGGTCATCCACAGAGAGTGCCTCATAAGCCTTCAAAGCCGCTGCATCAGCATCATCCCAAAAGGTAGGAAGAAAAGACTTACCACCAACCTTCTTCTTCTTCCTGACCTCCTTTCCACTAGAGGCAATCACCTCCAATGACGAAGTGGGAGAGGCAGGGCACTTGGCGGGCGAATGGGCAGGAGAAGGAGCTACCACAGGATCTTCCTTAGAAGCATCACTTGACTTTGAACGCTTCTTGGACAGAAGACCACTGACGATGCCACCCTTAGCCTTCTTCTCTTGGGCCTCAACTAATTTCTACTTGCTAAATCTAGTTGTCATTCTTGAAAGGACGAGGAAAAAGTTTTTTAAAAAAAAAGAGAGAAGAAGAGAGAAAAAGAATAAGGCGAAACGCAAAAATCACTTACTCTTTTTCACAACTTCCAAATTCTTTTAAACCTTAGTGGACGGTTCCAGACCTAAAAAGTGAAGAAATAAAGACTAAGGAGAAACGATCTTGTCAAAATCCTTAATGGACTCCTGATATTCCTTTACTCTTTTAGCGCGACGCTGGTACCTGTTCTTCAGATGAGGACGTTGGGAAACTGCAAATAAAAACACAAGTAAGTCACCTATCATCGTCACTCATAAAAGAAAGGAAAAACAATAGAAAGATGAGAAAGACGCACCAGACACGGGAACTCCCTAACTACGAAAAACTTGGGGGCTTCGTCCAGGTCCTCACCAGGGACGAACTCCCAACCATTTCCAGAAACAAAAAAGAAACTTGGCTTCCAGTTCCGGAGAGACGACAAGTAATCAAGTCCTAGAAGCCCTAGCCCATGGCTTAAACTCATAATAGTCGAGGTCCTTTGACTTTCTTAGGCAATAGAATTGAAGGAATTTGTCCCTCCTAATGACGTTGCCATCATTGGCAGACATCCGCACCGCCATGCAAGAGACGATGATCCGCCAAGAGTTGGGCACTAATTGTGCTGTAACAAGATGCAAATAAGAAAAAAGTTCCCTAACAAAGGGATGAACACGGAAATGAAGGCCACTAGTAAAATCGGCCTCGTAAAAACAAACCTCGTCAGCATACGAGTGACAAGCCCTCTCTTCGTCACTCGGGATCCTAATCTTTACGGAATCAGGGAACTGAAACCTATTCTTGATCTGCTTTTCATCCTTTCCCGTAAGGGAACACGAAATGTTCCAAGCTTTATAGGGGTGGAAGGAGAAGTAGCCTTTGAAATCACACAATCATCAGATGAAGATAACGCTGTCCCCAGGTTACTAGACCTAACCTCAGACATCTTTAACAACCTAACTACCTCAGTAGAATGGGAAACTAGAGGGAATAATGAAGAAAGGACAAACTTGTATGGACAGTCCTCCCTCATGAAGAGATTGACCCACTCAAGACACTTCCCCTCTATAGACTCGAGTAAACAACCTAGGTGAGCAAAAAGAAAAGCTATTGAAGGACAATCAACCTTAACAGCAGAGTAATCTACCATGGAAGAACAGGAAAAGAAGCAGGAGCGCGAAGAACTTACCAGAGAACGCAAGACAGAGAAAGGAAGCTTGAAGGAGAGACAAACCCTAGGATGAAAACTGAAGAAGGAAAGAACGCAGAAGAAAGGAAATAGGAGGGAAAAATGCGAAATAAGTGGCCAAAACATGTGCGGGAAAACCAAGAAACGTCTGCACATCGAATACATCCTGACTGTACATGTGGCACCCAACTACCTAAACATTAAATCGTCATAAATGCACAGTACACGGAATGCGAAGCGTCAGACAAATTTGTTCTTATCTCATCTAACAGATGATAATACGAACAAGGGGGCAACTTATGAGTCAAAAATTTATGATTGTCACTAAGCGAAGATTGTCATTGACCCAGAGAAGATGTTATGCATTTATTATGCTCATTGATGACGAAACGTAACGGACGGAGCAAAGGTCACAGAATGAGTTGTGAACTTCAGACAAAGATTCTGTACCGCACTAGCCGTTGAACATAAATACAGCAATTCATTACTCATTGATTAGGCACACGACTATAAAAGAGAAGGTAACAGAAGTTAAAGGTACACAAAAATACTTTATGAAATTACTCTCTACTCATTTTCTCTCTAGAATCTTTGTCCCTTACTAACTTAAGCATCAGAGGCGGTTTGGCTAACACCACATTGGCGTGTTACTCTTCCACCCAATTCATTCTTGCAGGTCCTACTACGATAGAGACGACCCCATTCACAATATCGTCCATTCGCTACGATGAGGAGCTCAATTATTGATTTTTTGCATCATCAATTATGTAAGAAAACCTTGAGAGCATCAATTGTAGATGTTAGGGCCACACACATCTTAGTTTAAGTGAGTCTAAGTTTGAACAAGTAGTACACATTACCAAAAAAAAAAAAAAAAAGCTCAAAATACTGCTTAAGAGAAAGTTGCTAATACCTGTTGATTTATCAAAACTTAATGAAGCTCGACAACTCTCAATCTATGGAGTTACAAGAATTCAGAACAAAAACAACTATTCCAGCCCATGATGACTAGGTCATATTGGGATTCATGCACTAGGGTTGTAGGGCATATAAAATGGTCATCATCATAGACATCATAAAGGAGTCATGTTGTTGTGAAGCTACTACAACTTATGTGCCTAGGGTTTTGTGCCAAGTTGCTATTGGTTCATCTACTGTGTTGCTTTGAAGGACTTTGCATGAAACTGCATCAATCATCGATTATTGTAGGAGTCAAACATGGGTAGGAAATTCATGCAAGGAGAAATCTACTGCAAGAAGTTCCCAATTGGGATCGGAGTTGAGCTCTTATATAGATTAGGAAGTTCTACTGTGGGTAACTACTTCAGGATACGGTAAGATTCCTTAAACTTGTAACCTTAATTCTTGTTAGTGAACTTTTCAGGAGTGGCGACCTAAATATTCACTTGTTGGGTTTTTCCTACGAAGGTTTTCCCCATTATGACCATATACTGTGTCAAATTTATATTATGCTGCATTTAAACTCTAAATTGGTGATTTGGTTGTGCTGTTAATTGGTAGTGTATGTAACTAAACTAATTAATCAACTTGATTAATTGGTTAATTAACTTGAGTTAATTTATTACCCAACAATAGATAAGTTGTTACTTACAATAACTATATCATCAGCGTATACTAGAAGAACAAGAAAATTAGATTCCTCAACTTTGGTTAATAAAGAATAATCTGATTTTGATTGGTGAAATTTAGAAAGAAGAGCTTGAGACAATTTCTCACACCACTAATAACGAGATGCTTGTTTAAGCACATACGAAGACTCGGTAATCTTGCAGACTTAATTCTCCTCCTTGCTAGGAACACTAGGTGGCAAAGTCATGTAAATTTCATCATTAAGTTCATAGTGTAAAACAAATTGTTTACATCAAGTTGGATAAGATGCCAATGGTTCATAGCAGTCAAGGCCAACAAATTTGTAGTATCTCTAACATTATTCTTAACTAAAGAGTCGTGTGTCTTTAATAAAACATGCTGATTTTAAAAAAAGAAAAGAAAAAAAAAAAAAAAAAAAAACCTCACTTTAAGAATGGTGACCATTGGACAAGGTTGCAGATTTAACTATGCAAGCATGATAGATTTAGAGTAGATCTCTTAATAATGTGTATTCTTATAGATATGACCTGTTGACAGCTTGAGAGACCCTTCTCAGTTCTCACTTGTTATTTTCCTACTACTTTTCTTCATTCTCATAATATATAATCTTCATCTTTCGTTTTTTGTTTTATTTTTTTGTCAATGAGGTGAAAAGAGCTCAACAGCACTCGGTTTTTTCTATTACTATTTCCAGGACCTTTCTTAAGCTACTAAGGTTTGGATGCTCTCTCCAAAAGTAAACTTTGTTTATGGCACACCCACTTAAAATACAATGGAATTTTCCATCCCAACATTCTGAAAGGCCCCCACAGGACCCGGCGGCACTAGAAAATTCCATAAGCTACCGTCCAGAGCGTTTAACCTATATTGTTAATGGCATTAGATTCTCTACTTAAACCAATATATAACCAGCACCTAACTGGAATTTCCTTTGTTGACTGCTGCTTTTTGGCACATTTTCCAAGTTTGACTCTCAAGTAAAACAACATTTGAGAAAAAAAAAGAAAAAAAAAGAAAGAAAAAAAAAACCATATATTACAAAATATCTCCAATAATTACAAGGGACAAGTTATTTATGATAAATGATAAAGTGATGTCAATAATAAATTTAGATAAAAATAAATAAAAATATGTAAATTTAACTGTTGTGAAAATTAGTTTATCTGTTCAATTTTTTACTGTTCAATGCGTGGCACAATTAAACACGTCATTGGGATATAAAAATTGATCAAAGACTTTAATCATTTCGGTCCTTAATTATTGCATCAAGTCTAAGCGATGCCATGCTCCTCCCCAACAAAAAAAAAAAAAAAAAAAAAAAAAAAATCTAAGCAATGCCAACCATTTAATATTTTTCCCATGTTCTTACCAAAATTTGAGTAATGCTACCAAAATTTTCTAAATGTTCATATTAGTATATTCCTTCCATCTATATACGAGAGAAAAATGATATTTTCATGAAAAATATTCATAATACATAACTTAAATTATGTGCTTATTCAGTGCACGTTAATAGACTTCAAGCCAATGCACTTTTTTTTTTAAAGAATCTTATAATGTAAAATCTATCTAGATATCATTCATATAGATTCAATTCCTTGAGATTTATATTCTGGTGGGTATGCTTTCGAGGTATGGTCCTTGATATCTTTATTTTAATAAAATTAAAATGAAGACTCATTTAACTAGATCCTTCGTGTATCCTTCCATAATAAAATAATAAAAAAATTAAACAATCGGTGTTATTCCATTATATAAAATAGAAATACCAACAATAAAAAATATCTAATAATAATTAGCATGGCACCTCATTTGAGTTAAGACATTATAAATTACTTTTTAAAGATTTACATCATTGATCTTGATTAAGTGCTGATTTCATCACTCTCCCGTGGAAAGGAGGAGAGGGTATTTAATTAATTATAATTAGGAGTACTGTTGTTAATGGCAGAATCCATTTTATGTGTACTAAAAAAAAAACAGCTTGCTTGTTGTAGTAGGCATGATTATGTTCTTTGTTATGTTCATCATCGTCATCATCATCTTGGTACGTTGTAATTAGTTTGAAATAGACCCCTTCAAAGGTAAACAATGGAATCATATGAGATATGAATTTTTTTTAATGATTTGCCATCGCGCGCTATAGCTCTATTGACAAAATATATAGTGGTAACATGTACGTGAATAGCTCCAGAATCCCCATCACTAATATCATAAAATTTGCCTCCTTGGGTCATCATGAAAGACAGCATGTGTTTCCGCCACTTGACAAAATATTTTCATCTTTTTAAAACAGCCATCTTCATGTTCTATAACATCACACGTAAGTACAGGAGGTACATGATAGATAAGTCACCATATGGAATACATGGGCTTCGAAACAATCCATTCACATCCTCCATTTGAAGTTTGGATGTCATTATCTTTTTTATAATTTGACTTCAAAAACATTGCAGATATATTTAAGTGTTGACAATAAATACCTTACTGATATGAGCACTTCTAGTTTCCTTTGCTACATTGCTTAATAGGATCAAAATTTCGAACTTACCCTACTTTTTGTATAGAAAAATACAGATTTTGGGAGGGCAATCCTATCTTTTCACTTGGAGAAAATGTAAATTTCATGCTAAGTGGGAAGAATAAAAGAAAAGCAACACGAAATGAAGGGTAAGATCTTTTGTCTGCACATTGTTTTTAGGGGTGCAATGTGGTCAGCCTTTGATAGGTACAGTTGGGTTGGATTTGATGCTTTAATTTGGTCCCCCTAAGTCTGAGTGAGCCCAACTCTCTCTCTTACTCACTCTTTCTCTCTCTCAATTTACAGATTTTCCCTTAACGTGCGCGTTGGGTTTCTTTCATGTTTTGCCAAATTGGAATCTATTGTCCGGTGGTGGTGGGGTGGTGCCTGGTGAGTGACTGGTGTGGGTGGATAGGACCCACCTGCCCATCCATATCAACATTGACTCACTCCGGTCTTGGTTTACTAGCTTCCTTGCTTTTTATTTTTATTTTTTATGGGAACTTCCTTGCTATTTGATTGCTTTATTCTTATTAGATCACATATTCATACTTACTTTATTTTCTTGTCTAATATTCTTGAATTTATTTAAAAGCGATTTGATTGATTTATTATTTTCTCATATATTGGCAACCAATTTGTCCTTCATTAATTTATGGTAATAATAAATAACTAAATTAAGTTCATAAAAATTTATGTTAATAATTAATAATTAAATTGTAACTACTAGAGAAAAGCACTAGTTGTGTCTACGCTTACGCTCCAAAAGGGTTAGTCAAATTACAATTGGGGATCTTCTTAATTACTTATAAACTCAAGAGTACTGTAGTACCTTGAGCCACATGGTGTTACTAGGTTTGCTTTTATGAGATCATTTGTAATGGCCCAAGGAAATTAAGCATTTGCCACATCTGTGCTCACACCCAAAAAAGATTATTCAAGTGACAATTGAAGTTATTCATAATCAATTATATACCCGATATTCACCAAACAAACACTCGATGTGAGACTCAGCATACGCCTGTACAACAATAGTTGAAATAATATAATTTGAGTTAATTAAACAAATGATTAGTTCAAAATTTATAAAAATTAAATTCAACGACCTATATTGATTAAATTATAGAATTACTATGGATGGACTATTTATGTTATTAATAAATTAGAAATAATAATTTTCTATCTTACAAATTTATTTACAAACTTACACAATTCAATCTCAAGTCTATATAAGTATATTTTTATACATATATACTACAAACATGTAATATTATATATACTCAAAATAGAGCCTCATACCCATGAGTTTATTCACGAATACATTATTATGCTCGAGATTAGCTCATTTGATAATCAAGCCTAAATTGAAGTTTGAGTTTTGCTCATTTGCTAAATAAAAAAACATTACAAAGTTTTTTCCAAAATCAATTTGGAAATTTTTATGAACAATCGGATTGATTTAGAGCCCTGCTCATCGTACACTTTATCATTAAGGTTGTGTTTAGTTTGAATGAAAAGAGAGACGACGGAAACAAGGAAATGAAGGCTAAGGATTTTCTACCTAGGCCGATCAATTTTGATATGACTAAATTAGAGAGAAAATGAGAAGAGTCAATGATCAAGATGTGATAGAAAATTACAAATTAATTTTCCCCTTCTGTACTTGTCTAAGTCTGTCCTGAGCTCTTTGTGGAGCCAGAAAACTTACCGAATTGATTAATTCAAAATCTAAAATGAAATTCACCCATTCAAATGTTTTTCTTTAAAATGTAGGAATTCTTGTGACATTGTAGTCGGTGGCATGTAAACCGCATCAATTTTGTGGCCTTCTCATGGGCTTTATCATCTTCAATGAAAACCATTTGACCTAATCTATTGGAAAAGATACAACCTAACATTGTTATTATGTAGAAAGAAAGAAAGGGAGAGAATGTAGAGAATTAGGTGGTTCTGCATTAGAGTTATACATTCATAGTGGAAAGCCTATTAGAGTCATACATTTATAGTGGAAAGCCTGTTATAGTTACATATTACTATTTAAGTTCTATGTTAAAACGAAACTATTAAAGTTTAGTTATAGTAGGCTAAATTAAGTAATCAAGGTTACAATACTTGAATTAAAAGTAGCATTAAGATTTATTTACTTGAACTTCCATAAAACTCAATGTATTAACTAGGCATGTGACAATAACTACACGCTCATACAGATTCACCTTACAAGTGTGCAAGGCTTCAATAACCTTCAAAATATTATTCTCTAAAAAGGATTTAGTAACATATATAAATTCTGTTGAATATTATCTCAAAAACAAAAGCTAATAGTTCATAATTAGCTGATCTCCAATAAATCAATAGTTAAAAAGAAATTTTATAGAAAATTACAACAAATAGAAAAGTTCACAAATCTCAAATCTTCCAACAATCACTAAATGTAAGTATCAAATACTAATATTCTTCTCACGCACATCACCTTAATGATAGCCAAAACTTGAAATAGAGAAAGAAGGGATGAGCTCGACAGCTTAGCAAGTAACTAAAATCCTAACTAGCCTGATCTAGCATATATACAAGTAAAATAAATAAACTGTTTATTGGACAGAACTCATAGGCTTATAATTGTATCTCTATTCCATTAAATGATTAACATATAATTTGCAATAAATTTCAAAAAATCCAAAATTTCATTAGACTTGAGACAATGCACAAATCTGATCAGAATTTATATATTTAACAATATTTATGACTATGATTTTGCTATATTCTCATTACTAGGCCGATAACCACATGAGGTCACTGGTAAAAGAAAAACTAGTTTTTAGGCTAATGTATATCCCCAATTTGGTAGATTTAAAGCATATTCAAACTGTATTGTTAATTTCTAAAATATATCTAATTTTGTTTAAATCCATATAAAATATCATATATCAAAATATTATAATTCAAAAAAAAATTTCATTAAAATCTTCAGTCTTTTTCACTAAATTTAAGAAAGTATATATACCTAGCTAAGAAGAATGTTACTTACATCTATTGATACATAGTAAAAATCTCTTACAACTTACTATAAAAAATGTGGGCTATAGCTGCGTTTTAAAAACACAGCTTTAACTCCTAAAAACTTGGCTATCGGTTAATTTGGTCTATAGTCGCGTTTCTATAGCCACATTTTCAGCCGTGGCCTAAAAGTTGTCACTATAGATCTGACAGGTCTATAGCTACGTTTATAAAACGCGGCTATATATTGTCTTAAAAAAAAAAAAAAAATTATTGGGCTGGTTCTATACCCACGTTTTCTAAAAGTGGCAATTGGTCTTATCCAAAAAATGCGGTTAAAAACACTTATAGCCGCGTTTTATAAATGTAGCTATAGGGCAATAGTTTAAGCTGCATTTACTAAAAATGCGGCTATTGGTTATTTATAGCCGCATTTTTGTAAACGTGGCTAAAAAGAAAAAGGGCTATAGCCCTCGTGTTTTGTAGTGACCCCTCAAAAACACTTCAACTCAAAATCCATAATAATCAATCCAATTACTAAGAAGGTGTCCCAAAATATATATATATATATATATATATATAACCAAGTTATTCTAAGATCTAACTAATTTGAATCACTAGATCAATGGTAAAAAGAGACTTTTAAGGAGCTTACCTCAATAACCTTCAAGTCTCCTTTCCTTGGAAATCTTTCTCTTTAGATTGTCTAAGTATAAAATAACTAATGAGTAATTAGTCTAGGGTGCATGGCTAAAGTTTTTAACCAAGAGTATATACATTACTAACCCCTAATGTCAAAATTAATAAGTCCCCCCCCCCCCCCCCCCCCCCCCCCCCCCCCCTTTTTTTTTTAAATTAAAAAAACCATTTTTCTTCTTCTATTTTTTCTTAGATTTGGGTATTACAACTTTGCTTGCATTCCAAGTAGGATTAGATATAATGAATATGAACGAAAAACTTGGACATTGACTAAGGTTGGACCATGATAATTTTAACACAAGAATTTTCCTTTATTATTATTATTATTATTATATTTTTTAGTTTATTTTTTGCTCCCCCCCCCCCCCCCCCCCCCCCCGGGCAACCCCCTTTTTGGAAAACTTGATTTTTTTTTTTTCTTTATGAGAAAGGAAGCTAAATTGGTGTGCATATTTTTAAATACATGTGAAATTTTGGAAGGGTTTAAGAAGGTTTCTTTTAACATGTTTGAGTATAATATAATATAAAATGGAAAACACTATTAATAAAAGTATTAATTATTTAAAACGTGATTTTTACTATTAAATTTTTTATATGTTTTTAATTTTATTAAATTATTTATGATGTCATCATGGTTTTTGAGAATTGTTTTTGTAAAAAAAAATTATTATTATGCCCTAATGAATTTCTGTATCTATCTTAATATTCATTTGTTAATATAATGTTTTATAAGTATTATAAAAAATATATATATATATAATCGAGATAAAATGGTAATTTAAACAAATTATTATTTCTCTCCTATCTTTTCTCATAACCAAGTAAAGGAAAGTTTTAATTTTTTCTTAAAAGGAAATATTTATTTTCCATTATTCCACTTTGTATCCATCTTACCAACTACTCATTAAGGAAAATAAAAATATTTTCTTATATATTATTTTTTTAGATAAAATTTAACTACAAAATTGGTTATAGTCTAAAGTTACAACCTTACTCAGTAAAATAAATGTTACTACATATTTTGAAAATTTAATTGTTGAATTGTATGTTCTTTATGCTCTAATACATATACAAATTTTTTGTTAATCAGATATTATTTACTATATGATATATAAGCTTATATTTTATACATAAATTTGAACTATAAAAACTTGCAATTTAAACAATATATTGATGACATAGCTATTGATTTTTAATTTTCTAGAAAATTTTGCAAGTATGAAGGATATAAGAAGAAGATGTAATCCAATAGTGAATTTGTTAAAATTCACATCCAATAAAATGATATTGAATAAGATTGTAGCCTAAGGCTACAACCAATTTTATGACTAAACTTTTTTATTTTTTATTTTTTTTTTAATGTTTCCTTTATTTTTCATTTCAAACCTTATGATTTTCTTAACCAAACATAGCCTAAATCTCTAAGATATTAATGCTATCATATATAAACCATTTTGTACATTAAGAAAATAACAAAAAATAGAAGACAGTGTCCTGTTTTGGATATCCTTTGAATGGCTTAAATTGTTATCACTCATCTATCCCGCTCAATATTGGTCCCAGTTGACTCATTCATGCCTTAATAAGGAGTAGAATATTGTTTCTGTAATCATAACAAATTTTGGTTAATAAAGATAATAACAGAAATTTTTTTTTATGATAAGAAAGATAATAATAATTTTGTAGCATGCCTTCTCCTCCAATAGACCCTTTAGTATTAGGTGGACATGCATGTCTATGCGAGGAATATGATCCAACATGACAATAAATTATATACTTTTAATCTGCAAGTTACATACAGTCCACAACACTTGAAAGAATAACAAAATGCTTCTTAGGAAAAGGCAACGTGACAGTAATATTTTAGTTACCAAAGCAAAGATCAAAGTTTAACAAGCAGAGGACTGCGGAAGAATAATGATGGGGATGTAGGGAGGAGTAGAAGATCCCTTGGGGGACTACAAAATCCATTTGTTCCCCAAACTATGCTTTGCTTTTTCTTCTTTTTTTTCCACAGGAGCTGAGCTGCCCACCACATGGGTTTGCACCTCATGGATCCATGCTTCTCTCTCTCCCTCTCTCTATCTGACACTGTTAACGGTTTCTTTTCCTTTAATTTTTTGATTTATCATTTTTCGCCAAGTACTTAGCTTTTGAGACTTTGAGAGGGGTGGAGAAGCGTACAAGTAATATCAGCTATATAATATTTTTGATAATGGTTCAAATGTTTTGTTGCGTGATTGGTGAAAGAACCCTGAACCTGAATTCATTAATAATTTTTAAAAAAAATCTATTTTTCTTTTACACCAATCATAATGTTAGATAAAAGTAGTACGTTCCTCAACGTTTTGGAAGATGAATAAGAGCAAAGAGCCACTGCAATGCAAAATAAGGCGTGGTTTTCCTATGTTTGTGTCTCAGTCTGAGATGTAGGCTGCCACATGTTGCCCATCTTTGTCTTTTTTTGTTTGGAATTTTCACTATCCATAAGGCGAAAGCGAATGGTCACTCATTATGTTCTATCAACCTCCTCATCAGCTCCCTAGTACTTATTTATGTATAGTATCATTCACCATTAATGGGTCTACTAAATTTCATAAATCAATAGTGCAGAAGCTACTCAATTTGTTATTTCTCCCCCTACGTACTTTAGAATATGATTAAAGCGAAATTTCGTATTTGGTCTAAACTGTAGGCCGCCTTAATCTACAGTGTGTTTAAAGGAACCATCTTTTGAAACAATGATGAGAATTAAACAGAAATTGGTATAATTTGAACAGTTGGATCAAGATTTGAGGTTGGATATGCTGTCGAGACCTATCAGAGAGAGGACAACCATAAAATAATAATAATTAAATTTGGTGCTACATAATAATACAATAGAATTATGAATGAATAAATAAAGTGGAAGTGGGATTTGCTGTGTGAATGCATCGGGTATTGTGCTCTTAGGGATTCACTTTATTATCTATCTACATCCCTATCTGTACAAAAGAATTTTACGTAGTGATGTTTGGAACTCTGTGTAGACTCGCTAGTCTCTCATTTGTATAATGTAATAATAATGTGTTTTTTTCTATGTTTTTTGGGTAGAATAATAATAATGTTCTTTCTTCATTGAACCTCCCAAGATTCATCTGTTATGCTACTTTACCTCCCTGTCTTCTTCTTGGATTTCGAATGTCCTAAATATTCTTTTCATTATTCTAATCCAATTAAAATAATGTCCAACTAAAATTCGATTTTGGACCAGACCCATCACGTGAAAATACATTAAAAAAAAACCATAATTACAAGTAATTATACTTTCCTTCTTGTATGTAAATGGTTAATCCTTTCTCTCTCTCTCTCTCTCTCTCATGGTCATAATATTTCAACCCCATCAAGAAAGGCTCACGTCGCCACCTGCTATTTGTCTGTATACTCTTTGTTTCAACGATTCCTTTGAGACTTGAGAGAAGAAAAAATGTTGAGTAAGAGTAACTGTGAGAAGATGGTAGTCATCACTCCAACTACTAACGAATGGCCACAGGTTTTTCTTTCTTTTCTCTCTCTCTCTCTCAATTATTAGACAAAACATGACCACCCCATTTTTGTTGCTTTGCTATTGGAACCGAATATCTCTGCTGTGATGTTATTTTACCCTAAAACGCAACCTCAAACTCTTTCTTTTTCTTTTCTTTTCTTTTTTTCTTTTTTCCTCTCCTTTCTTTCACTTTGCTGCAGAATCAGATAGATGATCAGAAGGGCATGATGGCTTCATCAGGCAATAGAGTAATGGAAAAACAAGTCCAAGAACAACAGCAGCAGCAGCAGCAGCAACAACAACAACAACAACAACAACAAGCTCTCAGGTGTCCTCGCTGTGATTCATCTAACACAAAGTTCTGTTACTACAACAATTACAGCTTGTCTCAACCAAGGCACTTCTGCAAGGCTTGCAAGCGGTACTGGACAAGAGGTGGTACTTTGAGAAACGTTCCTGTAGGTGGTGGATGCAGGAAAAACAAGCGCGTGAAGAGGCCTTCTTCAGCTTCAGCCGTTGATGGAGCTTCCTCTTCTTCAGCTCCTAGTGCAAACACAATCCCTCCATCTCAACCCCACTTGGATATATCTTCTTCCACATCAAATCATCATCTTAATCCTTTGTTTTTTGGGTTATCCAGTAACCCTTCTGATGTGAGTCTTCCATTTCCCACCAGGTTCAATCCTAGAGTTTCCAATGTAGAAACTGTTTCTGGGTATGATCTCCAACCCCAACTAAATGCTCTTGGACTAGGGTTTTCCTCTGGAATTATGGCTAATGATGCTAGTGAAAATGATTACCGAAATGGGTTTAATCCTTCTTCAACATCAAACTCACTTATTTCAAATTATTCCATCTTTGGTTCCTCATCTTCCACTGCCACTACTTCTCCAACCATTGCTTCCCTTCTCTCCTCTAACTTTCAACAACAGAAATTCATGAATGGCGCTATGAAAGACAATCGAGCACCAAATCATTATCAAAGCTTGGCACCATTTGAAGGCTTGCATATAGCAAGTAACAGTGCTGAAGCCGCAGGGATTGGCATAAAACAAGTGAAAGTAGAAGATGGTAACAGCAGGTTGGATTGGAATAATGGTTCTTGCCAGAATAATCAAATGGAGCAAGTTGGGTTGTCGGATCCATCTCTTTACTGGAATGCAACAAATATGGGTGCTTGGAATGATCCTGGAAACATAGGGTCTTCGGTCACTTCTCTGATCTAGCAAAAACCAGACATCATTTTCGAAATTGTCTCCCTCTTTTTAGTCATATTCTTGGTCATTTTTTAGTTACCTAGGTTTCTGTTGATTACTTCTGTTTGTAGTGAATTTTTATGGTAAAGGTGGGGTTGGTTTCAAAAGAAAATTTGACAAAAAAGAAAAAGAAAAACAAGATTTCGTATTGAAGTAATGATGGGAGGAGCTTGGATCGGAGCGATCATGTCAGCTGCAAAAATAATCTCAGCCTGTTAGTTTTATTATCAAGGTTGAGACTTCCCTAATTGCGCTGAGAGGAACCTCGGATCCTCTTCATCTCATCTCTTGGGTATCATCATCATCATCATAGTCAACTTTCAGTGTGGAAGGTTTTCCTTGAACATATTGAGGACCCTTTGGAGCAACTTTCTAGTTCAGTAAGTTGGTTTTTATTTTGTTTGTATATATGCATGACCATGTCTTTTTTATTTTTTCTTCTAATGTATCTGTTACTAGGTGGGGGTTGGGGGTATATGTTGCAGTCCTCAATGAAGATCAGATGAGGAGCAAATAATTTTTTATTTAATTTTACCTTTTTTTTTTCTTATGAGTTTTTATGGGGAAGGGTTGGGTATAATGGTATAGAAAGAGAGGGAGATTTGCCATTTCAATGTGACTATTTATTTTATGTGGTTGGCACTAGTTATTTGTTGTTTTGATGCTATTTGTTAAGGAACTGTGTTTTTGGAAAATAATGCTTATATTTTCAAATTGCATTGAAAACTAAACATTATGAATATATAAATTATCTATCAGTAAGCCTTTGCGTGTGTATGATGGATGTCAGAATGTTGATGGTTCATACTCGCATTGAGAAAGTGATATCAAAGTTGATAGTTCAATTATCCTCTTCTGTATATTGAGAAGAGGAAAGGGTGTGGATTGGTTGTGGATTTTAGTTCTTATTAGATATCAATCATAGATTCAGACTCCGACCAAATATGCTGTTTAAGTGATTGCTTGGATTGTACTATGATGTCTGTAGTGCAACATTTATTCTCTAATATTCGAACAAGCTTGAGTGGGGGATAGGGAAGTTGAGTATATTGCAAGAGATGAGGTTAAGGAGGAGTTAAGTACATTCTTGTGTGGTTGTGTGTGCTGCCTCATTTTTAAGTGAATCTCAGACAAGGAGATAATTGTTCTTATATACGTACATTTATATTTTTAGAACGTTGAAAGAAATAGTTTCAGGTTAGTCATTGGCTAGCTAGGACACAATTTTGAGTCTTTGATGCCATAGTAATCATCTGGTACTTTATTTTCCGTCTTTTTCAGTAGTGTGCAAACTGTTCAGTCACTCTTAATTAATCCCCTTTTCACTGCACTACTTTAGCTTTTGTCTCCATGCTGAACAGATTATTAACTTGTAGTAATTCATTCAAGCCTTACAGTACGATTTCCAAAGTTCTGTTGAAAGCATCATTGCAAACTTGGGTGCTTTGCATATTTTATGGATTCCACTAGGGGTTTTGGCCACTGGCATTCTTTCTACCAACCCCTTGGGGTAGTTCAAAGGACTCGAGAAATGAAGCTTTCAGACTTCCCAATGCAGCTATTGGAGGGACTGGTTGAGAGCTTAGTTTTTTTGGGATAATTTCAATAGTTAGGACAATGTGAGAGGGGAGATTTGGATCAAGTGCATCTTTGTTAAAAACAACAAAAAGTACTAATTGAGTTATAAGGCTTCCGAAGAGCTTATATTATCAAAATTTCTGGAGAATTAGAACCTTGCTAGCGCACAACATTTTTTTAATGATATAATTGTTGATATGACTTATTATGACTGGAGTAACTTTACTTTCACCTAAAATCTACCATTGTCACAATTTTTATTATGCAACATTCATAAGAGACCATGCCAATTTGTCAAAAATATTGTGTGCCTTAGGTCCTTGTACTATTGGGAGAATTAAGATTACTAAAGTTCTAAATAAATCTTGACATAAAATTTACACTTATTAGGCCATTGAGTAGAGGGTAGGATTATGGAATCAAAACCCATTAGTACATGTTATATATACAAAAGTTACATGCTGAAGGGCAGAAGAGGTGATGTTGAATGCTATTAGTGGAAATGATGGTGCAATGTGTATGTTGGAGCTACTTTTCTAATGATAGCAAAAGTTTTAAATATATATAATCTACTTAAGCTTACTTCTTTGATTTTACAATCTAGTTTAAGAGCTATGAAGTATTATAACTTACATTTTTGAAGGTTGAAATCTTTCTTCTTCCCTTTTTTTTTTTTTTTTTTTTTGGTGGGAGGTGTTTACCTTTACGTCTTTGTTATCGGAATTGATGGAGGGAAAGACGGTGACATGCTGAAGGGGTGATGATGTTGAATGCTATTAGTGGAAGTGATGGTGCAGTGTATATGTTGGATCTACTTTTCTAATGATAGCAAAAGTGAATAATGGTAATAATGCGGTAAAAAAAGATGTAGTTTGATGGCATTAGGTACTGGTAGAGGCTTAATGAATTAGCTAGCCAGTAGTCATGATGGAAAATAAGCATCACAGTGGCAGAGTTTGGAATGGAAAGATGGTATAAATGGATATGCAAGATATGTAGTTTGAAGGTAGGAGGGACTGCATATTGTTCTATAGGTTTTAATCATCATCACTATTGTCACTGTTAAACCACCGGCATCACTATATCAATGATCACAATTGCTACAACGTTTACAGTTATCAACTCTAGAATTATGCCTTGCAAGGACTATTCTCTGCTACATGACAAATATTGCTACCATTGATTCACAATTAGGGTTTTCCCCATATCCTTGAAATTTATGTCTTATTTTTTGTTCCGCCGTTTGAAGAACTCAAAAAACCTAGCCTTGAGTGGGTTCATTGTTTCGGATATTATTTAATTAGTCCATGACAAACCACTTGGTGTGTTGGTGTATATATTACAACTAGGTTCAAAGATGTTTTGTTTTCTTATTATCTTTGTATAAGTTCATAGTAACTGTCAATTCTCAGTTTGTCACAATGCTGAGAAATTGTATAGTCCTAGTTGGCCACAAAACAACTAAATCTAATTAAAAGAAAGCATTCTGTTGTATAGGCATAGGGGAAGAAAGAATCGAATTTAGTAGTCATTGATTAATCCTAATTATCCAATTGTGACAATTCTTAGACATCTATGGTTTGACCTAGTTGATCATGAACCACTAAATTGAATAAAAGATAGCATTGGGTTGTATATTTATAGGAATGGAAAAAAGAGAGGATGAGAAACCCTTAAAAATCCTCCCATATTTTTTTATTGGATGTGAATTTTAAAAATTTAACCATTAAATTGTATGTTATAATTGTTCTTAATACATATGTCAAATTTCGTTCAAATTGAATGTTATTTACTATTCTATTAATAAACTTATTTTCTATGCATAATTTTTTTATCACAAAAACTTGAAATTTAAACATGTCATTGATAACATAACTATTGCTCTCTTAAAATTTGGCAAACATGAAGAATATAATAAAAACATGCAATCAAACGATTTGAAATGTCTCTCTCCAAACTAGTTTATAAATGAAGTTAATTAATTTTCATCCATTTGTGATCTAATCTCGAACATGAAAGTGAAAGTTGAGTTGTGGGGGTAGCACCCATAATAAAAAATTGGACACCTTTTTTTTTTTTTTTGGAGAGAGTTTCAATCTATAGCGTTTACTTTTGATGATAGTTTTGTATTATTAGACCAAGACACCAATTAGTTTTTGGTGTAAGTAAGGATTGAATTTCAGATATCTTATTTAACCATTAAAGATTTTACCAGTTAAGCTACTGGAATCTACAACAATTGGACACTAATTACTACATATTTGATAGTATAAATCGTCCGTACACGTAACTTATTTCATATCTTAATCACTTATTTCGTATCTTTAAGTGTGGGCATATTTAAAAACAGTAAACAACGCGTGTAAAACTAAGAAATGCATAAGAATATTTTTCCCATATGCAATATGGTCTGACCTTGACGTAAATTTCCATATATTAATTAGTAGGATAGCGTGCCATTTGATTATTTTCAATATGGACATGAGAGCACTACAAGAGGCACGAATCTTTATGCCAAATTACATTTTCTTTTTAATTCCTAACCACCAATTACGTTTTAGGAGTCGCTATCAAACTGAACATCATGATAGGAAAACACCATCATTTCCTCATTTCCCGTTACGTGTGATTTCCAATTCACTAATTCTTTTATCTTAAAAAAGTAGCCTATGAAATCCAGTGATTTAGCGAGTAATTTAAACACAAGAATTCATAGCAGTCCGAAGAATCAAAACATACCAATTTCCTAGGAATATTACCTTATGAATATTCTAGTGCATGAATTAGAACAATAAATAAGCAGTAAAGATTGAATGCGTAATGAATTTTAGTTAACTCAACTGATAAAGTTTCTAATGGTTAAATAAGAGATTTTGGATTCAATTTTTATCTACAGCAAAAACTGATTAGTATATTGATATGATGATAAAAAATACAATCTTCAAAAGCAGACATCATAAGTCGAAAAAAAAAAAAAAAAAAAAAGGAAGATTAGATGCTATGCCGTATGCGATTCGTTGTGAAAGCCACCACACGAAGGTGTAAACCCAAGTATATTTGGCCACGTTTGGAAAGAATAAGACACACGGGTGGTATTAGTTCATCTACCGTAGACGTCTATACTACAGAACGAGGAAAAGGAAATTATATGATTTGGAAAAAATCAGAGTAAGCATAATTTTATAAGCAAATGAAAGTTTTCTTTTGGTTATTTTACCTATGAGATTCAAATAGAAAATGCTTTCAACACCCTTTTCGTTTTGCGTTATCTGTTTTCCTTTATCTTTTTCCTATAAAAAGTGCAATATGGCTTATTCAAAATAAGGACGTAGCTAGTACCGATAATAATCTGAAAGTGTAAATCCTCCTATATGCTTGCACTAATATACATACAAGGTGAGGTTTACGGTTTTGACCTAGGAGTCAAATCAAATGACCCGAGTTGGGCTAAGTCATGCACAGCAACTTGCCATTAGCCACTTCTTCCCACCCTGTACAAATATATTGACTAGGAAGTAGGAGTGTAGGGCAGATTATGTGTGAGGTTGAACTTTTTTTTTTTTATCATTCATAATTGATCACTTCAATAAGTTGTGAAATTAGGTATGTTCGTAGTATTGTTATTTTATAGAATGATGATTGAGAGCAAAATCAATATGAAAGTTTAAATTGACCATTAATTAAACACTCAGTGTCTCATCATCAACTTAGGTTTACAATTCGTCTAAAAAATAAACTTAGGTTTACAATGTTCGTGCTGTACCTATACCACTTAAAATGTTTTAAAAATGTATGCAATGTATGATAATTCATTACATGGATGTTTTTAAGATCATATACACGAGAAGTAGGAAAAGTTTTGTACTTTAATGGGCATTATTTTGTCTTCCCAATGAGTAGAAATTACAATAAGCAAAAATATGCACGAGAAGTAAAACGTTGGATATGTATTTCTAGCATATTCTCTCTACTCTCAAATCAGTTTAGTACAAATATATATAAGTGCTTTTGTTGGTATAAGTTAGAAAAGAAAAATAATTTGATGTAATATCTCTTCAATCTGAGAGGAGAGGGCTATTGTATTTATCTATAGATACATGATAAGATAGGAGAGCCTCTGGTCATGATGTCTACAAGTGGGTCTTTGTGGTAGAAATTAATGAAACACACTTGAAGGTCCTTACAGGCAACCTTGTTACAACTCACAAGGAGCATGAAAGTTTATCTCGGACATGTTTAGCGTATGAATGGGAAACCAAATTTCCAGGGAAATAGGTAGCACAACTTGTCACATCGAAGTTTTAGAGCAATGAGCGTAAATTCAACGATCTGTAATGCTGTCAATCATATTGCAGCCATCTGCTACAACCACACCACACCACACCTCCCTCAAGCCCCGGCCCATGCTGCTTCTAGTAATCCAACTCAAGTGCCTGATTGGTTCTCTGATAACAACTTTGATGTTGATCACCATTAGTGACAATGAGTTGCGATTATCAAGGGACCGAAAGCCACTATTTCAACTATGACTTTGTCCACGAGAATTATTAGGGTCACATTCACAACCACGTTAGACAAATTACATATTGGGACAAGTCTGATGGCGATATGTTGATGGAACCAACGTATATGGGACAGTATAAATGATGACATTAGCACTGGGTTATTAGCTTGAACCCTAATATAATCTCTCTTCTATTTGAGGAGAGTAATTATATTTATTTCTATAAATACATAATGAGGTATACAACAAATCAATAATTTAAATAATAATTATCTTGGATATCTTGAACTAATAATTCATAAATAAGAGATTAAAGAGGATATGAATCATAAGATAAAAGCAAGGTGGATGAAGTGGAGAAGGCTATCAAAAGTGTTGTGTGATTGTTGAATACTTATTAAGTTAAAAGGAAAATTTTATAAGACTACTATACAATCAACTATGCTTTATGGTTTTGAATGTTGGGCTATTGACTTGAGAAGTGACATATTCATAAAATGAGTGTAACTAAATAAGAATGTTAAGATGGATAACATGGAAAGATGAGATTCAAAATAAAGAAATTCACTTAAAAAGATATGAGTAGTCCCTATTAATGAAAAGATAAAAGAAAGTTGCTTATGATGGTTTGGTCTTATTCAAATGAGAGGGATTAATGCACTAAATAAGAAAAAGCAAGTTAATCCAAGTTGAGAGAACATAAAAACGAAGAGAAAGACAAAAAAAAAAAAAAAAAAATCATATTAATAGAAGTTGTGAAAAAAGATATGGCTATTAAGAGAGTAACAGAGAGTATTATTATAGATAGAATGGAATGAAGAAAACTAATATTTGTTTTCTACTCAAACTAACCTGTAAAGATTCATAACTGACCTCAAAATTTTGAGAATAAAGATTATTTGTTGTTGTCCTTGTCGTTGTGGTCTAATAATATATAGTTTATTAATTTGAACCACAAAATATAGCAAATGATTGGAGAGTTTTTCTCTTCGGTCTTTTGCTATTGATTTTCTTGTGGCAACTTGTACAGCCAAGTGATAATTATAAATTTGAGATTGTAAAACCGTTCTACGGGTGGAAAGAAGGAATAGTACTATGTTCTAAGCTCATTATTCACTAGAAAAGAGCTGACAAGAAAGTCGTGTGTAATATGTAATTCCCTATTTATTGGGCCACATATACACTGGACCTAACAATTCTCTCTCTTTTTTTTTTTTTTTTTTTTTTCTTTTTTTTAAGTCAGGAGAGCAAGAAAATGTTTCAGGTGTATTCTTGAGTAAATTTTAGTACCACCTTGGAGAAATAAGTTTAACAGTGTATGAATAGTTGGGGAAAAATATATGGGCTTTCTAATGGGCTTGACGCACCAGACCATAAGACTGTTGACCGTAGGCCTATTAAGCTTGTAGGGATATTCGGTTATTAACCGTTGAGGATTACAATAAAACGAACATGACGTTGTAACTTGTAAGTTTGGTATGTGCGGGTGTGTTAGTTTGGTTTTTAGACTATGTTGAAAGGATCGTTATGTTTTCCTTAACATTTCTTCAATATGATTTTAGCATTTGCACGAGATATCTATGCAAAGAACAATAGCATCTGATGTGCTAAAAGACCCTAAATATTATTTTAGCACATCAAAGAGAAAAAAACTCCCTCCATCCATGTGCCAGTGCTACTTGAGCAAAAATTGCAAAATATTTTAACATTGCTATAATGATCTGTTATTAGTAACAAATCACTATATCAATGTTACTTTTGTTTTCCTCTCTCTCTCTCTCTCTCTCATTTGGTGGGTTCCGAATTCCATTGTGATTTTTTATATTTTTTAATTAGCAGTAGGAGTTATTTAGAATATTATTTTAATTGGTGATATGCTAAAGTAAAAGATGAGGGGTAGGATGAATTTTGAAATAGTTTGTTAAAGTAGAATTTTTTTTTAACGCATTGATGCTAATACTCTAATAAGATTTAAGAAATTTAAAAGTTTAGAGAAATAATAAAACCAAACGTCATCAAATGTGTACTTTAAAAAAAAATCGTGATAATAGTTAAATTCATCACGAGTAAAAATATTCACCTTTTAAATTATGATACAAAGGTCAACAATTTAATAATTGATTATTGAATAGAAGAGTAGTTGAAATCGATTGAGCATAAATTTTAAATCCATCCTGAAAAGATTACTCTAAATCTTAAAAATATTGTATTTTATATCATAGATCGGATTATACTCAAGTCAAGCCAAGTTATCAAATTTTTTTTTTTTTAAAAAAATTTTAAAAAAATTCAAGCCAAGTTAAGAACTACCGTATTAAAGGTTATCTCGTTTAATTGATTATGGAGCTAAAGTTTAAGACATTGCGCTTCATTTTTTTTCACTGTAAAATATTTCAAATATAAAATATTTTTTTCAAATAAAACATTTACATTTGAAAATATTTTCAGTAAAATATTTTTAAGTCTTTAGTGTAACATGTAATTTTTCAAGTACAAACCATCAAACTAGCAGCTTAGCCACCAAAGCTGTCAGTCTAGTCAAAGACAACAATTTGATGGTTCTGCGAATTGAGCCTCCGAACCCATCGCAGAGTCAGTGGTCTGATGACTAGATCGACGTCTCCAACTACCAAATTGACAACCTAACTACCAGATTGGAGGAGAGCCACTATGTGTTTTTATAAAATGTTTTACCAATTTTTTAACAGTGAAACATTTTACAAATGATTTTACAGTTAACAGAAAATATTTTCAAATTTTGACTAAATTTTACAATGAAACAAATACAGTAAAATGCTAAAAATGTTTTTCGAAAAAAATTTTACAACAAAATGAATTGGCTAAGTAAATTAGCTTAATACAAATTTATTTGAGAAAGTTTATTATTGTAAGGGTTATATTTTTATGTATTGGCATATTTGTGATTAAAACACACTTTACATGTAATTGAGTCTTAGTTTCTAGTATGTTCAAGAAGACCTCAATGAAGTTAACAAGTGGTATTATTGAAGACACAAGACTGCTCAAGAAACGACTTAAGAAAAACTAAATCTGTAGGTCTTAATACTTGTCGACCTATCAAGAAACTACTAAGTGGCTATTATTTGTGTAACCTAGTAGAGACATAAAATGTAAGGTTTCGATATTAAAAACCCTAGCCTCCACTTATTGAACCTGTGAGTTCAGAAAACAGAAGATTGAGATATTGCTGCAACTTTTGTGAGCCTTTGGGTCTTGTACCAAACAAAGTATCTAGCACCAGTAGTTAAAGATCTTATTGGTGTTTTGTGTGAAGCTACTACAAAAAGCTACAACAATCAAAAGTATTGATGTGGAGTTAGTTATAGATAGGGAGATTTGTGCAAAGGAGAAGTTTTCTACAAGTTCAAGTTCAATTGTGGATTGGAGCTGATACTAGTATAGATCAGTAAGTTCTACTGTATATAGGTATTTCGAGATAGTCCTATGGGGTAAGATTTCTTGTGCTTGTAATCGCTTTTTCTTGTTAGTGGATGTTTTGAGAATGATAACTTGAAATTCACTCGATAGGATCTTGCCTACGAGGGTTTTTCCATCGCAATTCGCAGTGTCAAACTTGTTTTTTGCTGCACTCTAATTTAGTTTGGTGATTTGATTGTATATATATTAATCTAATTTGGCATGTAATTTAACTAATTAATTAACTTGACTAATTAGATTGATTAACAGAGGTCAATTTATAACCCAACAGTTATTATTCAATGCATATTAGCCACTATATTTATACTTAGATGCTAACAACTTTTATAGAACATGAAAAATAAAATTAACTACATTTTGAGCAAAAAAAAAAGTCCTTAAAATTGCAAATGATGATTATGAAAAAAAAGAAAAAAAAAACTATCTTTAGTGTTTATAAAAATATCAAAATTCAATTGATTAGATTTGTTCAAGAACGAGTTCAAGCAATATTCACAACGAAATCTAACCGAACTTGAGCAAGTCACATGCAAGCAACTTAATTCATTTTACAGCTGCATGATACATTTGCAGTAACCTCTAGCCCTCTACAAATGAATTGACTAGATAGCCATCTTCATTGATAGAATAGTCTAAAATGGAAAAAAAAAAAAAATAAAAAAAAAAAATTTTTTTATGGTATTCTAGAGGTATTTGGCCCAACTCACATTCCCCTTTCTTCTCAACCACCGACATTCCCCTTATTCTTTCTCTAGTTGAAGTTTTCAGCCCTTTATAGCAAGTTTTGGCTGTAAAATATATTTTCAAGTTGAATTTGGCCCTTCATATTTTTCGATTGTCCACTTACTATTACCTTTGTCTATGGTTGTAATCATTTCTCTACTTCTTGTAACGAACTTCGTGCATACATTGATATATTTTTCGTTTTCCTTGACTTTTGAAATGTAATAATCTCTTATAGCTTTGTTCAAACTTTGGTGATCTGGCACGCATGATGATGGGATAAATGGAGTGATTCAACATGTTATACTCTATTACGCTAATTTTGGCAATTGACCCGGCCTTGAAAACGATTTATTAGAATACTATTATTATTGGTGACACACACATGCACAAGTAATCTTAATTAGTCCCAATATTCTTAAACCCACCAAATACATTATAAATCTTTGTTGTGTTAGATTAGAGAAACCTTACCGATTTCATCTTGCATTGATGAGCCAAAGAAAAAAGGGCAAGTAGCCCAATAATACCAAAAAGAATAGGACCTAGCTAGCTAGACATGATGAGCAGGTGTATTGAATTTAATAATTAGAATGGTGATGGCACACATAACTCTCTCAAAAACACACCCTGATTCACGCAAATCTATCTAAGAATAACGACTAAGGCAAGCATGTGTGTGAAGGTCTATTTCTCATATCATGGGGTCAAACTTCAAAGCTTTGCCCGCAAGCAACCTCTCACTACTTAAATGTTTTGAGGTCCCCTAGCTAGTTGTTATCCAGTCAATCCTCTCCTCCAATCAACCATTCCACAAAAAGTAAATTCACTCATATTTTGAAACATTATGGACCCATGTACCTCTCTCTTATACCCTTTTTTCGTTGTGATTTCTTCCAATCAGAGGACTTGCTGCTATGCCTTCTTGTTTTTTTGTTAATATTAATGTACTTAATAGAATTTATGTTCGAATAAAAGTGTTTACGTTGGCTGTGTATAACCTATGTTTTGGAACTCATTATAATAAAAATTACTCATTAAAGAGATTTAACTGTCCCTTTTTTTTTTCTTACCTCAACAAAGCAAGCATTTTGCTATTCACTTAATTAGTATTATGTTACAGTTTTTGTTTGAACCTTGTCGGTACATGAATACTGGACAGCTACAAAAAACTTACGTAAACTTCATAAAGATTTTCTCTGCATAAACTAAGAGAAGGTGGTATAAATAAACCTACTCAAATTTATCAAATCCCACTCATTTTATTCCAGCACTGCACATAATTATTTTCACTTACGTGCAGTTCCTTTCAAATAATTTCTTGTGCATATGGAAAATTGACGCTTCGTCAAACTAATCATGATAGCTGATCATCGTCATCATTTGCATGTAAGTGTTGTTGGACATTGCAGTTGTTTAAACTATAATATTGAAGAGTCAACCTCATCCTCCGATTCTCGAAAAAAAATAAAAAAAATAAAAAACCTCATCCTCCATTGAAATGGAGAAAATAGGGAACGGTTTGTAATGCGCTAGGTGGGTGAACGAAGACTTCTCCAAAGTGGGTGAACAAAGACGCAATGCAAGGCTTCAAAGATGGGTATAAAGTATAAACAAGAAAAAAAAAAAAAAAAAAAAGTTTCTATAATGGGCCAAAAAGTGATCTCTCAAGCAAATTGAGAGATCACAATGGACAATGGCCTTCTTTGGGCTGAATTTTGCTTCAATAAAATTAGTGACTTTTTAAATTTCTCAATTCGGCAAGAAAAAACAGAAAAAGAAAAACCTTCTCAAGCAATTGTCTAATCATCTTAACCAAACAAATATTTCCATTAGAGAAGGGGGGAAGAGGATAACATTGGAGGGTTATAGTGAAAATAATACATATTTTTGGTAATAAGTTTAGGCTTCTTTATCTACAAGCATTTTAGGAGGGTGGTGGAATAACTATTATATCATATATTATATATTGAATTATATAAATTAGTTCAATGAATGTTCTCTAATTTGGTTTTTTCCAAAAATTCTAAGACCTACAACTAAAGTCACAGCTTTTGACATAGGTGATGAGGGTAGCAATCACAAGTGAAATTACTCTAGTGGTCCTTATTGCTTTTGCTTTTGCTTCTGCAACTCCAGCCAATCCCTGCAGACCAAGTGGATCTGAAGTTTCCTATATCAAACCATGGATGCTTCATTTTGTTTGATCTAGTTGGATTTGAGGTTGATCTAAGTTTGATATGGAAAGTACGAGAAAATGTTGAATTAGAACCAAAAAAAAAAAAGTGGGGGGGGGGGGGGGGGGGGGGGGGATGATAAAAAGAAATAGAAAGAGAAAAAAAAATATTAATAGAAATAGAGTATTGACATTGATGTAGTTATTTGTAAATAATAGATTAGTTAAAGTATTAAGTGGGGTTTTTACACCAAATTTTATTAAAAACACATTGAGCGTAACATGAATGCTATAAAATTCTACATAATTTTCCATCACACTAAAGATTCATAAAGTAGATTAAAAAGGAAGAAGATTGAAGTGGGCCGCAAAAGAAGTTTTTGAAGTGGGAAACACATGCATGGGGCGGATGGATTGCCATACATCCATCACGAGAAAGTTCCGCATCATATATAGCCTTTAATTTTTATTTTTATTTCGGTTAAGTGCTAAACCAATAATAAATAAATAAACATTAAATTTGGTTCAAAGGAAAGTTCCTCAAGATCCATGATACGGCGAACAATGCAAATACAATGGTTGAAACTTGAAAGATGATCTAAATGTAGTTCCTAAAGATCCATGATACAGTGAACTATGAAAATAGAATGGTTAAAACTTAAAAGATGATGTATTGGATGTCTCACATGAGCCTATAAGTGAATCAAATTGTTCACAAATTATTCGGGTTTTGACTTGATAAAAAAACCCATTCATGCTTTTTATTATTTATAAACAAGCTTTTTTATTATTTATAAAAAAGTTGAGCATGAGTTTTAATTTTAAACTTAGTTAATAAATGAATAGAAATTAAGGAATTTTTTTTTTCATAAATAGACTTATGAACAATAGAGTTTAAAAAAAAAAAAAAAACTAAGTTTAGACTCGTTTATAGAATAGGTGATAAGATTGATATGGGCTAGACAAATAAAGTCATAAATTCTAAACCTTTAATTAATTGAGAGTTAAGAATTATGACACTTTTCCAAATAAAATAAGCTTAATAATGTATTTATGTTGGTTCTCAAACTCAAGAGCTTAATATTAGCCCTCAACTCAGCTTCAAGCTAAGCCAAATGAGTTTAAACTAATGGACTTTTAACGATTTCAAGTTCAAACATCGTGTGTCAACTTTGTTAGAACTTGAGCCGAGCTAGTATAAATATTTTACCTTTTGTTGTCCAGCTGAAATATTCAGTGCTAAAAAAAGTTTTGAGTCGTTTATATCCCTAGTCTCACTCTCACACACACAATAGGTGAGGTCTACGGACGCATGGATCCCAAGCTCTTTGTACATTCAGTGTCGGCATAAAATGTATAAGATACTACCATGATCTACGCGTAAAGGGTGAGTCCAAAGATGCGTTTGTGCCATAAGTGTTAAAACTGCAAGACCCACTGACCAAATGATGGTGCAATGGGGCCTCGTTTCGCATACCGATGGGATGTTTGAAAGAGAGTGGAGACACCATTGAAGCATGCTAAATGCTTTCAAAAAACAAAAAAGAAAGGTCCCACACATCATAATCATTTACATGTAGATGTGGTGGTAAAGCTAGACACTGGATTGTTCCTCCATGCATTTGTCACCAAACCCTTTCAGAGTACTGCAACATGACTAGGGAAAAGGTGTGGAAGATGGTGAAGGAAGGTTCCCCACTAACACAAAACTCTTCATATTTTTATCTCCTATTCACCACCCCACTCACCAAAGATTCTATACCCACGTACGCAAGCTCTGACTTAAACGTCAAGTAGTCCAACTCCTAATTATTTTTGGTGGACAAAGCTAACTCTTTTGAGCATAAGAACACCTAAAGGGAGATCCCATTACATTATTCTTTAGACTATTTACCTTCCGTGTTCTCGGTCATACAAGTCGTCTTCACAAAAATTCTTTTTACACTTTTTATTCCATCAAATAGTATAATATATATATATATATATATATATATTTTTTTTTTTTTTACATTTTAAAATTTGATTATTTTATATAATAAAATTGTGTGGTAGCTGTGATAGGTAGATCATCGAGTATACAACTTTGAGTTTGACACAATTTTATTCCATAACATAGTATTTTGTTAACATTGTATATCCATCACATTCTACCAAACTTGACCGAAACGATGGTACTAATTGTAGCACGTACTACATAGTACAAGTCTCTCTCTCTCTCTCTCTCTCTCTCTCTCTCTGTTTAAACAAAAGTGAAACTTCTGTCACTCATTAATAGAATTGTGTCGAATATTAAAAGTTTGTAATTGGTTCATTAATTTTATTTCGAACGCAAATTGATTTTTTCAAGTTCATCTAAAAATTATATTATATTATATGTTTAAGTTTGATTTATTTTGGTTGGGTTGATTTGAGTTTAATATGTTCAGGTTTGATGCAAAGACAGAGCAATGATTTGAGTTTAAAGAAGGAAAACGTTGAATTGAGAGAGAGAGAGAGAGAGAGAGAGAGAGAGCAACAGATAGAAGAGAGAAAACTGAGACTGGTTTTTTTAATTAAAAAGAAGAGAAAGAGTTGAATAAAATAAATAATTTTAAGTTTACAATTAAGTTACAGTAAATTCTAAATTTAAGAAGTCACTGTAGCGAAGTTCTAAAATTTCTTAAGAGTAAGAACCCGAATATAGGTAGGATTTTGCTGTTTGCGTTGCTAAAATAGCATTTTTGGGGTTTTACACCCCTTTATGCAACTGCTTTAATATATAATGATAATTAATGACTAAATTATTGATAAGTAAAATTATAGCATACAAGGCACTCCAAGTCTAACCTATCGGCATTGCTTGTAATGTGAAGCCTACAACTTAAGTTGACGAGATTAGTTAGGGTGGAAAGCTGAAGGCCCTAAAACTGACGGCTCCAATGTATCTGTGACTTGATTACCACGCATGAATATATAAGGAAATGTCTTGTATCCCACGCTTAGTGTTAGTATCTTACAAAGAAAGGCTTCCGCAATATACGCTCATGCAAATTCCTATAAAGAAAGGACTTCTAGCCCAAGAAAGAGATGTCAACCCTCTACTACTATAAAAGCTCCAATACCCTCACAAACCAAGGTACGTATAATTCACCCCCAGTTTTAGCACTTTAGAGCTGTGAACAAGAGATTTCTCTAACTTGATCGTCGAAGGTTATTTGGTCGGTACCACACCGGTACTCCTCTTAAGTTCTTCAGCTTTTGTGTTGTGCAGGTTTTTGTTAGGAGCACGTGAGGATCGTGTGGCTTGCTGGTGATTTTTCGGCATCATCAATTGGCGCTGTCTGTGGGGAACTTTGCGATTTGTAAGCCATATTATTGCTTCCTGGATAAAAAAGTTGCATGGTACTCATTCGCTCAATGGCAACCGCTAACGACGTTTAAGAAGAGGAACCGCACAAGACTGCCCTCGAGAGACAAGTTCAAACTCTCGTCGCTGCCGTGGAACGCCTCACTAAACAAAACCACGACCTGGAAGAACAGTTGGGCTAGAAAAACGTAGCACCGAATAACCAAAGAGAAGATCAGGAAGGGACCAGCGCTGAAAGAAGGAACCAAGAGGGACCTGAAGGCAGCAACGCCCCGAGCCGACAAGAATGACAAGAAACTAGCCATCCCTTCAGCTTTGATATGGCCCCCCCTTACATGGTCGCGAAGATGCAGTTGATGAAGGAAAGGATGGACCTCATGATGAATGCCCTCAAAGGATGGGTGTCCAACGACCTCGACAATTTGGTCCACTGAACCGATTCGCCATTCACCACCTCCGTCAACTCCTTCCCCCTACTGCAGAAGTTTCATATGCCGCAGATAGAGAGTTACGACAGAGCCAAGGACTCTCTTGATCACCTGGAGACTTTCAAGACTTTAATGCATCTTCAAGGAGTAGCAGACGAGATCATGTGTAGGGATTTCCCTACAACACTAAAGGGTCCCGTGAGAATTTGGTTCAGCCGACTGACACCCAACTCCATCAGCACTTTTAAGGAGCTGAGCGCCCAATTCACTTCGCACTTTATTAGGGGGGGCACAGGTATAAAAAGTCTACTGCGTGCTTGATGAGCATTAAGTAGTGAGAGGACGAGATGCTGAGATCTTATATAGCCCACTTTAACAAAGAAGCACTCCCGATTGACGAGGCCGACGACAAAATACTTGTAGCAGCATTTACGAATGGACTAAGGAAGGGTAAGTTCTTATTTTCATTATATAAGAACAACCCAAAAACCATGTCGGACGTGCTTTATAGGGCCACCAAGTACATGAATGCCGAGGATGCGCTACTGGCTCGCGAAGAAAAGCCCAAGAATAGAGAAATGTAGGAAGATACCCGACAAGAAAGGGGGCGAAAGATGGCGAGAACCGGAGAGCGAAGGGATGATAGGCGCTCTAAGCCCCCTACTAGGAGATTCACAAGCTTCACTTCACTGACCACCCCAATTGACCAAGTCCTAATGCAAATCAAGGACGAGGGGATATTGACTTTTCCTGGAAAGCTGAAGGGAGATCCCAACAAGCGGCCCAGAGACAAATACTGTCTCTTCCACCGCAACCACGGACATGACACATTTGACTGCTATGACTTGAAACAGCAGATTGAAGCCCTTATTAGGCAAGGAAAGTTGCAGAAGTTTGTCAGTAAGGAAAGAGCAGATCCGCATCCTCAAGAGCAAGCTCCCCGACGAGACAACGAACGTCCGAGACAACCCTTGGGAGACATAAGAATGATCGTAGAGGGCGCAGCCGCCAACCGATTATCAAAAAGGGCTCGAAAGACTTATCTCAGAATGGTCCAGAACGTCCAGCTCATAGGCGTCATCCCGAAGACGCCGTGAGTTGACAACCCCCTTATTGGTTTCTCAGAAGAGGATGCCCAATGTCTCCACCATCTGCATGACGATGCACTCGTCGTTAACATCCAGGTAGAAGGCTATAACATGTACCGAGTCTTGGTCGATAACGGAAGCTCCGCAAATATTCTCCACTACACAACATTTCAACAAATGCAGATTAGTAGAGAGAGACTAGTTCCAACCAACGCTCCACTCGTCGGGTTTGGAGGAACCAAAGTGTACCCCCTAGGTGCGGTCACATTGCCCGTCACCATTGGAGATTATCCTCAACAAATCACTAGGGATGTTACATTCCTTGTGGTCGATTGCTCCTCTGCCTACAACGCTATTATAGGGCGACCTACCCTCAACTCCTAGAAGGTCGTAACTTCGACCTATCACCTAATGATCAAATACCCCACTGAATATAGAGTAAGGGAATTGCGAGGGGGCCAAATAGCCGTGCGCAAATGCTATATTACGATGCTGGAAATGGACAACCATTTGCAAACTATGAGCATAGAAGAACAACGGACGGGCCAGACAAGACCATAAGGCTCGGTGCTCTTACCAGCTCGGCGGTTCGCTCAGCACTAGTAACTTTCCTTAAAGAAAATCAGGACGTGTTCGCCTGGAGTCATGAGGATATGCCAGGAATTGACCCTTCAGTCATGGTACATAGGCTGAATGTGTTGCCATCTTGTCCACCCGTCTGACAGAAGAAGCGAGTCTTTGCCCAAGAACGAGACCGAGCGATAGCAGAAGAAGTCGGTAAGCTACAAGAGGCAGGCTTCATTAGGGAAGTGTACTACCCTGACTAGTTAGCGAATGTGGTAATGGTCAAGAAAGCCAGCTGAAAGTGGAGGATATGCGTGGACTTTACCGACCTGAACAAAGCATGCTCCAAAGACAGCTATCCCCTCCCACGGGTCGACGTTCTAGTAGACTCTACGGCTCAGCACAAGCTGTTAAGCTTTATGGACGCTTTCTCTAGTTACAATCAAATTCAAAGGCATGAAGCTGATCAGGAGAAAACTTCATTCGTAACTAGCCAAGGCCTCTTCTGTTATAAAGTGATGCCATTCGGCCTAAAAAATGCAAGCGCAATGTATCAGAGGCTTATGAACAAGATGTTCACACGGCAGATTGGGAGAAATGTCCAAGTCTACGTTGACGATATGCTGGTGAAAAGCCGAAGGGAGGAAGATCACTTGGAAGACCTCAAGGAAACAGTTGACACTCTTCGCTCTTAGAACATGAAGCTTAATCCAGGAAAATGCGCCTTCAGAGTGATGGCAGGAAAATTCCTAGGATTCATGGGGTCGCAGAGGGGCATCGAGGCCAACTCGAACAAGATCCGGGCCATAATGGAGATGGCACCCCCAAAAAATGTGAAGGAAGTACAAAGCCTCAACGGCAAAATAGCGGCGCTGAATAGATTTGTGTCAAGAGTAACGGACAAATGCTTACCCTTCCTTTGCACACTAAAGAAATCTTTCGAGTGGACTACCGAGTGTCAGCAAGCATTCGAGGAGTTAAAAACTTATCTCTCATCCCCGCCATTACTAAGTCCCTCGCAGCCTGGTGAGGAGCTTTTCCTCTATCTGGCCGTCTCCCTTGTCGCCGTCAGTGCCACCTTGGTCAGAGAAGAAGAAAGAGTGCAGAAGCCCGTGTATTACGCCAGCCGGGCACTTCGCGGTGCTGAAGAAGGATACCCACCTATGGAGAAACTCGCCTTTGCACTGGTTACGGCAGCACGCAAACTCAAACTATATTTTCAAGCCCACACAGTGATCGTCCTAACCAATAAGCCCTTATAGTGGGCAATGAGCAACCCTGAAGCTACTGGCCGATTGGCACTATGGGCCATAGAGTTGAGTGAGTTTGACATCCAGTATTGCCCATGAACCACCATCAAAGGACAGATCGTCGCAGATTTCATAGCAGAGTTCACAATTAGCGAGGACAGGGGGGCAGAGGAGTTTCCTCAGTAGAGCATACATGTAGACGGATCATTCAACAGGTAGGCTGGGGGAGCCAGCATCGTACTACTGTCACCCGATTGGGATGTGATTGAGTTTATGGTTCACCTCGATTTCCCTACCACCAACAATGAAGCAGAGTACGAGGCTTAAGTAGCAGGGCTTGATCTCGCCAAAGCTGCAAGAGCCACAAACGTGGTCATTTACTGCGACTCTTAGGTCGTCACCAACCAGATAAACGGGGACTACGAGTGCCGAGGTGAAAGAGTGAAGAGGTATCTGGACCAAGCAAAAAAGAGGGTAGACGAGCTGAAGGCCAAAATCATACAGATCCCTAGGGGAGAAAACGAGCAAGCCAACCGTTTGGCCAAAGCTGCCTTAGCCGAACATATGACCACCCTGGATAATATACTTTCTTTTGTTCAACTCCCTCCACTAATAGATTCCATCGATGTGCAGGAGATAGGCTCCGAAAGCAATTAGACCACCCCGTTAGTCTCTTACTTGAAAAACGGCGTATTACCAGACGGAAAGGAGGCCGCAAGACAGCTAAAGGTCCAAGCAACAAGATTCATCTTAATAAGAGACGTCCTGTACAAGAAAGGTTTCTCCCACCCATACCTAAGATGTTTAGGTCCTAAACAAGCAGACTACGTCATAAGAGAGGTACACGAGGGAATCTGTGGAAACCATTCAGGGTCAAGTCATTAGTGCCCAAGCTAGTGCGAGTAGGGTACTTTTGGCCCACCATGCAGAAGGACGCCAAGGCTTATGTCAAGACCTACGACAAGTGCCAAAGGTTCAGCAATATCATTAGACAACCAACCGAAGAATTGACCCCAATGATGGCCCCATGGCCATTTGCTCAGTAGGGACTAGACATCATGGGACCATTCCCTACAGCAGTATGATAGTTGAAGTTCCTAGTAGTGGGCATTAACTACTTTACAAAATGGGTGGAAGCTGAAGCCTTGGCCACTATTACGGAGAAGAACGTGTGGATTTTCGTCTGGAGATGCATCATATGCAAGTTTGGCATCCCTAGAGTCTTAGTCTCAAACAACGGGAAGCAATTCGACAATGACTCTTTTCTGGGACTTTTGCTCGCAGTTGGGGATTCGGAACCACTACTCCATCCCCGCCCACCCTCAAGCTAACGGACAAGTCGAAGTCACGAACCAATCCTTGCTCAAGATTATCAAGACTCGGCTCGAGGGGGCAAAGGGTATATGGCCTGAAGAGTTGCCAAACATACTTTAGGCTTACAAGACAACGGCAAGGACGCCCACAGGAGAGACACCATTCCGACTAACATACGAGAACGAAGCAGTCATCCCAGCCGAAGTCGGACTCATAAGCTACAGGGTGCACAACCATTACGAAAGCAAGAATGATGAGGCCATACGTCTACAGCTCAATTTAGTAGACGAAGTCAGGGCGACAGCGGAACAAAGGCTCGTGCGGTACCAGGACCGCATGGCCAAGCACTATAATTCTCGGGTCCAACACAGAGACTTCCAGGTTGGAGACCTCGTTCTAAGCAAAGTCATGGGTGCTGCAAGAGACCCAACCCAGGGGAAACTTGGCCCAAACTAGGAAGGACCTTACCGAATCACGACATGGCAGAGGAAGGGCACCTACCACCTGGAGAGGCTAGACGGACAGAAGCTGCCACATCCTTGGAACACCGAGCACTTACAGAAGTACTACTAGTAGAAATGACAACATGGAGAACAACACCCCCTTTTTATTTACTGTTCACTGTAGCAAATTTTAGTTATACTCCTCAAATTTATCATTTACTTTAGTTTTTGCTACAATAAGCCCAAAAGGTAGGGTTTTTATTTTATTTTATTTTAAGAACTACTTTTTTCTATGAATGCATGGCAATAAAAGGAGTTTATTCAAAACAGCTGAAGTTTCTATTCACAAGTTTATAGTTCACAAAAATTGGGAAACTTTAAATCCATAAGGTGGACGGACCCATCCTAAGAGGATGGAGTATGGTTGGAGTCCCCCGAATGGGCAATAAACCAAGTCCAACTACAGACAAGTCCATAAGAAGCAGATGACTTCGTTGTTCAAAACCATATAACATCAATTTATCCCAAAGGGATGAAAAATTTCAGCCAATAAAGCTGACGAGCCCATAAAAAATGGCGAGCTCGACATTCTCCATAAAGTGAACAAGCTAATAAACGTCCATAAAGAAAGCGACTTCACGAAATACCACTGTCTACTCGTATTATCATCTACAAAGTAAACGACTCTGTTATTAAGTGGACAACTTCATCCCAAAAAAAGGGTGAAAGTATTAAACCATAAAACTCACGTCCACAATACAGACGGATCAAATACGTAGTCCAAAAAATGGACGGCTCCATCTCAAAAAGATAAAAAATTAATTAAGTCTGTAAAATGGATGACTTTATTAGTCAAAGCCCATGACGTGGACAACTTCACCCCAAAAGGATGAAATGATGATTAAAATCCCTAGAAGGGACAAAGTCCATAAAGTAGACGGGTTCGTTAGTCAATAAAGTAGACAAACCCATTAAAGTAGACAAGGTCACTGAAGTTGACGGCTTCACTAGAGTACCCTTTACATAAGAATGGTCATTGAAGCTAACGGTTTCACTAAACTACCATTTCCTTAAAATGCCAACAAAGGCCGACGGTATCACGAAAATACCATTATCCGACAATGGACGGGTCTCCCAAGTCAACAGGTTAGACGTCAATAAAAATTGATAAGATTTAAAAGCGACGGTTTTATCAGTCCTTAAAATGGGCAAGCTCTTCCCAAAAATAGCAAAATTGTGATCATAAAGTCTACATGACAGAAGACGGGCTTGTAACTAAGCAAACTAGTCCATGATCATGCATGTAAATAGTGAATCAATACCATTAAATCTTGATCCACGACAAGGCTGACGAGCCCAACAAACAACTAAGAAATAGCCATTAAGTCTACAAAACAACGCCCCTAGGAAAAGAAGCACAAAGACAAATGGTAATGCATACATGTTAAAAACGACGGCTACAAACGAGAGGAAATCACTTACAAATAAAAGCCCAAAAATGAAGGGGCACTTAGAAACATTGTTTGGAAATTAAGCAAAATAAAACCGAAAAAAAAAAAAAGGAGCTATGGCCGGGCAGCGGGAGCGTCACTCAAAGTTTTTTGAATAGGAGGGTTTTCCACGTCTAGATCCTCAACAAAAGGTTTGGAAGTAGTGACGGGAGGATTCGCAGTAGGTTGAGCTAAAACAACGCCACTATCTTCAAGTGGAAGGGCATCTTCGAAGTCATCACCTTCAACAACGATGGCATCATCAGCAGGTGTCATCGGCGGGGGATCATCCAAGGTGATCCCAGATAGATCCAACTCAGGAGAGGCTGACACAACTTGCTTGAGGCAATCATCAAACCCAATGTCGTAGTATCTACCATAGGAATCAATGAAGGAATCTGACACCTTGAATTTTTGGACCGCGTCAGCCCCAGCCGTCTCCACCTGCTCACGAAGGGTCGTCAGCCCTTGTTCTAACTTCTCCTTCTGATGACCCGCCTCTTCCAACTTCTCTTTTGTCTCTTTCAGCTCAATGTTCAGGAGACGGACGACCTCCTTGTACTGCCCTTACTGGTTCAACAAGTTAGCATTATGTTTCCTGATGCGAGTGATGACACCTTCCTTGGCCACACACCGGTCCTGGAGTGCTTTACACATACCAAGGCCTAAGAAGGACACAGCCATCAGTTAATAGACAAGAAAAAGATAAGAGGAAAGCTAGCTAGGGAAGACAGCTTAACTGTGCTAGATCAAACAGAGCCGACGCCCCCAATTCCTTCGTCCCCAACTAAGCACAAGGATCTATATCTGTCGATTTTATGAAAGATTCTACTTCTTCGACAACATAATCTTTGTGCGTCAGCAGGCAACGGGGTCCCTCAATAATGGGACTAGAAGAAGTCATAACCCGCTTTCCTACTCCACGGCCTGATTTGGGGGGTGACTTCTCTGGGGGCTCGTCTTCAGGAGTGATGGCCACCTTTTTAAGTGGACGACCGTCCTTTCCGTTGGATTTCCTCTTCGACAAACCCTTAATGACGGCTTTGGGAGCTGACGAAGATGCCAACTCCCCCTTTGCCTTCTTTTCCTCCTTTTGACGGGCAGCTGCAGCTCTTATCCATTGCTTAGCTACCTCCATCTCTACAAAAATAACAGATATGCTTGAGGAAAATTGACGGTAAGAGCTAAAGTGACGGAACGATAGAAAAAACTACTTACGACTACGAGAAAATTTCTCTAACTTGCGAGCTTTCAGGCGTTGGCTCCGGACCCCGGCAGTATGAGTAAAGAGTGTCAAGAGTGATTAAGTCCCGACACTTTCGTTCCTTTAAGGGAATATCTAGAACCCGACGGATAAAATCCCTTTGCTCTTCAGTTATAAGGGGGCGAGTATTGGATGAAAAGAAAAACAAGTTGGCAACATTAAAACACTTCAATATATGTATATATATAAAAGCTGTCGGCTAAAACCTGAATCCCTGACAAGAGCCCAAGTATTGTCAAAATAACCACGGGGCATTGTCTCCCATTCTTCCTGACGGCACACCCAGTCCGTGCCTTTAACAAAAAAGTACCTATTCTTCCAGTCACTGTTTGAATCTAGCATCTTAGACACTAATCTCAAATCCTTCTCCCTAATGGTAAAATGGTACATCCCCTTAAAAGAAGCAAGGTGTTGGGGTCTATAGCAATAGAAGAACTCATCCAAAGAAAGTTGACGGTGTCCTCTGCTCAGATGACCCCACAAGATCTCAGCACTTATAAAGATCCTCTATGAATTCGGAGCAATCTGGCTAATAGACAGCCCCAGAAAGTCAGCTAGTTGATGGTGTAAAGCCGTTAGGGGTAGTCTGAGCCCTGCAGCGAATATAGCATCGTACATGCCAACGTCCGGGGTTCTCCCCGTATAGCACTTTTCATTTTCCCTAAGGGGACAGATGGAGATGTGGTCTGGGATTTGGTAACAAGTGTGCAACTCTTTGAAAACCCTATCACTTATTTTTGGCAAAAATTTATTGATGGCCCATTCCTCGGGAAGAATGAAGGGATGACTACCTCCAGGACTTCCTAAAGTTCCCTCACAGGACTCCTCGTCACCTTCATCTCCATCACTATCCCTCTCCACTTCCTCTTCAAATTCACCCTCCTTACCTATTACTTCTTCCTGACCTTCATCTCCATAATTCCCTACCTCCTCGTCAGGAGACTGGGCTGACGTCTCCCTCTCTGACGACCAAGAAAAGCTCCTGGACTCATAACCTGAACCAAATACCTCGTCATAGCCCGCTCCATCGCGGACCGACGACCGATCACTCGACGCATCACTTGACATCTAACTACCTACAAATGACAGATTCATTCTAAGCACCTAAAGTGACGACCTCGCTATAGAGATAAATCAATCGAAATAAAACATGTACAAAGAAAAAGAACTTATGAGTCTCTTAAAACGAGTTACGGTTTTGAAAGCGACGGCAACAACATAAGCGACGATGTAGGTAAATTGACGGAACAAAGGCGACGAGTCTTCTCTCAAGGAATTAGCAAAGATGAAATAGGAGAAATGAGGAGAAGAGGTGAGTTATATATAAAGGGGAAATGCACAGAAGACGAAGCGATGCCCTCATCTAGAAGCGGGGCTAACGAGAATACGCCACGTATCCTAGCATTTAATGATGGCTACTCGAGGAATCGCCTATGAATGATGTTCTCTCTCCTGGCCTTAAGAAAAATTAGCAATGAAAATAGAACTCCATAACCCATCAGTTTAAATTGATGAGGATATGGAGTAGGGGGCAACTGATAAGTAAAATTATAGCATACAAGGCACTCCAAGGCTAACCCTTCGGCTTTGCTTGTAATGTGAAGCCTACAGCTTAAGTTGACGAGATCAGTTAGGGTGGAAAGCTAACGGCTCCAATGTATCTGTGACTTGATCACCACACATGAATATATAAGGAACTGTCTTGTATCCCACGCTTAGTGTTAGTATCCTACAAAGAAAGGATTCCGCAATATACACTCATGCGGATTCCTATAAGGAAAGGACTTCTACCCAAGGAAGAGAGGTCAACCCTCCACTACTATAAAAGCCCCAATACCCTCACAAACCAAAGTATGTATAATTCACCCCAGCTCTGGCACTCTAGAGTTGTGAACAAGAGATTTCTCTAACTTGATCATCAAGGAGTATTTGGCCGGTACCACACCGGTACTCCTCTTAAGATCTTCAGCTTTTGTGTTATGCAGGTTTTTGTTAGGAGTACGTGAGGATCGTGTGGCTTGCTGGTGATTTTTTGGCATCATCAATTATAATTTAAATTATATTACTTGATTTAAATTATATAGACTAGCTTTCATTCAAGAATTAAGAACTTATAAAAGTTAGATTCAACAAACTACTACTACTACTACTATTATTATTATTGCTATTATTATTATATATACACGCACAATATGAAATTAGTTATTGGGTTAGTTGCAATAACACCCCAAGGGATTTCAATTCTTCCCAATTCTTCCTTCTAAGTTCATGAGGTTTCCATATCCATCAAATTGACATCTGCAACTAATTTCTTTAACTCTTATGGATGAAAAAATCATGTGACTACGTTGAGAAGACTCACCAACTAATTCGTGCCACTAGTTACATGATTTTTCCACCCTTTTAAGCTAAGACCATTAGCATTACACTCCCCAAATTGCAATTTTAGCAACACACACTCAAATGGAGCTTTAAAAGTTATTTTAGCAAACACCCCCATTAAAATTCTATGGGGTGTTTTTGCAACTAACCTAAACCGGAAGGGTGTTTTTTAATCTAGGGAAAAATAATAATTTAACATCCTATGAACTTATTGATAAACTTACACCCCCAAAAATTAGTCTATATAGATATATTTTATACATGTATATATCTAACATATACCATTATATGTATTTAAAACAAGTCTCCTATTCTCAAGCTTGTTCACGAATAGATTATAATGTTTGAGCTTGGTTTGTTAAATAGTTTAAGCTTAGATTTAGGCTTAAGTTTAAATTATTTGGTTAAAAAATGAAAATAAACAAGAATTGCTTAAGTCAAATTCAAATTATTTATAAACAACTTGATTAATTTATAGTCCGACTATTCAATCAAACCCATATGACTTAATTTTTCAAATATTCTACTAGTCCAATATTAGAGAACAATCGGGTAGAGAGGCAAGAGTTATATTCAAAACTAAGGGTGGCAAAATCTGACACGACCTGTGAACTCGACATGACTAACCCATTTATAAACAAGTCATGGGTTGAGACTAAACAGATTCGGGTCATATTCGGGTTAAAACAGCTAACTTGTTTAAAAAATGGGTGTGTTCGTGCTCAACATGCAAACTCGTCTGACCTATTTGACCTTTTTAACTTATAAAGTTATTAGTTATCTTCATATTATTGCTTAATTTATGATTGTTTTTATATGTTTATTACTATATTTATGGTTCTAATTGTATTTTAATTTAGATAAATGGAAATTGATAAAAATTATATAGGTTAGGCATGACCTATTAATCAAATAGATTATTAAACAGGTCATTTGTATTGATCTTTACATGACTTGTTAATTAAACGAGTTAAACGTGTCGGGTTGGGTCAACTTGTTTATTAAATAAGTCGTGTTCAGGTTGAGGATTCCTGACACGTTTATTAAACATGTGGTTTGGGTCAACCCATATAACCGAATACTCATAATTTGACACGATACGAACCTGACCTGTGAACATGAATTTCCACCCCTATTCAAAACTAGACTAACACCATAATTGATACCGTCATTAATCGATTAAAAAATAGAAAGCTTATTAATTAATTATAATTTGTGGAGAAGTACAATGATCTTACTACACTCCAAAAACATTTCTTTACATCCTCCGTGTATATTTTCTATGCCACATTTTTTTGATCTTTTAATTGCATACCTTTTCAATTGTCATATAGGGCCTACTAATTCAACCATTATATTTATGCTTTTGAAAGTCATGAAGACTGAAATGACTGTTTGCACGTTCATTACATCAACTAATATAAATAGGTATAAGTTTCCAAGCATCTCACTAAATAAACAAAAAGGCCTTCAAAATAGTATTAAAATAAATCCAAAATCTGTAATTATAATTGAGTTTTTCCTTTTAAAAACAATATAGGTCAATTTTGCATCTTTTCCCCACCATCAAGAAAGCTCCCATGAAATTGAACCAATAGAAATCTAATACAGTTGAAACCTTAACTATTTCACCAAAATAAATTGTTATGAGTGTGCTCAGTAACAACCAATTTTTCTAACAACTTGTAAAAGAGATATTAATACTTAATAAAACTTAAAAACAAAAACTTAATTAAAAATTTCGCATCTTGAAAACAAGAACAATTTCTAAACCAAAACAAAAATATATAGAAAGTTTAATAAAGATATATTTAATTGATATTTAAATATTTTTTAAAATACCATTAAAATTTATTTTCTTAAATTTCAAAATTTATTGAGTCGGCACTCTTAACCTTCATTTTCCCATGGGAATCTACCTCACATTTGTGCGAGACAAATTCCATACACATCTTTTCCAAAGTTTGTATAGATGTTGATGATGCTGAAATCGTCAGTAGTTGGGTTCCTCCAGAGGAACCAATACGAGCTCGTCCAAGTTCATACAAGGTTAATAAAGAAAAAGGGAAATCCTCTTAGGTGGTCACCAGTGTGGTGTCGGCCACAGAATCTCCGATGGTAAAGTTAGCGAATGGAGCTCAAGAAATAGAGAGAATTTTGTAATGAGAGTGAAAGCAATTAGTATGTATGTACCTTGTCTTGGATTTGGTTGGCCCTATAAATAGGCTCTTCTTATTAGCCGTTGTCCTTCTTAAATGGTGGCTTTAAGGCTAATTTGGTAATGTCCCAGGCCTACTCAATTTAGCCTTAATGGGGTTCTAACGGTCTTCTTACTAATATGTAACCGTCGGGGCATTGAATAGCTGCTTTCATGGCACTCTATGTTCGTCCAGGCTACCTCTTCTGGACAGGGGTAATTACCTGGTCTATCAATTAGCCCTCTATTCTGAGATCATCCTTGCGTGTGATGACGATCTTAAGAATATGAAAGGTCATTTGTTTAGATGTGACTCTTGAGTTTATATATATATATATATATGTGTGTGTATCCTTTTGGTCATGTAGAGATGACGACCAAATTTAATCAAGAGATGTACGCTAGGATGAAGCCTAAGAAGAACGAGCCTCTTTCAAGTCTGGGAAAGAAGGTGGTGTGGGTCGTTGAGAAAGGGACCCCGATCACCCCGGCTACCTCCGTTCTTGAGGCCACGAGGATGGCCTCTCTTGCCACTTCGCTGGAAGAGCTTACTCCTCATCCAAAGAGGTAGACGACATTGGCAAAAGGGAAGAAGAAGGTGGTCTCCCAAACGTTTAGTGTTTGGGACGATGCTGGCCTTGCCTTGGTGAGGGCCCATTCTACCGTTACTGTCGAGGACCTCAAGGCACCTTCTGGCATCCCTTCTCATGAGGTTATGAGCTGCCATATTCACAAGCTCGTCCAAGTGAGGCCTTTTTTATTTGGTTGCTAACTCATAAGGCGGGATGGTCCTTGATGTTTATAACTCTTCCCTTCTTATGAATTTTAGGTGCTAGGAGAGGCGATCCACATATCTTCTGAGTATCTTAGCTAGGAGGAGAAGGTCGTGGTGGTAGGGTCTAAGGTGGAGGCTCTGGAGGCTGATGTCGTGAAGCTAAAGAGGGATCTTATTGCTGCTATGGATGAAACCAACTTAGCTAAGGACGAGCTTAAGGTTAAGAAGTAGCTGATAGTGCAAAAGGACGAACAACTTCAAGTTGTAAACCAAAAGGTTAAATCCATGGCTGCCAAGGCTGTTCAAGCTTTTCAGCTGACTAAAGAGTACAACACCATGCTCTTTAGTTGGTATTACAAAGGCTTCAAGCTCCTTAGGCGGTACATGGTAAAGCATCCCTCTGGAGTCAACTTGGAGGAATTAGACTTCGAGGAAGTGGACAAAGAAATTGAGGCCAACGAGGTTGCCCAAGCTGCTGTTGCTTCCGAAAAGAATGCTCCAGAGGGCAACACTCGATCCTGGGGATGCTCCTGTTGATGCAGTTGGAGGGGACGAGGCTACAACTTGAAGCGCTTTTCTCTTTTGTTTTTGTCATTTATTTTTCTTCCTTTCTTTTGTGGTGCCAAGTATGTTTTTAGGCTTTAGATGGTAACTCTAGAACAATTGCACTCTACATATATATATATATATATATATATCATGTGCTTGCTTTCTTTACCTTTGATGGTTGTCTTTACTTGTTGCACGAACATGCTTCCTTTAGCCTCATCTGAATGATCCAAGTCTTTGTTAGGGGTTGCATCATTTTCTTTTCTTCTCTGGCAGTTTACATCTGTCACTTACCTTTGTCAATGGTTTGTGTCTAGTTAAGGAATCTTATAATTTAGCCATTTTTTAGGTGATTTTTGATCCAATTAAAGAATTTTATCACTTGGCTTCGTCAGTTATTTACATTCACTTTAGGAGTTTTATCACTCGGCTTCATTAGTGATTTACATTCACTCAAGGAGTTTTATCACTAGGCTTCGTCAGTGATTTGCATCCATTTAAGGAATTTTATCACTTAGCCATTTTAGGTGATTTACATCTATTTAAGGAATCTTATCACTTAGTCATTTTAGGTGATTTACATCTATTGAAGAAATTTTATCACTTGGCTTTGTCAATGATTTACATTCATTTAAGGAATCTTATCACTTTGCCATTTTAGGTGATTTACATCCATTGGCCATTTTAGTGATTTACATCCATTGAAGGAATTTTATCACTTGGCTTTATCAATGATTTACATCCGTTTAAGGAATCTTATCACTTGGTTTCGTCAGCAGTTTATTTGTGCACAATTTTTGAGAATATTTGCTGAATAATACTTTTATTGCTTTATTTTCATCAACAAATAATTTCTTTCACGATTACAATGGTGATTTGTCTCTAGTGATGATACCTCTTCAAATGCTCAATGTTCCATGGACGTGGCAATCTTTTTCCATCTATCGATTCCAAGTGATAGCTCCCTAGTCTTGAGTAATGAACGATCTTGTAAGGCCCTTCCCAAGTTGGTCCGAGCTTTCCTTATGCTGAGTCCTTTGTTGCTGGTGTGATTCTGTGTAAAACGAGATCTCCTATGTTCACTCTTTTGAGTTTTACTCTTTTGTTGTAGTATTCGGTCATCTTTTGTTAGTACTTGGTCATTTTCTTGGATGTTTCCTCCCTTGTTTCGTGCAAGTAGTCTAGGTTGACCTTTAGTTGATTGTCATTTCTGCCTTTTTGAACAAATTCTCTTCTCATGCTATTGATTCCTACCTCGACGGGTATTACTGCTTCAGTACCATAGGTGAGCCTGAATGGTGTCTCTCCAATTGGAGTTCTAGCGGTGGTTTTGTGGGCCCACAAGACATTTGGTAACTCTTCTGGCCACGCACCCTTTGCCTCCTCCAGTCGAACTTTGATGATCTTCAACAACATTGAATTTGTCACTTCTGTTTGTCCGTTCGCTTGTGGGTGTCCTGGTGAAGAGAACTGGTTCTTGATTCCAAGCTCTGAACAAAAGCTCTTAAATTCTTGGCTGTTGAACCGGCGACCATTGTTTAATATGATCGTCCTTGGTATGCCAAACTTGCAGACTATATTTTTCTACATAAAACTCTGGATTTTTGCTCCCATGATTGTTGACAGAGCTTCTACTTCTACCCATTTAGAAAAATAGTCAATTGCAACTAACAAAAATTTTAATTGCTTTTTACCTTGTGGTAGGGGGCCCATGATCTCAATCCCCCATTAAGCAAAGGGTCATGGGGAGGCTATGGCCATCATCTTTTCTCTTAGGGCATGTTGAATGTTCCTGAACCTCTAGCATTTATCACATTTTTCCACGTACTCCTTCACGTCCTTCTACATGGTTGGCTAGTAATAACCTATTTTCATAATTTTGCTAACCAAGGACCTCGGCCCTTTATGGTCTCCACAAATTCCTTCGTGACCCTCCTCCAGGATGTATCTAGCTTCCTCTTCTTCGACACACCTCAAGTATGGCATTGAAAAGCCCCTTTTATACAGAGCGTCATTCAAGATTGTGAACCTGGCCATTCGCTTCTTGACCTCCCTCGCCTCGTCCGTGTCTGCTAGGAGTTGTCCATCTTAGAAGAAAGTGATGATGGGAGTCGTCTAGCCATTCTAGTTTTGGATCGCAAAAGTGTGGAGTTTGTCAATGCTTGGATGTCTTTGTACTTCCATTTTCAGATCAAGTGAACCCGTTCCTTGCTCTAACAATGCTTGCCTTGCTACCTCGTCTGCTTCTGAGTTCTGGCTTTGAGGAACTTGTATGAAATCTGCCTAGTCGAACTCCTAGACCAATTAGTGCGTCAACTTGAGGTACTTTTGCATCCTGCCCTCTTTCACTTCGTATTCTCCTCTTATTTGCCCTACCACTAGCTTAGAATCGCTTTTAAGGAGTACGTTTTTGGCTCCCAAGGCTCTTCTAATCCTAAGTTTTGTCAATATGGCCTCATATTCTGCTTCGTTGTTGGTGGTGGGGAATTGAAGCCGTACCCCATACCTAAGGGTTTCTCCTTCAGACGTTTTAATGACGACCCTAACTCCTCCTCTTTTCTGAACTAATGAACCATCTGTTTGTATTGTCCAGCTCTCTGAACCATCCTAAATTTTTCATTGTTCGGGATTGTGAACTCGGCGATGAAATTAGCCAATGCCTAAGCTTTAATAACTGTCCTGGGATGGTATTCGATTTCCAACTGACTCAGCTCGATCACCCATTACCTCCCCACCACTTTGGGCTTCTTCATTGCTTTCTTTATAGTTTAGTCTATCATTACCAAAATGGGGTTCACCTGGAAGTAGGGGCGAAGCTTATGTGAAGCAACGATTAAGGCGAAGACAATCTTTTCCATGCGTGGATCTTTTTCCTAGGCTCCTTGGAATGCTTGACTTACGTAGTAAACAGGGAGTTGTACTTTATTCTCTTCTTGAATCAGTGCTGCACTCACAGCCGTGGTTAATACCGCTATGTATAAAAACAAATCTTCACCTTCTTGTGATTGGCTTAAGAGGGAGGATTGCTCAAGTAGTGCTTCAACTCCTGGAAGGCTTCTTCGCACTTGCTCGTCTAGGCAATAGCCTACTTCAAAGTTTTAAAGAAGGGCAAACACCTGTCTGTAGCCTTTGAGATGAACTTGTTGAGAGCGGCAATCCTCCATGTCAACGTCTATACCTCCTTCACTGTCTTTAGAGAGGTCATGTCCAGTATGGCCTGTATCTTTTTAGGATTGGCTTCTATTCCTCGCTAAGATACCATAAACTTGAGGAATTTTCCTGACAATACCCCAAAGGCGCATTTGCTAGGATTTAACCTCATTTCATATTTCCTGAGGGTCGCGAAGGTCTCTTTAAGGTTGTCCAAGTGTGTGTCCTCTTCTTTGCTCTTGACGAGCATATCGTCAACATATACCTCCATGTTCCTCCCAATTTGTGTACTGAAAATCTTGTTGACCAACCTTTGGTAAGTGGCCCCTGCATTCTTCAGCCCAAAGGGCATCACTTTGTAGCAGTAAAGTCCTTAATTGGTGATGAATGCAGTTTTCTCCTAGTCTTCTTTTGACATTTTGATTTGGTTATAACCTGAAAAGGTATCCATAAAAGTTAGGAGCTTATGCCCGGCGATGGAATCCACAAGCTAGTTGATTCTTGGCAGTAGGAAGTTGTCTTTAGGGTAGGCACTGTTTAGGTCAGTGAAGTCCATACACATCCTCCACTTCCAATTTGCTGTTTTCACTAAGACGACATTAGCTAGCCAGTCAGGATAATAGACCTCTCGGATGAAACTGGCTGCAAGTAGCTTATCCACTTCATCCATGATGGCCTTATTATGTTCAGGGGTGAAGACTCGTCGTCTTTGTTGAATAGGTTTCCGTTCAAGATTGACATTCAAACAATGCTGAATGACTTTTGCCGCTATGCCAGGCATATCCTCGTGGTTCTATGCGAAAATATCCAGGTTCTACTTGAGAAATTATACTAACTCCTTCATTTGGTTCTTCAAGTTTGTCCCTATTCTCGTCGTCTTCACTGGTTCTCCATTTACTAATTCTACCGTTTCCAGGGCTTCCACCTTCTCCTTTTCTTCTTCCTCAATCATCCAAGTATGGTTCTCCTTGGTGGCCAGAACGGCTTAGTAGCAATCTCTGGCTAACACCTGGTCTCCTTTGACTTTGCCTATGCCGTGTTCTGTTGAGAATTTTACCTTCAAGCAATACGTAGACATTGCTGCTTTCCAATGATTGAGAATGGATCTCCCGATGATCACATTATATGATGACGGGCAGTCCACCACTAGCAAGTTAAGCTGTCTGGTGAGTTGCAAGGGGTAAGAACCTACTGTGACTGTCAATGTCACTATTCCTCTGGGTATACCTGATCTCTGCTAAAGCTGACAAAAGGAGATTCGAATGGTCACATTCTCTTGGGATCCACTTTCAGTTGCTGGAAAGTCGAGAGGTAAATAATGTCAGTAGAGTTGCCATTGTCAATGAAAATCCGTCTGGTTTTGAATCCCTCTATCATAAGCATGATGACTAGGGGGTCATCATGTGGCTTCTTCACGCCTCTATCATCTTCTTCCGAAAACAGGATGTCTATACTTGTTCATCTTCTCTATTTTAAACGAGGTATCCGATGAATATTGTTCACAAATCTCTGTTGGGATTTCCTAAGGGATTTGAAAGTTCCACCAATGGATGGTCTTCTAGCAATCGTCTTTATTTCCCCAATCGCGCTCTATGGACTGTTGTATGAATTATCTTCGTCTATAGGATTTTTTCAAATTTCTCTCTACGATTGTCCCTAGACTAGCTGGACTCACCCTTTTTTACAAAGTTTTGCAACTTTCCTTTTTGAATTAATTCTTTTATCTACCCCTTCAAGTCTTGGCAATACTCAGTATAATGGTCTTGTTTTTTGTGAAAACGACAATATTTCTTCTTGTCCCGTACATTGGCCAAAGAATAGAGCGGTTTTCGCCACTTGAAATGATAGTCGTCCTTAATTTGCGCTAAAATTTTGTCGACAAGCATTACCAAAGGAATGAATTTTACTGTCCGCAAAATTTTGTTGTCTTTCTGTTTATTTCCATCAAAACTAGTCTGGCGATCTTTCCTTTCTCTCTTGCATCCCCTTCGGTCTTCCCTTGCGCTTTCTCTTTCCTTAGGCATGCTTTCTTCCTCTATCGCAACTAGAGCATCCTCTACATTCATGTACTTCTGAGCTTTAATAGCATCTCGGCCATTATCTTTGGTGAGCTTTTCGTAAGGGCAACTACGAACTCCCTGGATTTTAACCCTGCTTTGAAAGTGGTTAACTGTACCTTATTATTCGCTTCATCAACTTCTAGGACTTCACTGGTGAAACATTTCACGTATGACCTCAGGGCTCTCTTTCTCCTCGCCTGATAGTAAGTAGATGGTCTGCTGGTTTTTTCTAATGTTGCCCATCGATGAAATGGCACACGAAGAAATTACCTAGCTGCTGAAAATGGTCAATGGAAGATGTTGCTAGCTTACTAAACCAAACTTGCGCTGCTCCCCCAAAGGTGGTAGGAAAAGAGCGACATAAGATTTCGTCTGGGGGCTGTTGTAGACTTAGAGTCGTCTTGAAGGTGGTGATACGGTCCAGTGGGTCTTTCAAGTCGTCAAATGATTCGAGCATTGGAAGACGAAACTTTGCGGGCAAAGGACACTCCAGGACTTTCGTAGTGAAAGGTGAGTTCGTCCTTCAAACCATCCCATCCAGATTCTGGTCTGCCTTTTCCCTTATTATGTTTCTCAACTCGTCCATCTCCTTCCTCATATCTCTAAGGAGATCTAAATTCGCTACATCTGAAGAGTTTGGTCGTCGGTAGTCATCTCTCCTATGGCTATCTTCGTCGTTATTCCTGTTAATCTCAATCCTTATGGGTGAACGATTTTTTTCCTGTTGCAGTTACAGCCTCATCTCCTGGTTTTTCCTGGTGAGTTCTTCCATGCTAGCTGTAAGTGTCTGAATTTGCAAAGCTAATGTTGCAGAATCTTATGGTGTATTGGACTCCATCTGGATGTCGGAACCAAATGGGACTATGATTTCAAACGAAGGTCTGAATTTGTCGTTCCCACAGACAACACCAAACTGATGATGTTAAAATTGTCAGTAGTTGGGTTCGTCTAGAGGAACCAATACAAGCTCATCCAAGTTCCTGTAGGGTTAATAAAGAAAAAGGGAAATCCTCTCAGGTGGTCACCAATGTGGTGCTGGCCACAAAGTCTCTGATAGTAAAGTTAGCAAATGGAGCTCAAGAAATAGAGAGAATTTTGTAATGAGAGTGAAAGCGATTAGTGTGTATGTACCTTTTCTTGGATTTGGTAGGCCCTATAAATAAGCTCTTCTTATTAGCCGTTGTCCTTCTTAAATGATGGCTTTAAGGCTAATTTGGTAACGTCCCAGGCCTACTCAATTCAGCCTTAATGGGGGTTCCAACTGTCTTCTTACTGATATGTAACCGTCGGGGCATTGAATAGCTACTTTCATGGCGCTCTATGTTCGTCCAGGTTGGCTTTTCTGGATGAGGGTAATTACCTGGTCTATTAGATGCTATTAATTCTCAAAGGGTAGTAGTGTGTTTGAGGCTGAATTATTTTGCTTAGACAATTAAGAATGTCTATAGTTTATTAAATTAGTTATCGTGTTACTAGGTTCATCAAAAAGCAAACAAGGCTTCTCATAATGCAATTAAATGGTCTCTCAAGCATGTTTTCATTGGATGTTTAGAATTGGGTAATTGCACCTCAAGTTTCGCTCGTGTCATCTTGGATGAGGCTGTTGATTAGTTCTTATTTGGATTTGTTCTATTTTCTTTTGTTGCATTAATAAAATTTTGTTAGTCATTAAAAAAAAAAAAAAAAAAAAAAAAGTCCTACTCTTGTGGTACTTTACTTGTCCTTGCCCATAACACTCCTATAAAATTAGAGTAATGTTACTAACATGAAACTTTTTAGAATTTTTTATTTTGGGTAAAATACTATTTTGGTCCTTAAATTTTAACAAAAGTTTGTTTTTCATCCCTAAACTTTAAAAAATTCTTTTTTCATCCCTAAACTTTGTAAAGGGTTTTTTCAAATTTAGATGAAAGAAGAACTTTTTTTAATAGTTTAGGGATGAAAAACAAACTTTTAGTAAAGTTTAAGGATATAAATAAAACATTTTCAATAGTTTAGGGACAAAAGATGAACTTTTCAGTAGTTTAGGGACGAAAAATAAACTTCTTAAAGTTTAAATTGTATTTTACCCCTTCTTTTTTTTATAATTGTAGTTGTTATTATTTAAAAAACATAGTTTTGCATCTCATACAAAAACACGCAGCAGAAATAAATGAATATACTTCATTCATGTGAGATAACATGGAACATCTATATTTTAGAAACAAAGAACAAGAAGGCATACCTTGATGCAATAAAATTTAAAACCAACCAAAGATTGAACTTGGGAAGACTTTCAATCTTCACCCCAATTCCACATAAGCCCAAGATGCGTGGTCCCTCAATTAGTTCTATATGTACTTGTTCAAGAGAATAAGAGAGTGACTTGAGAAAATTCGTATGTTTCTCTTTTAATCATACATATATATCTTTCTACACTTGGCAGTTACTTTATTTAATAAGACTTATTAAATAAATAACTGACTATCTAATTGAGTTAGCCTTATGGGCCAGCCCAATTGGGTTTTGGTGTGTGGCTTGGAGTGGGATCAAAATGGACAAGTAAAGCTCTAGCTCCAATGGGCTTCGGGCTTATCTATCAACTTTTAACAAGCCCAAAGTTACCATTAATTATATTTAATGTCACTATATAAATATAATTGTACTCTAGGCCTTATTAAAAAATTATATTCCAAGACTTTATTATCTAAACATTTAACCTCTTCATGAAATATTCGTACTAATACAAAGTCATAATATATAATTGTCACTTTGAAGATTACTACCTCTTGATCCTTGAGTACCCAGTTTATCCTTTAAGTTATTCATATATATATATATATATATATATATATATATTTATGAAATCCAATTTCATAAAATATAAACTTTAATAACTCTTTACTAAAGTGGTTAGGCCTAACACTCTAAATAACTAAACTCATTAAACTTATCTAAAGGGAATATTTTATATCTCTATAAAGAGATTATGAATTCCATCTTGAGCACATATGTTCCTTCAACACTACGTGTGGTTGCCCAACATACTGAGGTTTTGACCATTAGATTAAATCTCACTTTTGATATATCAAAACTGTTGGGAAATTTAGATCTCGGTTGATAGAATTAACAAGTTTTAAACCCAAGTTGTTAATTAGATTTATTATGAACAAAGCTTGTTAAAACAAACAAAAATCAATATCATGTCAACATCATGCAGCGGAAAAATAAATAAGACAAGATATGATGACCTAGAAAAACCAATGAAACAAACTAGTTTCACAGTAAAAAACCTGGGGGGAAACCTTCCCGAAAAGTAATCCACTATAGTAAAGAGAAGTTTCAAATCTAGTACAAAACTTTTATCCCTAGACTCTATAATCACTGTAGATGAACTCACAGCAGAAACCTTCTACCGCTTTAGAACCTCTAAACTCTTCAATATATGAACGCCACCCTTTTTATGCACGGATCTCAGTACGTGACTAACCAAAGATGCATGGCTCCCAGTACGTGACTAACACACTAACTTGAGGAAGAAGAATGTTGGCTGCAAAGTTCTTCACTTCATCAACAATGAAGATCAAGAAGCACTTGGTTACAAAACCCTAACGCGCAAAGATGCAGTAGCTTCTTTCAGAGAGAATAAGGCATCAGACACCTTTTTCATTCGTTTTCCTTGTATTCTCTTATGTGACGGCCTCTAAAATAAGCCTTATATAGGTCTAGAGTTGTGAGAAAAGAAACCCTACACATACATGTCATCATGGGACAGGAGCTTTCTTGATCGATTCACCAGTTGTTGAGAAGCTATCGAGATTGCGATAAGAAGAAGTTGAAAATCTCGATAGATAGCCTAGCTGTCGAGAAGCTATTGAGCTATCTGTCTATAGGTGTCAAGCTATCTATCCAGCTTTATTGAATAGCTTTTCTTCGCTTGTTTCTTGGTCCAATCTTCATGGCTTTAATACTAGACTTGAACAGCATGTTTCTTGAAGTATTAAACACATCCTAGATCTACCCAATTACAAGTAAAGTGCGTTATGTCAAAGGATTAGCCAACTACATAAAATATTGACATATGCTCCTAACATGATCCACATATGTCCTAACAATCTCCCCCTTTGGCAATCCATGACAAAACCACAACAAACAAATGAGCATATGAGAGAAGTTATAAATCACTCAACTCATATTCACTTGTTGAATACAATAAAATCTATCCTAACACAAACTTTTGAAAAACTTTGCAAGAAGAGAGTTTATGGCAAGTAGACTTTGACAACCTGTATTTCTGAAACACTTTAAACAAAGCTCATCCAGGCATCTTAGTGTGAAACAGAAATAATAGATTGCATACAAGAAATAAGAAACATGTGTATAAAGAAAGAAAAGAAACAACACATGTAGAGGTAGGTGAAGAAGAAGACATACATCAATAGATATAAACTAAATACAATGTATGTCAAACATAGTCACAAGACCGGTGTACAAGAAGAAGGAGGTAAACACTCCCCCTAACAAGATGAAACACATCTCCCCCTTACAAAGGCATGTATTTCTCCCCCTAACATATAGAATCTTAAAAAAAGAAACCACAAAGTCTTCACAAATTCTCCCCCTTTTTGTCATGATTGACAAAGGGTACTAGAAGCTAGAAAGCTTCACCCGAGAGACATAAAGATGATCAAGGATGATCAAGGGGGCACAAGAAATCCAAATAAATGCATGAATGTAATGAAACTAGATGCTATGGATGCAAAACATATGAAAAACAAATCTCTCAACAAGAAAAATGTCAAGCACATGGATCCCAAACACACACACACACTAAACAAGTCTAACCAATTTTATATTTCAAAAACAAGTCAAGCCAGTTTAGTGAGCATACATTAAACACATGTAAAACCTTGTGATGGCCAAATCACATTATACCTACACATGTACCAAGAGTAGCATAGAATATTGCGTGTTGTGTGTGAAAAACATCACAAAATTGCATAAGTGTATACATGTTATGACGATTTGAGATATGAGAAAATCACTTTAACTCACACACAATCATAACTGTTTGATGGGGACTATCACATTCGAGGTACATCCTATAACTCCCACATCTCCTAGAATACATGCTTGCAATCATATATAAAGCATTTTTATTCTCTTTGCTTTTTATTTTTCTTTGCATATTTTTCTTTTTAAGCAAATCATGCATAGGCATATAAGAGATAGAAAAGAAATACCCAATTATGTTAAGCATTCGACATTCCAATTTTGCTATGCCGAAGCACACAAATGTCATTGACATTGCACTTTTGCTATGCCGAAGCATACAGATGTCATTTCATGATTGGTGGGCAACAGTGGTGAGATGGTTATTTATGCATTTCTCTTAGGATTTTTTAGTCTTTCCCATCAAAAAGAGTGATACGAGTGTTAAGTATAAGAGATAACTTAATCTTACTCATCACAAACAAGAGCCACAAAGCTCACTTGTTTATTTGTGCATAGAGATGCTCATCTAAGCTACAAAAGATACAAAGTTTAGAAAACTTTGTTTTAATGGCCATCCAAGGTACACAAGTACCAATGTACACAAACACACACTATTTTTGTATTTTTCTGATTTTTCATTTTTATCTTTATTTTGAAAACAAAAAAAAAATAAAAACTAAACAGCCAAACAAAAACAGACAAACAGCATGAAAGCATGAAAGAAAGATGCATATGCATGAAGGCATGATAGAAAGGTGCAGATGCATGAAAGCATGATTCCAAAAAGATATGAAATCAAACAAAAAGAGTCCTACTATAGATAGAAAGAATTAAAGCATAGGACAGACAAAAAGACAATTAAGTCTTAGACTCCTTTCTCACCCACACATCACGAGTCTTTGGCCATGAAGATGAAAAGGCACATGTCCTAGTATGACTACTAAAGGACATGGAAGAATTAAAATTCTCTTGAAATTGAGATAAAAAGCTCAAAGCTTTTAATAACTCTCCAAACAAAGGTGTAGGTCCTTGAGAGGAAACCTGTGACCGTTTGGACACTTGCTTTTAAGGATACAACTTAAAGCAATTAGGACAAATGTGTCCAGAAACACCACAATGGTGACAAACATGAGGTCTAACAAAGGATTTAGAATTAGCCAAAACAGTTTTGGATTTCATACCTTTATCACCTTTCTTAGATTGTGGCACAAAGACAGTCCTTGATCCAGAAGCCGTGGAAGAGGAGGGGCTGGAGGAAACAGCATATCCTAAGACAATCTTATAAGAACTAGGCTTTTGAGCACTTAATACCTTATCAAGCTTTGCACTAGACATCCTCTCTATTTGAATTCTATCTTGACTAAGCTCAACATTGAGATTCTTGACCTTCTCTTCTAATAAGGTGTTCTCCATAACAAGAGTCTCAACTAACCTTGTAGTCTTATTTAATTTGACTAACAGATCAGCTTTTTCAGTTTTTACCCCATTGAGCTCTTTTCTACAAAGATGAGAAGTCTTTTCAGATTTTATAAATTCAGTGCATAGCTTATCATAGGCTTCCTAAAGGGTCATCTTCTTGGGTACTTCATCATCAGAAGAATCCTCACTGTCACTAGCACTCTCCACAATCACCTTATCGGTTGAGGCAGCAAAAGCCATAACGTGACTACATTCATCTGCATACTCATCAGAAGAGTCATTCTCAATATCACTCCAAGTAGCAACCAACCCTTTATCTTTTGACTCCTTGGTCTTTTCCTTCATGAGGTAGTTTGGGCACTCTATCCTCATATGACCAAAACCTTTGCACTCATGGCATTGGATGAGGGGTTTCTCATTCTTGCCCTTCCCTGAGGATTTAGGTTTCCTAGGAGGTTTGTCCTTATCCTTTTTCCTAAACTGAAGAAGCTTGATAATCTCATCAGTTATGAAGGTTAGATCCTCATCCTCATCTTCACTTTCATCTTCATCTTCAAAGTCCTCAATCTCTTCCTCTATACCCTTGAGAGCCAAGTTTCTACTCTTTCCACCTTTTCCCATTAAACCTAATCCCATCTCATTGGTTTGAAGGTTCCCTATAAGCTTAATCAAAGGAATTTGATCAATGTCCTTCACTTCTTTAATGGCAGTGATCTTGACATGGAATCTTTCAGGTAAGGACCTAAGGATTTTCCTAACAATTTTGGATTCTGCTATAAATTCTCCAAGATTGAAAGCAAAATTCACAATATCCTTGAGTTTAGCATAGAACACATCAAAGGTCTCATCCTCCTCCATCCTTATTTCTTCAAAACTACTAGTGAGTCTTTGAAGCTTCACAGTCTTTATTGCCTTGGTACCTTCATAGGTGGTCTTAAGAATGGTCCATGCTTCTTTGACAACTTTCGTGGATGATATTTTCTTGAATTCCTCGTTGGTCACCCCACAAAACAAAGCATTCAAGGCCTTACTGTTGAAATTTGCCGCTATGATTGTTGCATCATCCCAATCCATTGACGCTTCCTTTGGCTTAATCCAGCCAACTTCAACAGCTTGCCATACCTGTTCACCTAGACCCTACAAAAAAGCTTTCATATGAACTTTCCAGTACGCATAATTAGTTCCATCAAATAAAGGAGGAATCAAAAGAGATTGTCCACAATCCATGACAACAGGGCTCAAGGATCACACTCAAGAAATTAATCCAATCAAAGAGTACCCGCTCTGATACCACTTGTTGGAAAATTTAGACCCCGGTTGATAGAATTAACAAGTTTTAAACCCAAGTTGTTAATTAGATTTATTATGAACAAAACTTGTTAAAACAAACAAACATCAATATCATGCAGCGAAAAAATAAATAAGACAAGATATGATAACCCAAGAAAACCAATGAAACAAACTAGTTTCACAGTAAAAAACCCGAGGGGAAACCTTCTTGAAAAGCAATCCACTATAGTAAAGAGAAATTTTAGATTTAGTACAAAACCTTTGTCCCTAAACTCTACAATCCCTGTAGATGAACTCACAACAGAAACCTTCTACCGCTTCAGAACCTCTGAACTCTTCAATATATGAACGCCACCCTTTTTTATGCATGGATCCCAGTACGTGACTAACCAAAGATACACAGCTCCCAGTACGTGACTAACACACTAACTTGAGGAAGAAGAATGTTGGCTGCAAAATTCTTCACTTCATCAACAATGAAGATCAAGAAGCACTTGGTTAGGATAGTATACCTTAAATAGTATAACTCCACCCTTGATCGCTCTTCAATAGTATACCTTATTTCGAGTATTTTGTCAGCTTAGGACGTTAAGGATCGTGTAGAGACTAGGACTGTCCAACCCATCTAGAGACTCAACTCACTCTTGAAACCTGATCGGATCCAAGTCAACTTCCGCTCTACTAGATTACTTCGATGATTGGCAGCAAGTCTCTTCCTTTAAAAATTAGAATGGCAGGTTTACTCCTCCAAAACCCAAAAAACCCAAACCGACTGACATATACATTGTTTTTTGGTGAGATTTGTCATTTGCCAAATCCGTTAAGATCTCAGCCATTTTCGACAAGATCTTAGTTGGAACTGGCAAGATTTCCACTGGATTTGGCAAGATCTCATCGGATCTAATGAGATTTCATCTAGATTTGGTCAAAGTGTTACTAGATATGGCAAACTCTCACTAGTTTTTATCCAATTTCCATCAATATCTCGTTGGATCTTCACCATTTTCTAGATCTCTGATGCTGACCATACTGACCACCACCCATTGAAGACCCAATCCGACTAATCAGATCAACCTCTCTAATTAGTGATGGGGTTGAGATTTGCTCTACCCTATCAGGTTGGGTCAGGTACAAGTTTCACCAAACCTGATCCAACTCGACCTGTGGATAACCTTAACAGAGACCAATGGATTGTTTAGAGACAATTGCTTACGACCTGAGGGATAGTCACTTTCTTGGATTTTATTTATGCTTCTTTATTTTGTAGCTCTTTTTTTTTTGGCTACAAAAAAAAGAAGCATATATATTTACTACCCCTATACGAGCTTATATTCCTCCTTTATCTTGTATGGGCTGTATTTGGCAGCTCCTTCATGGGATTTGATTGGATTTAAACTGCATACTTATTTATCTCTCATATGCTCTTTTAATTATTGCACATTGTTTATATGCCTGGTAGTGTGGAGACATAATCTCGAATTAAAACTTTAACACTACATATTTTTCGAACATTCTCAAGTTGGTGAATGACATGCAATCATCCAAAAATAAAACATATATGTGGTTTTTTGGTCAATCCTTAAGGTTTGTGGACTTCTATCACCATCTTTGGCAAGAAATTATTCAAAAGACCTGACCAGGATTTTTCAGCCAAATAAAGCAAAAATATCCTAGTGTGTATATTAGGCAATCCAATATAAAATTAGGAATGACTTTGCTTTCCACCCAAAAGAAATGGTTAATTTGAAATATGAATTTTCAATTGTTAATTTGAATTTTCTAAGCCTAAATTTCTCTTGTTGATGCCGAATGGTGCACGAGCTCAGGGGCTGTGAAAGAGGGTAAAAAAAGGGTAACCTCTAGTGTGTGACTGGATTGATCCAATTTTAATTTATCATTACCAAAGGTAGTCAAGTCCCCACCAATCATTGGGTTTTTTCGAAAGTGTAATTGGTCACCTGACTTTATTTGATTTTATTATCAATCCAAGGCTAAGAAAAATGGTAGTTTTTTCTAATCTAATGCGGATGGTAAAAACTCTTGATTCTTAAGTTCGGAAGTTTGGTTATGTGTGGGGAAGGCGTTAGGCACCCCACTAAGCTTGTCCAAAAACAGTCCTTTGTTTTGATAAAATCTTAATTTTTGATCATTGACAATTAAAAACAAGCAATTACTATTAGCTTTTGGGGCTTTAAAAGAATTGGACTTTAAGGTTTGACTTTGGAAAGGGGTGTGGCATTTATCAATGCTTTACTAGCACATTTGGAATTGTTGCCAAACTTTCACAGCAAAAATTCAGCAACATTTCACCTTACTTTAGTGGTAGAAATCCGGCTGCATTTCAAATCAAGTGTGTCATAGCATACAAAACACTATCCTCACCAAGCCTAATACAGCAAAAGGTTGCTCCATTTTCATGGTGAAAATCCAACAAAGTTTCGCATATGATGCACAATGGCGCACCGGCAGGGTTTCGTGCCTGTGTATACGACATGCATCAATATGTTCATACTAAGGCCAACCTAAGCTCACCAAAGCATTAAACACATTGATGCATGTTGCATACATGGGGAAACTGATGTTACTAGTTGACATGGATAGAAGGCAATCACACCGCGACAATCATGCACACAATGTAGCATGAATATGCATCTACAGTAATCACCTTGAATGCATACCCACATCCAAGGTCAAAAGCACCCATGATCACGAGTGGGGTACCCTCCTAACCACGTGAGTCAATCATACAAAGTGCATGACTGTCTTTAAACAAGCGTATATATATATATATATATTCATGCACAATGCAAAACACACAGAGCGGAAAGATAAACCAGACATTGCCACATCCCAAGGGTATAGCCCAAGCGAGGTACAAGAAAAATAAAGGATCATACATTGTCATACCAAAGGAATGTGGCCCTAGAAAGGTACAAGAAAAGGAAACCCTAATCTAGAAAGCTATAGACATGGTTCTAAAAGAAAAGGCTGAGAGAGAGAGAGAGAGAAGACCCCAAGGAGAGGCTAAGCCTCCTAATCTACTAATCATTGCCCTTTTTGGGCTTGCCTTTTTTTCTTGCATTTTAGAAGTTACACTCGCACTCCAAGTGTACATGCAATAAACAAAGAAAATACAAAACCAGTAGACAAGCAAAAGAGATAGCAAAGATACAAAGAAAGCACTAAGCAAACAAGCAAGACAAGTAAGGAAAGGAAAGGAGACATGCTAACAAAGAAAGAAATCATGCAAAGGAGCAAACAAGCATGTTATCAAATGAGTAAGTGAGAAAGGGTGTCCTAGAAGGACAAATGTGGGTTTGGATTTGGTGTTCGTAGGTCCCCTAGATTGGAGTATGGATGACACGTGTTCCACCAAGAGAAGTTCCTAAAAAGGATTAGGGATCTCGTGTACAAAGACGGGAGTGAACCCGCATGAGATTATAGGTAGGAACTATGCTTGATGACACAAATGAGCACACAAAGACACATGCATGTACATATAAGCAAGGAAACCCACATGAGGTGGCACAAAGTAAGCAAAGCGAGAAGCATTGCATGTTATTACATAAAGGGGAAAGCTAATCATGTCATAAGGCAAATACAAGGCTAACATGAGAAACCCGAACATGCAAAGCTAAACAAGAGAGAGATAAGCAAGCGGCAAGCAAGCCAACATCATGAAGATGTACTCTTACCACACGGTTGCATCCAAACAAGTCACAAAAGGGGAAAGGATGCAACCAAACAAACAAAGAGTCACAAAAGTCCAACAAACACAACCCACAAAGAGAAACAAAACAAGAAAAGCAAGAACCTATATCTAAGCATACAAAGCAAAAACAAGGAAATAGGAACTAATTCAAACCCTTTATTGTAATTGTATGGATGTAGGTCTAGACCACTAGATCTAGATTTACACCCTACCCAAAAGCCAAACACAAGAAAAAGGCACAAATAAGATGTGTAACTGCTATAAAAAAAAAAGCATTTGGCATAGCATACAAATAAAGATTTAAGCACATAACATGGCAAGAAGCACAAACAAATATTTAGACATATCCTAGCCCAAGAAGGCAAGGCCAACAACATCAAAGTAATAAAACATGTTAAGAAAGCCAATAAACATGCTAGAATAGCAATAAACAAGGTAGGGAAAGCAATAAAACATGCTAGGAAAGTAAAAGAAAGCAATAAAGAGACGTAAAATTAAATGAATGTAGATTGTAGCTAAAAAGTTACATCTGCACCCCTAAACCTCAAATCCAATGTATATGTACCAAGAAGAGGGAGATGAGAGCAAGAAAACTACCTCTTGATGTGTAGGAAAAATGGAAAATTAATGGTTTTTGTGTGTATTTGGGAGAGAATTTAGAAGGAAAAAGAGAGAGAAATGCTTTTGAAAAATGCTCAAAATGCCCCAAAATTCCTCTTTTTCAATTCTAGGAGGTACGGGGGTTAAATACTTTTTTTTTTGTGACCCTTTAGCTTTCAGCATGCACTAAGTGTACGTCGTCCATACCTGGCATGCACTAAGTGTAGGCTAGGTCAATTTTGCTAACGTCAGTAGTTTTGTGATTTTCTCCAATCTTATAGTCCAAACTTGGATTGATCATTTGAAGGCCTTTCTCTGCTCTGATTGACCTGATCTTGGTATCACTAGAAATTTATGGATGTCTAGTTTCCATAGCACTTGACATTTTGAAAATCCAATAATAGGATCAAAAGTTATGTCCTCGGGAGGCCAGCTAATGCACCTAGCACATTTTTTAAGATATCTCAACCATTTTAGCTTTGATTTTGACCTATAAGCAGTCATTGGAAAGGGGATTTAAAAATATTTGTGATAACATTGATTCCAACCCATTCTGGTGGTCAGATCAAAATCAGGTTTTTTAGTCGCTTCCTAAGCCATTGCAAAAACTAGGTGGTGACTCCAAAACCCCTTGTGTCCACAGTGGCAACTCCATTAGGGATTGTGAGTTTAATTCCTATGTGGTCCTTATGTCTTAACCTTAATAAAGGCTTACTCAATACTTATTTACACACACATCACATGGTTCTTTTGTCCCTTTGCCTCGGTTGGTGATGAGTGGGTAGATGGAAGGCTCCATTTAGGCCTATGTCTTTCTAAGTTCATACCGCCAACTCACAATCTGTGTCATTGCCTATGATGAGCTTTAAGTACATTAAAGGTTTGCCACCAATCCACAAAGGTCCACTTAGGCCCTCAGTTGGAATCATGGTCTACCTAGTTGTGAGTGACCTAATTGTCTATCCCTTTAACCTTAAGAAGGCCTACCCACACTTAGAGAGATCCTAGACCCAATCAAAAGAGGATACCCTTTATATATCTATTTTTTGTTTAACCATATATCTTGTGCTCACTTAATTCTAAAGGATAAATAAAAGATATAAAAATGGAAGGATGACCCTAAAGTTATGGCATACCCTAAGAAAAATGGGACGAAAGAAAATAAGTTCTGACGTATAAGAGGCTTGCCCCTAAATCCAAAGGTATATCTTAACTTGAAAGGTTCATAAGACCATAGCCTAATTGCTATAATAAGCCCAAATCAAAAAGCCCTTTTGAAAAAGAGGACTTTGGGCCTAAGGTAACAAGTATGCTATGGACTTAGCATCCAAGATCCTACAAAGCTAATATGGATTTCCCTAATCTTGGGCCTCTTTGTTGTATGCCTAGGCCCAAAATGATGAGAACTTCATGGACCTTAAGAGGAAAGTTACAATATATTCTAGCTAATGAGCTACTTCAAAAAATGATGATGATAATGAAATGAAGAAGAAGAGCCCAAAGGTGATGAATATATTATAAGCCCATGTTTGAGACAAAAGGTTGAAAATATCTAAGTACATTCTAATGAAAGCCCATGAGAGTTAGATGAAAGCATTGTTGTAAATAGACCAAAGCCCAAATGAAACAAAGGGGCAAGGTTCATGAGAGGAAAGGAAGCGATTTTGTAATTAGGCCCTCATTAAAATGGACTAAAAGATTTTATAAGGACACCTAAAAACAAAAGGAGCCTTTTAATTGGGACATGACCTTAATAAAAATGGGACTTCTTTTTAGATTATGTTCCCACTCTAATTCAAGTCCAATGGAAGGCAAGACATTCCAAGAAGGGATGAATGCTTTGAGTGAAGAAGCCTCCTTGAAAGAGATATTCAAGCTATTGGAGGCATGAGGTAAAACCCTTGAGAAGATACTAAGTCGCCTCTCCAAGATAGAAGAAGTGTTCAAGGAAGGAGAAAAAGACGATGAAGAAGACAAGGTTAACTGTGAACAAAGCGAGTTGACTCAAGAGGACATCGATCGAATGATGACAAAGAAGATCCGCCTACTTCTACCCAACTTTATGCCATAATTGAATAGCACTCCCGGACCATGGACTTTTAAGAGAGCCCATGTCAATGACTTCTCTGAATTAGGGAATGCAGGATCTTGGGAAGATCATGATAGGCCAGAATGGACCTCGAAGGTGGGGACAACCCAAGTCACCCCAACTTGCTTCATGCTTAAACGCGACATGGACCCTTCTTCCAATGATGACCAATACCTCGTGCTGATTCAAGATGAAGTAGAAGAGGAAGTGATCAGCTATTGGAGTGAAGCCGATGGCGACTGGTTCTTCGATGAGGTGGGAAAAGACTTCCCCAATGAGGGTGAGGTTTTGTATGACATAACTAAGGCTATGCACATATGGAAACCTCTGAAAGAGAAGGACTGGTCTGCTGAGCTCAAGGATTTGTTCGAAAAGGAGGAGAAGAGCAACAAGCCTTAAAGAAGAAAGAAGACAGAATTCATCATTCCTATTGTGGGGCAACTTAATAATTGGACTTGGGTTTTCTAGAAATGTGGGAAAGAAAATGTGTAATGCAAGTCCTAGTGTACTTTTCAACATTTTTAATAAGATGACTTCTGATTGGCTTATTTTAATGTGTCCCATAATACTGAAATTTTGCACTTAAATGATTCAAATGAATTGAAAATGAAATTAATAAGCAATTAGAAAAGAAAATTGAACCTATAGAACCAACTTTTGAAACTCTTAATTTGGGCAATGATGAGAATCCATGTTTAATTAAAATTGGCTCAACCCTAAATGAAAAAGATAGAAAAGATCTCAAAGATTTGCTCATCGAGTTTCAAGAAGGGTTTGCATGGTCCTATGAAGATATGCCCAATATTGATCCCAAAATAGCTAAACATCACGTTGACACTCACGCTCACATGGTGCCCATTAAACAGAAATTGAGGCGTATGAGAATCGAATGGCTTCTAAAGATCAAAGAAGAGGTCACCAAGCAATTGAAGGTAGGGTTCATCAAACATGTACACCAAGCAAAGTGGATAGCCAATGTTGTGCCCGTTCCCAAAAAAGATGGGAAGGTAAGGTTGTGTGTGGATTTTAGGGATTTGAACAAAGCTTACCCTAAGGATGACTTCCCTCTTCCTCACATAGATGTCTTAGTGGATAACACCGTTGTTAGTGCTTTGATGTCTTTCATAGATGGTTTTTTGGGATATAACCAATCAAGATGGCTCTTAGGGATATGACCAACACAGAATGGGGAATTTATTGATATATCGTGATGCCATTCAGGCTCAAGAATGTGGGTGCGACTTACCCAAGAATGGCCATAGTCTTGTTACGTGATATGATACACAATGAGGTTGAAGTGTATGTTGGTGATATGATTGTGAAATCCAAGGAAAGAAAGGGTCACATCATTAACTTGAGGAAGTTCTTCTAAAGGATCAAAGAATATAGGTTGAGACTGAACCCGAAGAAATGCACATTTGGAGTAACTGTAGGAAAGTTGTTTGGTTTTTTGGTAAGTGATAGAGGGATAGAAGTTGACCCATCTAAGATCAAAGCCATATTAGAAATACCTCCACCCAAAAGCGAGAAGGAGATAAGGGGATTTTTGGGCCGATTACAGTACATTAGCTGATTCATTGCCAAACTCACTTCCACTTGTGAGCCCATCTTTAAGCACCTAAGGAAGAAAGAACCTCAGGAATGGACTGATGAATGCCAAAAAGCTTTTGAGCAAATTAAAGAATATCTCTTCCATCCACCTATCTTGGTACCCCCGATGCACGAAAAACCATTACTCCTCTACCTCTCTATCATAGAAGATGCGATTGGAAGTGTGCTTGCACAAGAAGACGATGATAAGAATGAGAGGGCCATATGATATTTGAACAAGAGGTTCCATGACTACGAGACTAAATACAAACCTATAGAAAAATCATGTTTTGCTCTCATATGGGCTGTACAGAAGTTAAGACGCATCATCCTACCTTTCCCGATATGGGTAGTAGCCAGGATGGATCCATTGAAGTACTTGTTTGAGAAGCTCACTTTAGTGGAAAATTATCAAGATGGTTAATCCTATTAGCAGAATTTGATCTGAAGTATGTGGCAAGGAAAAGAATCAAAGGGAGTATCGTGTTAGATTTTTATGCCGAGAACCCCATGAAGGGAAAGGATGGTAGAGAAGATTTTTCGAATGAGAATATTTTGGATATTGAGCTAAGGGCATGGAAGATGTATTTTGATGGAGCTGTGAACCAATATGGAAATGGGATAGAAGTACTCTTGATCACTTCCAAAGAATCTCACATACCCTTAGCAGTTAAATTGAACTTTGAGGCAACGAATAACATGGCAGAGTACAAGGCTTGTATCATCAATTTACAAATGCCTTCGCTACTTTAGCTTCTATGGTTGAAATACCCGAAGGAGTATGGACACGACCCTTAGAAATTGAACAAAGTTATGTGATGGTACACAAAGAGAAGACCGAAACTTCAGTCTTGGTTATAAAGGAGGAAGGGATTCCTTGGTATTATGATATCATGATGTCGACGAGAGAGAATGTTGTTCGATTAGGATGATGGCAATGCAATATATCTTATGTGGAGTTCAGCTCTATAGAAGATCCTATGATGGTATACATCTTTGTTGTCTAAAGAAGGAAGAAGCTAAGAAAGTTATGGAAGATATCCATCAAGGGATTTGTGGTCCTCATATGAATGGTAGAACATTAGTCAAGAAGATCTTAAGGATAGGGTACTATTGGAACACGATGGAGACCAATTGCATAGACTTTCTGAAGAGTTGCCATGATTTCCAAATGCATGCAAACTTAAATCACGTTCCACCTAGTGAGCTATACAGCATGACCTCTCCATGTCCTTTCTCAGTCTAGGGCATAGATGTAATTGGAAGAATAGACACTAAGGCCTCAAATGGACACGAATACATCCTAGTGGCAATTAACTACTTCACGAAGTGGGCGGAAGAAGCCTCCTACTCTGTGTTAAAAGCCAAGCATGTGGCTTAATTCATGGAGAATAACATCATTTGTCAGTATGGGGTACCCCTAGAGATCATCTCTGATAATGGTTCTTACTTTAAGGGAAGGGTTAGAAAAATCATGGAACTGTACAACATTGAGCATCACAAGTCTTCACCATATCGACCACGGACTAATGGGGCCATAGATGCAACCAATAAAAACATCAAGAACATCCTAGCCAAGATGGTAGTGACATACAAGGATTGGGCCAAGAAGCTCCCATTTGCCTTATGGGGTTACAGAACTTCTATCCGTGCATCAACTGGGGCAACCCCCTACTCTTTGGTCTATGGTAGTGAAGTGGTACTTCCCACTGTGGTGGAGATACAATCTTTGAGGGTACTAGTAGAAACCAAAGTCCTATAAGAAGATTAGGTGAAACAAAGATATGAGCAGTTGGCATTGATAGGTAAGAAGAGAGCTAGGGCACAATACCATGCACACAGGTACTAAAAGAGGAATGCTAGAGCATTCATCAAAACGGTGAGACCTAGAAACCTTAAGGAAGGGGACTTGGTTTTAAAAGCTCTTAAAGATGAAACTTTTGATCCAAGAGGAAAGATGAAGCCAAGATAGTCTTGTCCTTTTATTATCAAGAAGATCATGTCAAGAGGTGCTACAAGAATTATAGATTTGGATAGGGAAGAGATGCTTCTCCTAATCAACATGGATAGACTCCAAAGACACAACATTTGATAAGAAAAAAAAAGCCTGCTAGAAAACCCGAAAGGGCAATCTAGGAAAAAGATAGAGGCAAAGACCATGGGCATGGTGAAAATTCCTCAGAGGATGTCATGGGCAAAAATTACATGGCATGGAAAAAAGAAAAGAAAAAGGATAAAAATGACAATAAGCAAAAATAATAAATGGGTGTTTCTCTCATTGCTCAAATTAAAAGATGATAATTTTCTTCTATAAGGGATGTGGAACATTCCAATCCTTTATTAAATCAATAAGAAAATACATGAGAATCATAAATTGCAAAAAAGTAAAATTTAGGGCATATTTAGTCTTTCTTTCTTTTGATTGATTAAACCTTTTGTAAGCTTTTTCATCTATACGAACCCACTTCGTGACCGCCCTAAGTAATTTCTTATATGTCCTAAAGTTGGATGGAACAATTGGGGCCTCTCATATGGCCATCCATGCAAACCAAAAGGCAATCCATGCAAAAGTTAAAGGAATCCCGCTAGGCCGAAGACCTAGGCAAAAATTAGGGATTAAGAGAAAAGATTCATCCATTTTAACTTAATGATATTGGAAGGTGCAAGATAGAGATTAAATGGACTACTCAAGGCACAATTCAAGCACAGAGTTTGCAAGAACAACAGAATGGCATAAAGTTCCCACAAGTTTGTAATTTAAGTACATATCCCAAATAAAAGCATAAATGTAAAAGGTGTTCTTAAAATATAAACCAATGTCTCAAACAAAGTCTAAAAGTTCAAGCATGTGTGTTAAAAAGAAAAAAGTAAAAGCAACAAAAAGAAAGTATGCTATGCTATATTGTGTCTGTGTCTATCTATCTACAGTATCATCGGAAGCGCCTCTTCCTCGGCTGGTAGCTTGGAGTCGACTCTGGACCTTCCGCGCCATTACCACCATTATCATCATCATCATCCTCGTCATCTCTGCCACTGTACAGCTGCCGAGAGTACTCAGTCAACTCCAGCTTAAGGTTTCCCACAAGCAAAATGAGCTCTTCATGCTCCTGGACAGTAGGCTGAATTTTGAAAGGAAGATTGCTAGAACAAGTGTTAGGATGCAAGGATGGAAAGTAAAAAGAACAAGAATGAAAGAGAACTCACCACCCGAGTGCCTTAAGGAAAGGGGTAGCTTGTGACATTTGTATTACGGCCAACAGAGCACTCCCGAGCAAAGCCATCAGGGCCATAGGCATAGACCAACCAAGGCAAGCGAGGGGATCAAAAAGAGCACCGGTAGCAGGGCCCTCCTCACACAAGTGTTTCATTTGAGTGTTACTAATGTACAAGAATGCAAATAATGACTATTTGAAGGAAATGAGAGGAGCAAAAACACATACCAGAATGGTGAGGGAAGGCATGAGGCAAGTCCCACTAAACTTGTCATAATCTAGCTTATCTATGACTCAATCAGTAAAGGGTATGCCCAGCCTCCACTGGTTGTACTCTACATCCGTCATGGAACAAGGAGCAAGCATGAACACTGGAAGGTCCATGGGAAACTGAGGAGCGTTCTCCCCCACCAGATGCCAGCACACCCTCTCCACCAAATAGATCACCCCCAATCCACCGCCCTCAAGGGGTTAAGAGAGACTAGATACAAGATTTTGAAATGATAGTTTGCAAAATGACAGTTTGCAAGATGACAGTTTGCAAAAGGTTATGGTACAGTTTATAAGATGAAAGTTTGCAAGGTTCAGATATGGTACAGTTTGCAAGGCATAGATGTGGTAGTTTACAAGGTGATAGTTTGCAAGATACAGGTATAAATGCAATCAGTAGGAATACGGTACATGGCCCTAACCTATATGGCACGTGAATGTATGGCTATAAGAATACATGAATTTCAATGGAAAAAGGGAGAAAAATTGAACTCAAGGAGCTTCCAAGGCCCCATTAACTAGTGCAGAGTCCCCCGGCTAAGAGTGTCCAAAGAGGAGTAAAAGTAGGCCAAGCATATCGATCCCCAGTTGGCAGCACAAGCCCTCTCAAAGTCTCAGAGAAAGGCCAACCACCTCAAAGACACCATCTGCCCACTATTGGCACACAAGTACACTTCCAACAAATACAGCAGAAAGACCCTAGCCATCTAGAAATACTCCTCAACCGTCCCTTGTGGACGATGCAGGAAATCCACATCGAGATCATTATAGCGGATCGTCTCAATAGCATACCTTCTCCCTAGCAAGTCTATGCCCAACCAAATGCCCGACTCATCCTCTAAACTAATCGGTACCCCATCAAAATGTAAGCCAGTCATGTGGTGGAAGTTATGAGGAGTAATGGTCATCTCCCGACCAACAATGTGAAAGGTGTAGGTAATGTCCCACCACTTCTCAACCAAGGTCTGTGCCAAGATAGCACTAGCAGAGCTCTCAGCCATTAGATGGATAATAGGCTCGAAACCCGTAGCACGAACATAGCCCTGAGTCTCCTCATACAAGATGTTGTACTGCACCAAGACCTAGCTGGTACTTCCCCTGCCATAATATGGGGCTGAAACCTACAAAAAAAGAATGGGATTGAATTCATGATTAGGTGAAGGGAATGGTAAGAAAATGATATTGGATGCACAATAGGGTGAAATGTGACATGGAACATACAATTGAGTGCAAAAGTGATGAAGAATGATGATTGGTGATGCAAAAAATCAACAGTTGAGCTCCTCATCGTAGTGGATGGATGATGATGTGAATGGGATTGTCTCTGTACATGAAAAACCTGAAAATGAATTGGGTGGAAGAGTAACACGTAGGTGTGGCTTCAGCCAAACCGCCTCCGATGCTTAAGTCAGTAAGGGAGAAAGATTCTAGAGAGAAAATGAGTAGAGAGTGATTTCGTAGAGTATTTGTATGTACCTTTAACAACTGTTGTGTTCTCTTTTATAGTTATATGCCTCATTAATGGGCAATGATGTGCTGCTACATTTATGCTCAACGGCTAGTGTGTTACAGAATCTTTGTCTGGAGATCATAGCTTATTCTGTGATAGTTGCTCCATCCGTTACGTTTTGTCATCAATGTGCATAATAAACGCGTCACATCTTCTTTGGGTGAATAACGATCTGCGTATAATGATGACCATAAATTTCTAGTTCATCAGCTGCCCCCTTGTTCATTTTCTTGTCTTTCAGACGAGATAAGAACAAATTCGTTTGACACTTCATATTCCGTGTACTGCGCATTTATGACGACTTGATGTCTGAGTGGTTGGGCGCCATGTGTATGGCCAGGATGTGCTCGACGTGCAAACATGTCTCGATTTTTCCGCACGTGGTTTAGCCACTTGTTTTGCATTTTTCCCTCTTCTTTCCTTTCTTCTGTATTTTTTCCATATTCAGTTTCTGTTCTAGGGTTCGTTTCTCCTCCAAGCTTACTTTCTCTATTTTGTGTTTCTTGGTAAGTCATTTGCGCTTCTTCTTTTTTGATTCTTCCATGGTAGATTATTCTACTGTTAAAGCAGATTATCCTTCGATAGCTTTCTTTTTCACTCATTTAGGTAGTTTATTTAAGTCTGTAGAGGGGGAGCGTCTTGAGAGGGTTAGTTCCTTCATAGGGGACGACTGTCCGTATACTTTTGTCCTTTCTTCTTTGTTTCCTTTAGTTTCCCATTCTACTAAGGTAGCTAGGTTGTTGAGGATGTCTGAGGTAAGGTCTAGTGACCTAGAGACAGGATTATCCTCGTTTGATGATCGTGTTGTCTCGGAGGCCACTTCTGTTTCCACCCCTTATAAAGCCTGGAACATCTCGTGTTCCCTTACGAGAAAAGTCAAGTAGCGAATCAAGGATAGGTTCCAATTCCCTGACTCTATAAAAGTTAGGATCCTGAGTGATGAAGAGAGGGCTTGTCACTCTTACGCCAGTGAGGTTTGTTTTTAAGAGGCCGATTTTGCCAATGGCCTTCGTTACCCTGTTCATCCCTTCGTTAGGGAACTTTTTTCTTATTTGCATCTCGCTCCAGCACAACTAGTGCCTAACTCTTGGTGGATCCTTGTTTCTTGCATGGTGGTGTGGATGTCCGCCAATGATGGTGGTGGAGGGATGACTTTCTCTATTTTTTATTGTCTGAGGAAATCTAAGGACCCCAATTATTATGAGTTTAAGCCATGGGACAAGGCTTCTAGGTTCATCCTTGATTACCCATCATCTCTCCAAAACTGGAAGCCAAATTTCTTTTTTATCTCTAGAAGTGATTGGAAGTTTGTCCCTGGTAAGGACCTGGACGAAGCCCCCAAGTTTTTTCATAGTTGGGGAGTTCCTGTGTCTTGTGCATCTTTTTCATCTTTTCGATTGCTTTTCCCTTTCTTTTATGAGTGACGATGATAGATGGCTTATTGGTACTCTTGTTTTGTAGTTTCCCAACGTCCTTGTCTGAAGAAGAGGTACCAGCGTCGCGCTGAGAAAGCAAAGGAGTATCATGAGTCTGTCAAGGATTTTGACAAACTTGTTTCTCCTCAGTCCTTGTTTTACACTTTTTGGGTCTGGAACCTTCTACTAAGGTTCGGAAGAATTTGGAAGTTATGAGAAAGAGTAAGTGTTTCTGCCTTCTTCTTTCTTTTCTTTTCTTTTCTTTTCATTTTTTAAATACTTTTGCCTCAGCCTTTCAGGAATGATGACTAGATTTAACAAGTAGAAATTAGTTGAGGCCCAAGAGAAGAAGGCCAAGGGTGGCACAGTCAATGGTCTCTTGTTTAAGAAGAAGACTAGTAACATTTCTAAGAAAGACCCTGTGATGACACTTCCTCCTCCTCACTCACCTGCTAAACGCCCTGTGACGACACTTCCTCCTCACTCGCCTGCTAAGCGCCCTACCTCTCCTACTTTGTCACTGAAGATGATTGCTTCTGATGGAGAGGAGATTAGGAAGAAGAAAAAGGCTGGTGGTAAATCTTTCCTTCCTACCTTTTGGGATGACGCTGATGCAGTAGCTTTGAAGGCCCATGAGGCACTTTCTATGGATGATCTGAGCCCTTTGATGGCGAAGTCATCCAATGAGGTGATGTAATCTCACATCCAAAAGCTTGTGCAGGTATGTGTAGTTGGTCATCTCTGCTTCTTCTTTTTCCTTTGCTTTACTTCTGCTAAGAGAAAATTTCTTTGTAGGCTTTAGGGGAGTCCCTATTCGTCTCTGGGAAGCTCTTGGATTTAGAAAAGAAGGTGGCCACGTCTGAGCCTTTGGTTAAGTCTTTATCCACTGAGAATGAGACACTTAAGAACAAGGTTGCTATTCTCTCTGCCGATGTTGAGAATGACAAGGAGCGCGTGGCAACCTTGGAGAAGAGCCTACAAGTGGAGAAGGATTTCTGCAAGCTAAAGGACAAGCAGATTGGTGACCTGGAGCTGAAGCTGCAGAACGTTGGGCCCACGACGGTATAGGATTTCAAAGACTCTGATAAGAACTCTGATGAATTGTGCAAGTACTACGTGGAGCGCTTTGATCTTCTCGTGAAGTGGATGGCAAAGCACCACCCTGGCTTGGACCTTTCTAGCTTGGTCATGGACAACATCGAGAAAGAGCTCATGTCCTCTAAGGCTACAGTGGAGAACGTGATGGAGGAAGCCACAAACATTGTTGAAGGAATGAAGGAGGCCACTGTTATAACCCTTGCAGACCCTGTCCTTGATGAGCAATAATCTTTTATTTATTTATTTATTTATTTTTGCAGCTTTTTTTTTAAATTTCTTTGCAAGGCAAGAACAATATTTCTCTTTGGGCCCGTTGTTTTGGGCAACTAAACAATTCCTTTGACGATGATAGATAGGTTTATGGATTTCCTGCTTTTAGCTGTAGTAATCAACTCTTTTATGCTTGGACAACCTTTTATGATGATGTTAGTTGTGTTGAGACAACCTTTATGTTTAGCTTGCATTTGAGCAGCTTTTTCGTACTTAGCTTGTATATGAACAGCTTTTTACCTTCAGTTGTGTTGGAATGATTTTTTATTGAGTCATACTCAAATGACAGTCTTAGTTGTGTTTGAACAACTTAATATTTTTTAACTATGTTTGAACAGCTTTTTCTTGAGTCATGTTTGAATGCTGGTCTTAGTTGTGTTTAAACAACTTAGTATTTTTTTAGCTGTGTTTGAACAACTTTTTCTTAAGTCATGTTTGAATGACGATCTTAGTTCTGTTTGATCAACTTAGTACCTTTTCAAAAACTTCGATGGCTATGATGCCGTTGGCTGTGCATGAACAGCTTTTGATTTGAACTTTTAATGACAGAGGTCCTTGAGACGTCTCCCAAGGACAACTCCTAAACGTTGCACACATTTTGATAGTGATAGATCATGGATAATCATTGATAAATACGTACTGCACATGACAGATCATGGATAATCATTGATGAATACGTATGGATAATGCTTTCATGTATTATTGATCTTATGAATGACAAAAGTGATGGTTGTCATACATACTAATATGAAGATTAGGCAACTTGAAATGTAAAGCATTCCTTACTAGTAGTACTTCTTCAAGTGTTCTATGTTCCATATTTGAGGCAGTTCCTAGCCGTCTAAAGACTTCAAGTATTAGGAGCCTTCTCTGGAATGACGGATTACCTCATAGAGGCCTTCCCAGGCTGGTCCTAGTTTTCCTTGGGATGGGTCCTTTGTTGCCTGTGAAACCTTCCTAAGGACGAGATCTCCTGTGTTAACCTTCTCACCTTAACCTTTCTGTTATAGTATCTGGCCATTGCTTCTTATGCTTGGCCATTCACTTTATAGCTTCTTCTCTGATTTCGTCAATTAGGTCCAGATTGCTGTTAAGCTTCTACTGATTCTTCTGGTGTTCATATGTTTTGACTTGGTAGCTCGTCAGTCTTACTTCCACCGGTATGACGGCCTCAGTGCCAAATGTCAATCTAAATGGTGTTTCTCCTGTTGGAACTCTTATGGTCGTCCTATATGCCAAAAGGACATTTTGTAGTTCTTTAAGCCATACCCTTTTTGCCCTTTCAAGCCTAATTTTGAAAATTTTGAGCAAGCTTCTGTTCGTCACTTCTGTCTGGCTGTTGGCCTGAGGGTGTCTTAAAGAAGAATAGTGATTCTTGACTCCTAATTCTTGGCAAAATTTTTTAAACTTGGGGTTGTCAAATTGCTCTCCATTGTCTAATATTATGACATGTGGGACTCCAAACCTGCAAATGATATTTTTCCACACAATGTTGGTGACTTTAGCCTCTGTTATCGTCGTCACTAGCTCTGCTTCTACCCGTTTTGTGAAGTAATCAATTACGACTATTAGAAATTTGAGTTGCTTCTTCCCTAGAGGGAACGGACCCATAGTATCAATTCCCCATTGGGCGAAGGGCCATGGTAAGGAGATGGGTGTCATCGTCTCTCCTGGTTTTGTCTGGACATTTGCGAAGCATTAACACTTGTCGCATGCTCTGACGATGTTGTATGCGTCTTTCTGTAGGGTTGGCCAATAATATCTTGCTTTGAGTGCCTTTCCTACTAAGGATCTTACCCCAGCATAGTTTCCACAGGTTCCCTCGTGTATCTCGCAGAGCACATAATCTGCTTCTTCTGAACTGGCACATCTTAGATATGGGAGTGAATATCCTCGTCTGTACAGCACGTCATCAATAATGATGAAGCCAGCTACTCTGATCTGTATCTTCCCTGCTTCCATTTTATCTTTAGGGAGCCATCCTTCTTTCAACTAACAGACGATGGGAGCCATCCACTCATCTTGTTCTTTTATCGTCAAGATTTGTTCACCTTCTATGCTTGGCTACCCCCTTATCTCTACACATAGCTCAGAGATCACATTGTAATCATCTAACGAGGCCAATCTTGCTAGAAAATCATCTTCTGCATTTTTGGCTCAAGGGATTTGCACAAAGTTTAAACTGTCAAAGTGCTGTGAGAGTCGTTGGACGATCTTTAAGTACTTCTGCATCCTTTCTTCTTTGGCTTCATAATCTCCCTTCACTTGTCCTATTATTAGCTGAGAATCAGCTTGGACGATGAGACTCTTTGCTACTAGAGCTTTTGCTAGGCTTAGCCCTGTCAGCAATGCCTTGTACTCTACCTCGTTGTTTGTTGCTGGGAACTGCAATTTGACTGCATATTTCAACGTTTCTCCTTCTAGAAGTATAAGAACTACTCCTGCTCCTCTCACTTTCTTTGTGGCTGACCCATCTGTTTAGACCATCCATATTTCCATGGGGGATTCTTCTTCCTTACAGGGGTAAGTGAATTCTAAAATGAATTCCGCCAGTATTTGGGCTTTGATTACTACTCAAGATCAATATTCAGTGTCAAGTTGGGTCAATTCAATTGCCCATTGAATGAGTAGTCCCACTGCATCTATCTTGTTCATCGTCTTTCTTATTGGCTGATCTATCATGACAACAATGGAGTGTGCTTGGAAGTAAGGACAGAGTTTTCTAGAGGCGACCAATAATGCGAAAACTATCTTTTACATCCTTGGGTAACTTGCTTCTACTCCTTGAAATGCCTGGCTGGTATAATAAACTGGCTTCTAGATGTTCCCTTCTTCTCTAATCAATGCCGAACTTACTACAGTGTTGGATACTGCTAAGTAGAGGTATAGCTTTTCTTCCATTATCGAGGGGCTTAGTAGAGGTGGCTCCATCAGGTACTCTTTTAACTTGGCAAGGGCTTCCTTGCATTCGTCAGTTTGCTGAAAAGCTTTTTTCAATACCTTGAAGAATGGAATGCACTTGTCTGTTGCCCTATAGACGAATTTGTTTAGGGCTGCAACCTTTCCTGTCAAGCTTTGCACCTCCTTCACTGTCTTTGGTGTTTTGAACTCAATTATTGCCTTTACTTTATCTAGATTTGCCTCTATACCTCGTTGGGACACCATGAATCCCAAGAATTTTCCTGAAGCAACAGCAAAAAATGCATTTTGCAGGGTTTAACTTCATATTGTACTTTCTTAGTGTGCTGAAGGTCTCTTTTAGATCGACCAAATGGTTGGCTTCATCCTTGCTTTTCACTAGCATATCATCCATGTACACCTCCACATTCCTCCCAATCTAGTGAGAGAACATACGATTCACCAATCATTGGTAGGTGGCTCATGCGTTCTTCAGTCCAAAGGACATAATCTTGCAGTAGTATAACCCTTGGCTAGTGACAAATGAGGTCTTCTCTTGATCGTCTTCGTTCATAAGAATCTGGTTGTATCCAGAGAATGCATCCATGAAACTCAAGAGCTTGTGTCCAGCAGTTGAGTCTACCAGTTGGTGAATCCTTAGCAAGGGGAAGCTGTCTTTTGGGCAGGACTTATTCAGGTTTGTGAAATCGACACACATTCTCCACTTACCGTTGCTCTTCTTTACCATGACCACGTTTGCTAGCCAATTTAGATAGAAGACTTCTCTAATGAAATCAGCTTCCAGTAGCTTCTCTACTTCTTCAGTTACAGTTTTGTTGCGTTCTAGTGCAAATATTCTCCACTTCTGCTGTACAGGTTTGCATTCTAGGTTGATGTTGAGACGATGCTGTATGATCTTCCTATCAATCCCGGGCATATCCTTATGTAGAAAACATCTTGGTTTGCCCTTAAGAAGGAGATCATTTTCTCTTTCTCAAAAGTTGGGAGTGTTGTTCCTATCTTCAATATCTTCATCAAATCTCCTAGGACGATCTCAACTTTTTATTGTATTTCTGACGGTTCGGGAATGGGTTCTGGTTCATTGATCACCCATGTGTGGTTCTCTCCCGATACTAGGGCAACTCGATAGCACTCTCTTGCCAGAACTTGGTCTCTTGTGATTTCTCCTACTCCATGGGCTATTGGAAACTTCACCTTCAAGTGATATGTTGACATCACTACTCTTAATTTGTTAAGTGTAAGTCTTCCCAAGATGATGTTGTATGTTGAAGGGCAATCAACTATAAGGAAATCAATATCCTTGTTGACTTGTGCTGGGTAAGTTCTTGCGATCACAGTTAGAGTGACGATGCCCTTAGGGACGATTCTATCCCCTGTGAAGCTTACTAGAGGAGAGGTGAAAGGCCTGATCCTTTTCTTATCCAACTTCATCTACTGAAACACGGGCAAGTAGATGATATCTGCTGAGCTTCCGTTGTCAATGAGCACCCAGTGGATGTTAAATTCTTCTACTCTGAGCATAATTACCAACGGATCGTCATGGGGTTGCCTAATACCGTGACTATCTCTCTCTGAGAAGACAATATTGGGCTCATCATTCTTTAGCATCTTCATTGGAGGGAGCCGCGAATGGATGCTGTTTATTTCTCTTCCTTGTGTTTTTTTCAGGGACTTCAGCGTTCCGCTTGTCGTTAGTTCTCCCGAGATCGTCTTTATTTCTCCTACAGGGGGTTTGCTATCCCTTACCTCCGGAATTCTGTCCTGGTCGTCCTTCCATTGGTATCTGCAAAGCTCCTTCTTTCTGACGTACTTCTGTAACTTCCCCTGTCGAATTAAAGTTTCCACCTGGTCTTTCAAATGCCTACACTCATCGGTGTGATGCCCATGATCTTGGTGGAACCTATAGTATTTTTTCTTGTCTCTTTTTTCTACTAGAGTGCTAATTGGCTTCGGCCATTGTAAGGAGGGATCTTCTCTTATCTGTATAAGGATCTGCTTAGTTGGCATTATTAGAGGAGTGAAGTTAGTGAACCTGGGTTTCCTATCTAGAAGTTCCTTCTTTTTCCCTGTGAACTGTCCAACACTTCATGTCTCCTTCTTCTTGTTGCGATTGCTGCCTGTTCCTTCGTCTCTCTTCCTTTTTCCTTTTATTTCCTTTACGAGCATCGTATCTTCTACATTCATGTGCTTCTGAGCTTTACGGAGCAACTCCGCTACTATTTTTGGTGGAATTTTAGTGATTGAAAAGAAGAAATCTCCTGGTACCCCTACTTGGAAGGTCGTTAAAATGACTTGATCTTCAGCTTCATCTACCTACAGCAGCTCTTTATTGAATTGGGTGATGTATTGTCTTAGTGATTCTCCTTCTACCTGTTAAATGTTGAGAAGATAGCCAATTGGCTTTTTATGTCTTTGCCCCCCAGTAAAATGACAAACAAAACCCTTGCTGAGTTGTTCAAAATCTACAATAGTTCCTAGGGGTATCTTGTTGAACCATACCCTGGCTGCTCCTTTTAATGTTGTTGGGAATGCCCTACACATTACCTCGTCTGGAGTCATCTGTAATAGCATCAGTGTCTTGAATGATTCAATGTGATCCAAGGGATCCTTGGAATCGTCATAAGACTCTAATTGTGGGAGACAAAATTTTGGTTGGAGAGGGCAATTCAATACTTCATTAGTGAATGGTGAGTCCATCCTTCGAATCATCCCATCCAAATTCTCTCCGCCTTTGTCCTTCATAGCACTTTTTAGTTCGTCCATCTCTTTACTCATGTTGCAAAGTTCATTCACCACCCTAGTGGAATCTTCTCCTAAAGTTCTTTCTCGCTTGTTGGCTTGAGAGTTTGATTCTTCTTCATTTTGGTTTTCACCCGTTCACTGATGTTCTGCATTTTGGGATTCCATTGTCTTTCGTAGTTCTTCATTCTGGCAAGTCAGCTCTTCCATATTAGCCAAGAGGGCTTGGATTTGTTTTTGTTGCATAGCATCTGGCTAAGGTGTGGCCTCTACTTCCATCTCACACTCCAAGGAACTCTTTTGTCACTGGGAAAGATGGCTTGAATAATTAGCGTCCCCACAGACAGAGCCAAACTAAAGATGCAAAAAATCAACAGTTGAGCTCCTTGTCGTAGCGAATGGACGATGCTGTGAATGGGATTGTCTCTATAGATGGAAAACCTGAAAATGAACTGGGTGGAAGAGTAACATGCCGGTGTGGCATTAGGCAAACCGCCTCTGATGCTGAATTCAGTAAGGGAGAAAGATTCTAGAGAGAAAATGAGCAGAGAGTGATTTCGTAGAGTATTTGTGTGTACCTTTAACTTATGTTGTCTTCTCTTTTATAGTTATGTGCCTCATTAACGGGCAATGATGTGATGCATTTATGCTCAACGGCTAGTGTGTTACAAAATCTTTGTTTGGAGATCACAGCTCATTCTGTGACCTTTGCTCCATTTGTTACGTTTCGTCATCAATGTGCATAATAAATGCGTAACGTCTTCTCTGGGTGAATGAAAACTTGCGTATAATGACGACCATAAATTTCTGGTTCATTAATGATAAAATTGCAAATAAATGAAAAAATGGATGAAAAATGAACTAAAATGTCTAAATTAAGGTTTCTACTAGCGCCATGTGTACGTAGGAAAGACCCTGCATACGCAGAAAGGATCTTGCATGCACATAAACTAGAGAACAGATACATGCACGTAAGAACAAACCTGCATATGCATGAATCAAGGCTGTGTACGCAAAAACAAGTCTACGCAAGCAAGTCCAATCTGCGCTCATAAGAACGAACACAGAAGGTTGTTCTGCGATATTTTCCAAGTTTTCTCAACCAAAACTTAACCTAAACTTGTTTCTACCCCTCCTAGAGTGTCAGGTTTTCATCTAAACCCACCCCAAAGCAAGACCCTAGCATTTATATGCCTAACAATAGATTAAAAAGAAAGATCAAAAGAAAACTTGAAAAATGAGAAAAGTTTGAAAAACTTACTGATCCAGCCCTTACACCCTCTACAAGGTGTTGCTGTGATCTGTAGGTCAAGAAAGGAGTCGTTGTTAGCCTTACCGCTCCATTCTACCAGGTGAGATGGAAAACATCGATGGGAAGGACATAAGAACTCTTCCTAGACTTGGGTGCCATTGAAGGAGAGGAGAGAGTTTGAGAGAAGTTGAGATTGAGGAAGGAAATGAGAGACAGATTGTGAGGGAATGAGAGAAAGGCAAATGGCTTTTGTAGAGAAAGTTAGAGAATGTGAAGAAATGAGGGAAATGTAGAGAATGAAGAGAAAAGAAATGATTGGTAACTACTAGAGAAAAATGAAGAGGCGGAAACACACCTGATGGCTAAACTACATGTAGACATTCGATTTCGCACCCATAATTTAATCATGGAAGATGACTAGAATGACCATTTGTGTACCCGAAATTCATGATTGCATTACGTGCATTAATTTGTTCATTGCATATCATAAAAATGATCTTGAGGTTCTAACAGTCGTGACGGTATGCTCGGTTTCCAAACAGACCGTCGGATTGAAAGATATCGTATAATCAAGATTGCACGATCAACATGCATTGTGTTTAGGTAGAATAAACCACACATGATTAATTTAAATTTGTAAGGTTGAAATTTATCAACCATCTTGTTGGCTATATTCCGTGCCAATTTACTTGTAATTTAAGCACTTAGTAACCCTGTATTTAGGTGGGATTATTGTAAGGGTAGTGTGCGAGAAGATGTGAAGAAAAGTTCAAATATGTGAAAAGAGGCAGAGTTTCACGGCTAGGACTCGCGGGTGGCACGCGGCTGCAAGCTGCCAAATGCTGGCATGTGAGATGCACACAGGGGAGCTGAAAGGTCGCGCCAGCTGTCGCACTACAGGACAAAAGTCCCAGACTGGCCAGGCTGTTACGTCACGACTTGATTTTGTAACTCGGACAAGCCGCAAGGTCAAGCCGCCAACCAGCCCTGTTTGGCAAAAACTGTCTCTTCGTATTCCAAACACACACCACTATATATAGACCCTTATACCCACTAAATTGAGAGAGCTTCTAGAGAGAATTTTGTGAGAGAAACCCTAGAGAAAAACAAGATTGCCTCATCCCCAATCTTTACCTTAGAGACTCTACAAATTCCTCTACTCTCTTCCTCTCCATTGTCATACCCTTGAGAGGTTATTGGCCAAATCCTTTTCTCACCACACCTACGTTTGTGAGAAGGCTCATTTGGTGCTAAGGGAAGCAGTTTGGAAGGAACCAATATACATTGGTTGATGCTATGGTCTAGTAGCGAAATCCGGGAAGCTAAAGAAGAAATAGGTTCAGCGTAACCTCGTTGGAGCAAGAAGCTTGGATGGCTTAAGTACCTGGGTAGATTCGGCTTGGAGGGTCTTCTGCTGTTCATGTATCCCAACTACATTCTTTAGTGGATTATTTGACAGCTTGGAGGGCGGCGGAGAGGTTTTACGCTGAGGACTTCGGTTTCCTCTTCGATAACACATCGTGTGTTGTCCGTGTGTTTGCATCTTCCTTCCCTTTATCTTTGCCTTATATTTACTGCTGTGGATGTGTTTATATTTGGCTTGGATTGTTTATCAATTCTGTTATAAGCTTGTTATCATGTTCCACACATTAATTGTTTGATATAAAGCTTGAATTGGTAATTTTGTAATTTGGGGTCTAAACGTTCAAGGGTGTTTCATACCCTTTTTGAACTTTCAATTGGTATCAGAGCAGGTGCACTCTTTGTGGTTTGATTACCTGAGTGCGATCCTAGACCCCTTGGCTATGGATGCAGCTGTAAAAAGGGTCATGCTGAATTGTGGTTTAGGTGTTTGTAATAATGACTCTATGAGTATGTTTGAAGGGTATTCTAAATCCAGGAAACATGCTAGGATGTTCATTCACATGCTGAAATACTTTGAAAATAAGAACCACATTCTACACAATAGTCTATGTGAGTCTAACTCTTTGATTGAGAAATACAAAAGAAGAAATAGAACATTTTGTGAAAAGGTTGATAATCTGAAAAAGAAAATTCAATCTGGAAAAAGCATGGAAAATAAAAATGAATTTATGTTTGATGGTCAAAAATGCTTGTCTTATGCTTGTATGTTTGTGCACACCTCATTGAAGGTATTTAACTCGTGCTTATGGTACCTTGACAGTGGATGTTCTCGTCATATGACAGGAGATAAATCACTGTTTAAGACTCTTAAAGAGAAAGCATGTGATTATGTGACTTTTGGTGATGGGAGTCATGCTCAAGTTCTCGGGAAAGGGACAGTTGAAATACCGGGATTACCTATACTGAAAGAAGTGCTATACATGAAAGGATTGAAGGCAAATCTCTTAAGTATCACTCAAATATGTGATGAAGACTTTCTTGTCCAATTCTCAAAGGAAGGGTGCATAATCATTGATGAAAAAGGGATTCAAGTCTTTGAGGGAAATAGGACTACTGATAATTGCTATGGAGTAGTTCCTACGGCACCCATTTCGTGTAGAAGTGCTCGTGTTGATATGCTGAAACTTTGGCATCACAGGTTTGGATATGCAAACTTCAAACAAGTATGTAAAGTCTCTAAACTGGAGGCAGTTGAAGGACTTCCAAAGTTTGGAAAGGTGGAGAAGACTATATGTGGAGCATGTCAAATGGGGAAACAAACAAAAGCAAACCATCACAAAGTGAATGTGATTGCTACCTCACGGTGTTTGGAACTTCTTCACGTTGATCTAATGGGGCCTACAAGAACTGAAAGCCTAGGAGGAAAGAGATACATTATGATGGTAGTTGATGATTTCTCAAGGTACTCCTGGGTGGAATTCCTTAGAGAGAAGTCCGAAGCATGTGATAAAATGCGAAGATTATGCAAGAGACTACAGAATGAAAAAGGAGTTCCCATAGTCAAAATCAGAAGTGATCATGGGAAGGAATTCGAGAATGCTAAAGTTGAAGCGTTTTGTGAAGAGCATGGTATCAAGAAGGAATTTTCAGCTCCAAAGACTCCACAACAAAATGGGGTGGTTGAAAGAAAGAACCGGGTGATCCAAGAGATGGCAAGAGTCATGCTACTCAACAAAAACATACCTCAAAGGTTCTGGGCTGAAATTATGAACACATCTTGTCACATTTGTAACAGAATCTATTTCCGAGCAGGGACAAAGAAGACGTCATATGAAATATGGAGAGAAAAGAAACCCAAGGTGAAGTATTTTAGAGTATTTGGGAGCACATGCTACATTCTAAGTGATAGGGAAAATTTGATGCTAAGAGTGATGAAGGAATATTCCTAGGATACTCCACAAATAGCCGAGCTTATAGAGTGTACAACAAGCGTACTAAGACAGTGATGGAGTCAATCAATGTGGTCATAGACGACACCATATCTGAGAAGGAAATTGAGGATGATGGAAAGGGGCTCAAACCTAAGGAGAACGAGGATGATGATGATATGCCTCTAAGTGATGATGCTGAGAAAGTAACACTCGGAAAGGAGTCCATACCTCCTATATCAAGAAGAGAGACTAGATCAACACAAGAAGTCTCAAGTCCACTCACTCCTCCAGAAGTTCAAACCCCAATCTCTCGTGATGAGGAACTCTCAACTTCCAAGAAACCTTCATCAAGAGTGACTCTCAATCACCCATCAAGTAATATTATTAGGGATGTGAACGAGGGACTTCGTTTGAGAAAAGGGCCAAAGTATACTGCTAACCATGTAACATACAACTGTTATCTTGCTCAATTTGAACCTAAAAAGGTAGAAGAAGCACTGAAAGATGAGAATTGGGTAGTGTCTATGCACCAGGAGCTACACCAATTTGTTAGAAATGATGTGTGGGAATTGGTTCCAAGGCCTGAAGATACATATGTGATCGGCACCAAGTGGACTTTCAAGAACAAAACAGATGAAGATGGTGAAGTTATCCGAAATAAGTCTAGATTGGTGGCTCAAGGGTATACTTAGGTGGAAGGCATAGATTTTGATGAATCATTTGCTCCGGTAGCAAGACTAGAGTCCATTCAAATTCTCTTATCCATAGCATGCATCATGGATTTTAAGTTGTACCAAATGGATGTAAAGAGTGCCTTCTTAAACAGCTTTCTCAATGAAGAAGTCTTCGTTGAACAACCAGAGGGGCTTGTAGATCCTCACTTTCTGGGTCCTGCACTAAGATTGAAGAAAGCTTTGTATGGGTTGAAGCAGGCGCCAAGAGCATGGTATGATCGTCTCACTACTTACCTATTGGATCGTAGGTTCAAAAGAGGTCAAGCAGATCGCACATTGTTTGTTAAAAGAGATGAAAAATCCCTTCTTATCGCTTAAGTGTATGTGGATGATATTGTATTTGGATCCACAATTGATCAACTAGCTCACGAGTTCTCTGAAGAAATGAAAAGGGAATTTGAAATGAGCATGGTGGGAGAGTTGAACTACTTCCTTGGGCTTTAAGTGAAACAATGGAGAGATGGAATATTTATTTCTCAAGAGAAGTATGCCAAAAATCTTGTCAAAAGATTTAGTCTGGACTCTAAGAAACATACTTCTACTCCCATGAGTTCCTCGGCTAAGTTAAGCATTGATGCAGCCGGTGTTGAGGTTGGTCCAACACTTTATCGAAGTATGATTGGCAGTCTTCTCTATCTCACAGCAAGTAGGCCAGATATTGCATTCAGTGTCGGGGTATGTGCACGGTTTCAAGCTGCTCCTAAAGAATCCCACTTAACAGCAATTAAGCGAATCATCCGCTATGTAAATGGCACATCTGACTATGGGATTTGGTATACAATTTGAATGAGTGTTTGGCGGGATATTCAGATGCTAACTGGGCAGGGTGCATTGATGATAGAAAAATTACTTCTGGTGGGTGCTTCTATGTTGGAAATAACTTGGTTTCATGGATGAGCAAAAAGCAAAATTCAGTATCCCTGTCAACGGCTGAAGCTGAATACATTGCAGCAAGAAGTTGTTGTGCCTAATTGTTATGGATGAGAAAGTTATTGCATGACTATGGAATCTCTCAAGACATTATGTGTGTGTTCTGTGATAACACCAGTGCCATAAACTTGTCAAAGAATCTAGTTCAGCACTCCAAATCAAAGCATATCGAGATCCGCTATCACTTCATTCGAGACTTAGTAGAGGACAAGATAGTATGTCTAGAATTCATCAATACTGACAATCAAAAGGCAGACATATTCACCAAACCTCTTGATGGCCCAAGGTTTGAATCCTTGTGCAAGACAATTGGTGTTGGTATCATTCCTTAAACTCAATCTTCCATGATATCTTATTGTGTTCTAGTTTGTTTTGTGTGTCTTATGTTTGTCTGAATTTTTTTGTGGATTTTTTTTTTTCAATGTTTTTATTGTTTTTGTGTCAAAAAATCCAAAAACACATAAAAAGTAGAAAATCCAAAGAGTTTGATCGGCTTTGTTAAGTTTTTTCTCAAAGCATGTTTTGCCTTGTACCTTTGTACTAATGGCTTTGTGCATTTAACGAGCGTAGCTTGTCTCTCATGCACTCATATCATTGTGGAAGAAATTCTGAAATCTATGGGACTGTTGTAAATAGATCTTCAACCTTGTCATGAATGATAAGTGAATGGTTTTGTTGATCTTGAGACATGCATAGACTCATGCCTATATATCTTCCCACTTTTTATTTTTATGCTTAAAAGAGCTCTCTAAATGTAATCTCCAAATGAAAAGAGATATAGAGCTGCAAAAGCCTGTCGCACATACTAGTATTCGACTAGGAAAAAGGGAAAGCGACCAAAATAAAATGTATGATGCCCAAAAAGCCAAAGGCTAACTCATCAATTGAAATATCAAAAATTTCAGGCATCTATCTCACAATGAGATTCCCTTTGTTCAAAAATTGCAAATGATATGTTAAATATGGAGCCAAATGAAAAGCTTCAAAGAATTGTTATCAAGTGCATGTGGGAGGTCATATATGCATGTTTCCATAATTGAGATAGGTCACATTATCTAGTACTAGTTGTGTATGCCTTGATTGAATTGATCATTGAAGCTTCACATTAGACTAAGGACTATCTCATTTTTGATATCCACACACAACACACAAGTCTATGTTCAATGAATGTCATACTCATTTGTGTGATTGTACTTGATTAAATGTGTTTTCACAAGCTCAATCTTTGTTGATCAAACACAAAAAGATTTTTGAGTGTTTTAGTTTATTTTTGGAAAGTGTTTTTATTTTTACAAAAATGTCAAAAATTTCAAAAACAGTGTTGCCTTGTTTTGGCAACTAAGTTGCGGGTAGGTCTAGTCGCATGCTCCAGTCGCGAAGCTCTCTCCGAGATTTTCGTGGGTCACTGGCAGGTCAGCATCCTAGTCGTGAAAAAGACTTAGAAATTTTTTCAAAATTTGTGTTTTTGCATATTTTGCGGCTCAGTGTGGCGACTTGTTCGCGGGTGGAAGGTCCAATCGCGAGGGGTACACAGAGATTTTCACGGCTCATCTCGCAACCCTCTCACGGGTAGATATTCCAGTCGCGAAAAACACTTAGAAGATTTTTCAGGAATCTTGTTTCATAGTGTTTCGCGGCTTAACCTAGCGACTATATCCAGTCGCGAAAAACGCGTGTTCTGCATTTTGAAGACAATTTTTAAATGGTTTTTCAGTTTTTCCCTCGTACTTATTGTGACTGTTCATTGTCTTCCCCATTTCACTCTCACAAACACTCCGTGTATTTCTCTGAAAATCATCCATTTCTGCACCGTTTCATATCAAATCTTCATCAAAAAGGTATGGGTTTTCTTTCTTTTCCTTCATACCTACTGCTTTAGGCATTTTTTCTGATTTGTGGAGATTTATTGTGGTTTGTGGTTTATCATGTTTGAACATGGGTTTCTATTTTACTGGTTGAAATGTCTGTTTGTGATGGTCTCGACACTATTTTTTCTCCATCTTGTGTACCTACTTTGGTTATTGGGTGTATACACACTCTCATTGTCATGATTTGAACCTAAACCTCAAGAGTTTAGGGTTTCCTTCAGTATCCATGGTGTGAATCTGACACATTGCTAATAATATTTGGTGTCTTGTCTGGTGTCTCTTGTGTATGTTAAATCATGTTGCAGTGTCAAAATGTCTCCATTCAAGAGATCAGCTGTGAAAGGAGGTAGCAGCAAAGGGAAGGAACCTGTCATTGAAATTGATGATTTCTCCCCTACACCAAAGAGGACTCGTTCCCCATCCGGTGTGTTCGATCCTAACAAGTTCCGATCGTATGCTGCTTTTCAGATTTATGAAAATTACTTCAAAAAGGCTACACCACTGATTGAAAGAGTCTTTGATCAACATTCTCTCTTTGACACCAACATTCCTCAATGGTTTGCCCGCAAGGATTGGAATTATCTCCTCTCCGACCTTGATGATGCATATGAAAATCTGGTAAAAGAATTTTATGCCAATGCAATTGTCGATGGAGATGAACTTAAGTGCTGGGTTAGAGGAAAAAGTTTATCGGTCTCTCCCACATACTTAGCAGAGATTTTGCACATCAATTGGCCAATACTTGGGGTCTCACCAGTTTATGATGATCTACATCCAGATGAGGAATTACTTAAAGCTGTTCTTGGAGAAGATCTGGAATTTTCCTTAAATGGGAAATCAGTCAGTGTTTCATCTCTTCCTCCAAAATTGAGGGTGCTTACGATTGTCATGTTTCACAACCTATATCCCTTATCCAGCATAGGGTATATGAACCTCGGACGTGCACTGTTCCTTCATGATCTGATTTCTGATGTTGAGATTGATATATGTGCTCATATATTTCATATCCTTTGCAAAACTGTTCTACGAACAGAGTCAAGGATCTGCATTCCTTTTTGCTGCCTCATTTCAAGGATTCTGAAGCTGAAAGGGATCCATCCCTCTGAAAATGAATTTCCCTGTCCAAAACCATGTCCAATCAACATGCGTACATTCAATGCTAGCATTGGCCATAGCAAGAAAGGAATCAAAACAGAAGCTTCAGCGTCCCACAGTGGTTCACACTCTAGTTCATTCCCCACCGACGAGAAGCTAGACTCTATTGTAGCATCTGTCAATGAGCTGGGTACAAAGATGTCAAGACTTACATCTATCTTGCACCATCTCAACATTCGGTGGGATACAAAGTTCACTTCTATTCAAGCTCAATTGGATCAAATTCAGAGAAAGCTAGAAGATGATGAAGACTAGCTATTCCATGACAAAAAGGGGGAGATGCTGCTGGCAGGGGGAGCTCAACGGAAGGGGGAGATTTCAGCTAACAGGCTTTTGTTTATTGTTTTTGTCTATCTTTAGCTTTTATCTTATTTCAGTATCCATTTTATATTATTCAACACATGTACTGTTTTGCTTTTGTTTGTACCTAGTACCTTTGTAGGTTGTTAAGGTTTTTTGTTTTTGCTTGTACCCATGTTGCTTTTGTAAGCTTTAAGGTTTGTTCTTATGCACACTTGTAGGCCTTTGTGGTTTGTGTCATGCTTTATGCAGCTTTTGTGCTTTGTTAAATCAGTACTTCTAACCTAATGCTATGCATTCTTTTTAAAGTACTGTCACATACTTGTTAAATCAGTACTTTGTGCCCGTGTGGGATTTTTCCTAGATGCACATACTTCATGTATTGTGCATTGGTTGAGTGTTGGTCATTCAAGTGATTTGCCTTGTGTTTGTCAACTTGAATGTCCAGATGTTCATTCCAAGTGTGAATGAGCATTGTGATCACTTGGTTATAGTGATTGCATGTTTTGGTCTTGCCATGGTTTATTGCTTTACTCCATTATGCTTGATCGCATTATGCTTGCTCCATTTGCATTACAAGTTTTCTGCATACAATGAACTTATTGTGTTGTTGTGTTTCAGGAGTTACTTGTTCTTACGGTTCTAAAACTTCACAAATTCTAGAGTTAGGTGTGAGTGAGTTTTCTAACTGTTCCTAACTCACGCTTTAAGTCTAGAGTTTGTTTTAAGGTTTTGTCACGGAATAGAAAAAGGGGGAGATTGTAAGGTTGAAATTTATCAACCATCTTGTTGGCTTTATTCTGTGCCAATTTGCTTGTAATTTAAGCACTTAGTAACCCTGTATTTAGGTGGGATTATTGTAAGGGTAGTGTGTGAGAAGATGTGAAGAAAAGCTCAAGTATGTGCAAAGAGGCAGAGTTTCGCGGCTAGGACTCGCGGGTGGCTCGCGGCTGCAAGCCGCCAAATGCTGGCACGTGAGATGCACACAGGGGAGCTGAAGGGTAGCGCCAGCTGTCGCACTACAGGACAAAAGTCCCAAGCTGGCCAAGCCGTTACGTCGTGACTTGATTTCGCGACTTGGACAAGCCGCGAGGTCAAGCTGCCAACCAGCCCTATTTGGCAAAAACTGTCTCTTCGTATTCCAAACACACACCACTATATATAGACCCTTATACCCACTAAATTGAGAGAGCTTCCAGAGAGAATTTTGTAAAAGAAACCCTAGAGAAAAACAAGATTGTCTCATCCCCAATCTTTACCTTAGAGACTCTACAAATTCCTCTACTCTCTTCCTCTCCATTGTCATACCCTTGAGAGATTATTGACCAAATCCTTTTCTCACCACACCTACGTTTATGAGAAGGCTCATTTGGTGCTAAGGGAAGCAGTTTGGAAGGAACCAATATACATTGGTTAATGCTATGGTCTAGTAGCGGAATCCGGGAAGCTAAAGAAGAAATAGGTTCGGCGTAACCTCGTTAGAGCAAGAAGCTTGGAGGGCTTAGGTACTTGGGTAGATTAGGCTTGGAGGGTCTTCTGCTGTTCATGTATCCCAACTACATTCTTTAGTGGATTATTTGACAGCTTGGAGGGCGGCGGAGAGGTTTTACGACGAGGACTTCGGTTTCCTCTTTGATAACACATCGTGTGTTGTCTGTGTGTTTGCATCTTCCTTCCCTTTATCTTTGCCTTATATTTACTGCTGTGGATGTGTTTATATTTGGCTTAGATTGTTTATCAATTCTGTTATAAGCTTGTTATCATGTTCTGCACATTAATTGTTTGATATAAAGCTTGAATTGGTAATTTTGTAATTTGGGGTCTAAACGTTCAAGGGTGTTTCATACCCTTTTTGAACTTTCAAAATTAATTCTGATTGGCTAAACAATTAAAATTAATTAAATGATTTTGTGATTGGTTGTTAGTGTCAAAAATAGGTTTGTTTGCATGGGAATAAAGAGGATAATCAAATAACTATAAAATTGAGGATAATCAAGACTTTTTGGAGTATTTATCTACAAGATAATCATTGCTGAAAAGACCTAAATTATCAGAAAAAGAGTTTAATTTTTTGGAATGTGGATTAAAAATGCATAAGTGCAAGTCTTGGTTCAAAAAATCTCAAAAAAGGAGTCCAAAATGGACTCGAACTCAAAAGCGGGCCTGGCACCCAAAAGTGCCATTCAGCACTTTCCAAGTGCCGACTTAAGCCCCAGCCCGAGGGCACTTGGATCAAGATAAAACTCATCCTTTTCAATTTTTTAGAAATAAGGATGCGTCCCAATTCGTATTCTAATAAGTTAGCTATTTTTTCGAGCCTCATAGCCTCTATAAATAGAAGCTGCATCTCAGAATTCAACACACTTTTTCACGCTCTCAGATTTCCCCTCTTTCTGACTCTCCTTTCTATTATTCTTACTCTTCCGTTAAAGACGTTCTAGAGGCGAGCCTTAAGAATTTCTTTTTTGTAAGCAAGGTATTTTAGGTTTCAAAGATTATTGAACAAATTTCTTTGAACCCTAAAATATTTCCTCAAAAAGAAGAGTAGGTCCATGCAAGAGGTAGTTTTTCTTTACTTTTTTTTCTTCTTCTGTCTCTTTTAATTTGGTAATGTATGAGTAAATTTTTTTTAGTTTTAATATCTAAATGTTCATATCATATGTGGTCAATATTTTTTTGTTGAAATATGTTCTTGATGTCTTTATGTTAAGATCTTTTTTCCTTTTTTTTTTTAGTTTCAAAAATCTGCTTGTCATCACATCTTTTTCAAAATAAAAAAACTAATCTATATCTTCCTTAGATATAGATTTGAATTTTTTTTCTAATACAAAAACAGATATGTATCTTTCTTAGATGTAGATTTGAATTTTTTCTAATACAAAAACAAATTTGTATCCTCTTTAGATGCAGATTTGAATTTTTTAACATAAAAACAAATTTTTATCTTCCTTAGATACAAATCTGAATTTTTAAACAAAGCAGATTTTGAAAAAAAAAAAAAGTCATGAGTAGTGATGTTTTGTTTGTTTTGTTTAAGCAAGTAGCGTAGGTTTATTTCATGAGTGTAGTTCTCTTCTAAAAAAAAATTATTATTTATTCACAAAAATGGATCTGATTTTTTTAAAGGTTTTATACAAATCTAGATTTTCTTATAAAATAGATCTGATTTTTTTTACATACAAACCAAAAATCAATTTTTTTTACTTTGTTCCAAAACCGATCTGATATTTTTAAAGCAAAAAGACCTTGTTTTACTTGATAAAAAACAGATTTGATTTTTCTTCACCAAAACTAATTTTTTTGACCTATACTAAAATGGATCTAAGTTTTTTATAAATCAATTTTTTTTTATTCACAAAAACATATTTGAATTTTTCTTAAAAGAAGAGGACACATTCATAAATATATTTATGTGACTTAGTTTGGTTAAGTTTGTCATGTATGCAACATATCATCCATATCATGCATAAATGGTACATTGGTCATGAGAGTCTAGAAGACCAGACTCTGTCTAGGCGGAATGGGTGCCTAACACCTTCCCATGCCGTAACCTAGCCTCCGAATTTAGTGTATTTGGATAAGTAGACCTAGGCTTTATCTTTGTTTTTGTTTTATTTATTTATTTTTATTTTATTTTATTTTTGGTAGATTGTAACTAGGACAAAACGCCATGTATCTTTGGTAGTTTGTAACTAGGACCCAAAGCCATGCAATACTCAATTTATCAAGTTTGCATTTTCTTTATTCAATCAATGGGAATGGAACAATTCAATCATGTAAATTTGTATTTAATTTTTTTCTATTTTTTTGTATCAAAAAATAAGTGACGACTCCACACCACTTACCAAAAAAGAGAGGTCCCCCCTTAAAGCACCCAAATCTCTTTTTTGAGAGCACCCCAATTTTGGCTTTCTCTCACAGTGGCGACTCCGCTAGGGATGTCGAGGGCTAAGCTTTGTATTTGACTTAAGTGACCAATTGTGTACCCTTGTTTTTTGCATAGTCTTGCATGATATTTTTGTTTGTTTGTTTGTTTGTTTATTTATGTTTGTTGAGATATTGTATGATATTTTGTTGTATGTATTTTTTGTTAAGAGCTTTCCCTAACTGTCATAGTGTGTGCCATCAAAACAACAAATATGTATGCACCCCTTTCAACAACAATGTGGTGGTAGTAACCATGGATCACCAGTCTTCATTAGATTCGGGTACCTAGTGGCGAACTCACCAACTCATTTCCTGCTAACTGTAAAGGACAGACCACGCCATTTGGACCAACGCAATGTTCATTACATTACATGTTGGGAGGTGTAACATCCTAGATATGGGAAACAATGAAATAACAAACCCACCCTACAACGTAATGACTTAGAACCTACCCTTAGGTTGGTCCATGTTAAAATTGCATTGCAATGTTGTGTGTGTTTGTTTTGCTTGATTGGTTGATGCAAATCGTGACCTAGCTTTAATTGACCCAAGAAAGCATGTTCTAGAGAGAGAAAGAAGCAAGAATTTGGTTAAGATCCGAAGGAAGGCTACAAAGAGAACCCAAGGCTGACATTCAGGCTAGCAGTTCCAATTCCAAGCCCATCACAGTACTGAAGGCCGTGAGCATAGAAGACACTCCACTACTGCAACATCACAATCCCGTGTTTGACCTAACAGTTCCAGTTCCAAGCCCATCACAGTACTGAAGCCTGTGAGCATACATGACACTCCGCTACTGCAACCGTGTTCGACCTAACAGTTCCAGTTCCAAGCACCATCATGGTACTGAAGCCCATAAGCATAGAAGACACTCCACTACTGTAACATCACAATCCCATATTTGACCTACAAGACAACCCAAAGCCAAAGTCCACCGAGATTTCAACTCTTTGGGTCACAAGTTCATCAAAAGTCAAGCCCATCAAGCTCAAGGAAGGTTCAACCCTAATGAGTCAAGAAAGAATTGAAGATGTTCTTAACTCCATCTTGGAAGGTCAAGAGAAGATAAATGAAGAGCTAACCCAAATCTCCTGGATAGCCAACTCTACATTACAAGTCAGCTTAGCCAATCAAGCTATGCTTTCTACCTTATGAAAAGATAATTCACCAGAACCCGAAGAGATCCCACACTTCCAATTTCTAAAGAAGAGAGCTAGGGATTTCAATGAGTTGTCTTTCCAACTATCCTCTTCAATCAATAAGAGCATGTCAATGGTCTCATCCCCCAAAAAGGTAGTGCCTTGCACATCAGTAAAAGTGCAGTCAAACCATCAACTAGCAATTGTAGGCGCCGAAGGAATTTTTCAGAGTTACACATGACTTTGAGTGAAGCTTTGGAAAAATTACAAGCTAAGGGATTACTAAAGCCATTGGATCCCAAGCGAATACCACATCCCATGCCTAGAGGATACAATCCTAATGCTCATTATAGATATCATTAAGGGAAAGGCCATTCAACCGATAAATGTTATAACTTGAGGCATGACATTCAGGATCTCATCAAGCAACAAGTCGTTACTCATCCATCATCAGCCAGTCATCCTAACTTTGTTTGAATTTCATTTTAGTTCTTTGGTTTTATTGTTTATTCAAGATTTGCTTTCTAGTTGGTTATTTGCTTAATAAAATCCATGCTGTGATTGGATGCATTTGGTTTTGTCATGATATTCTTATGTAAGTCAACCAAAAAAAAAAAAACTTTTTAACTAGGGGCATTGAGCCTTTTTAGTAACCTTTTCCTAAAAACTTTTTTGTTCTGTCAAAGACTCCAAGAGTTTTCCAAAACCTTCCTTTCAAAGATTCCAAATTTTTTTCAAAAGCCTTCTTTTCAAGAGAATACAAGATGATCCATTTGACAAAGCTTCTTCCAAATCATGATGATTAATTGCTCTACCAATCAATTTGTGCCAATGAGGGATTTAACTTCATTCAATCCTTGTAAGGACTTTTGCTAAACATTTAGAATATGAGAAGAAAATGTCCTAAAAGGCAATCAAAGAAATTCATCCATTCATCCAAATTTCTCTAACCACATACACTCAATCCATATCTCAAAAAAAAAAAAAATCTTCTCACATCGTTGGAGCATTTATACTTCTATTCCAAGAACAATTTATTAAAAGAGTTTAAGTCACTCTGCTTACAATAAAGCATCACTAGGGATAAGAGGCCGCCTTTGGTAACCCACATTAATCCTTGACACCCATTAGAATAATTATCCATTGCTAGCCAACTTGAGCCTTTAAATAGTTAGCATGTTTTTCAATGAATCCACTAAAAACTGAAACCTTGGGTGGGAAAATTAATTATGCATGCTTTAATATCAAGATGAGGAAGTATTGACCCTATGGATTCATCACCACTTCATCAGGTCCTCAATGTAGATAATGGGATAGGTTCAAAAGAAGGAAAAAATGAAGAGTTCATCAAGTTTAGAGAGTTCATCAAAGAAAAGTGAAAGTTCAATTCATTAAGCTAGGAAGGAAGAAAAAAAAAATCCATGAAGGAGAGATACGATTTTGAGAAAGTATCAAGCTATGAGTGTAGACACTCAATTTTGCACCCATGATTTAATAAAAAAGAATGACTTGAATGACCAATCCATGTACCCCAAAAATCATAATTGCGTTACACATGCATCATTTTGTTCTTGCATTACATGCATCGCTTTGTCTTTGCATTACATGCATTAAATCATTCATTGCATATCATAAAAATGATCTTGAGATTCTAATGGTCGCAGCGGTGTTTCTGAATATTAAATCGGATTATCAGATCGCAGGATATCGCATGATCAAGTTTGCACGATCAACATGCATTGTGTTTAGGTAGAATTGACCACACATGATCAATTTAAATTAATTTTGATTGGTTAAACAATTAAAATTAATTAAATAATTTTGTGATTGGCTGATAATTAGTGTTTAAAATCGGGATTCATGCACAGGAATAAAAGGAATGATTGGATAACAATAAAACTGTGGATAATCTGAACTTTATCAAGATTTATTTTAGGGTATTTATCTACAAGATAATTGTCCTTAAATATCCTAAATTATCCAAAAAAGAGATGAAAAATCATAGGCGAAGGATGAAAACATGTCTAGGTACAAGGATTGGCCAAAAAACCCTAGAAGAGGAGTCCAAACAGTACCCGAACACGAAAGTGCATTCGAAGCCATAGGGCCAATTTGGCACTTTTGGAGTGCCGAACGGCCCAATGGCCTTTGGGTGACGACTATGTTTGGCACTCTAAAAGGGCCGAATTTCCCTGATGTGGGCTTTGGCCCAATGGCCTTCAGGTGACGATTATGCATACCTTTTTCGATCTTTTCGCAAAAGGATGCATCCGGATTCAAACCCTAATCATCTGTACCTATTTTTAGAGTTCTCAGGCCTCTATAAATAGAGACTAAACCTCATAATTCAGCACCTTTATTTTTACGCTCTAAGAGGCATACGTTTTGAAGACTCACAAATTGCTAAGATTAATTGATCCTCTCTGCGATTTGTTACAAGAATTAGGTTTTTTAGGTTTCAAAGATAGCTGAACAAGTTTCTTTGAACCCTAAAACATCCTCTCAAGCAGAAGAGGGCTCATGCAAGAGGTCGCTTTCTAACCCCTTTTGTTCTTATGCTCTTTAACTATGATGATGCATGCTTTCTTGTTTTAAATATCCATGTTCTGATTTGTTAATTCAGATTATCAAAATATGTTCTTGATTCTTTTATCATTACTATAATCTATTTCTTAGTTTTAGAGATCTGCATGTACTAAGTTTATTATTTTTTTTTTAATCAAAACAAAACAAATCTACATCTTTCTTAGATGTAGATCTGAATTTTTCATCAAAATAAAATGGATCTACATCTTTCTTAGATGTAGATCTGAATTTTTTTATCAAAATAAAACGGATCTACATCTTTTAGATGTAGATCTAAATTTTTCATCAAACATAAAAACTGACCTACATTTTTAGATGTAGATCTAAATTTTTCTTAAAATATAGAACAGATTTTTATCTTCTTTAGATACAAATCTGACTTTTTAATGCATGCAGATTTTTGGAATAAAGAAATAGATCATGAATTGTTGTTTGTTTTGTTTGAGTCATGTAACATGAAATTATTTTGTGAATGAGATCCTCTTCAGAACAAATATGTCTATTTCAAAAATAAAAACAGATTTGATTTTTCTGTTATATATATATAAATAATAAAAATAATAAAAATAATAAAACCTTTTTTTAATACTACAAAACAGATTTGATATTTTGACAAATCAAAATCATTTTTTTTTAATCATTAAAACATATATGAATTTTAAAAAAAAAAAAAAAAAAAAAAAAAAAAAAAAACTTCATTCATAAATAAATTTGTGTGATTTAGTTTTTCATTCACATGTTCAACATATCATTCATGACATACATAACATAGTACATTGGTCACAAGAGTCTAGAAGACCAGACTCTGTCTGGGCGGAATGGGTGCCTAACACCTTCCCATTCTGTAACCTAGCCTCCAGATTTAGGTTTTTGGTTTAGTAGATCTAGTCTTGTCTTTATTTATTTATTGGGTAGAATGTAACTGGGACAATAAGCCATGTAAATATTTGGTAGATTGCAACTAGGACCCAAAGTTATGTAACTTTTTAATTTTCTTTTAGACATGTAATTTTATTCAATCAATGAATGGAACTATTCAGTCATGCATTTTGTAATTAGTATTTTTTTTTCTTATTTTTTGTATAAAAAAAAAATAAGTGGCAACTCCATACCACTTACCCAAAAAGAGAGGTGCCCTAAAAGGTACCCAAATCTCTTTTTTGAGGGACGCTTTTCGTCGAGGTCTCTCACAGTGAGAAAAAAGAGAAGGCCATCAAGCTAGAAAAGACTTCAACAACAACAACAACAACAAAAAAGAAAAAAAAGGGTAAAATATCATTTTTGTCCCTAAACTATCACAAAAGTTCGTTTTTCATCCCTAAACTTTCAAAAGTTCTATTTTCGTCTCTAAACTATCACAAAAATTCCTTTTTCGTTCTTAAACTTTCAAAAGTTCTATTTTCGTCCCTAAACTTTTCCAAACGTATTGATTTTCGTCCCTCCCACATTAGCACTCTGTCAAGCCACGTCAGCACTCCGTCAGAACTTTTGAAAGTTTAGGGACGAAAATAGAACTTTTGAAAGTTTAAGGACGGAAAACGAACTTTTGTGATAGTTTAGGGACGAAAATGATATTTTACCCAAAAAAAAACTAAGAGATATGAGATTTCATCAAGTTGTGAGAGAATACTGATTTATTAAAAGACACAAGAGATATGAGATTTCATGAAAGATCATTCAAGTTGAGAAGGATGAGAAAAATGAAGAGTCATTAAGAGAAGAAATTTAATCAAGGTGAGGAAGATGAGGAAAAGAAAAACTAAGATACATTTCATCAAAAAAAGTGCGTTCAATCAAGTCAAGAAAAATGAAAGTGCATTAGAAAGGACAAGAGGGTATCAAGGAGAAATGCAAATTCATCAAGGAAAGATGGAAATCTGTCAAATTGAAAGAAAAAAATGCAGTTGAGTGAAAGCCAATAAAATTCAAAAAAAAAAAAAATTCCAAGAAAAAAAAAAAGAAAAAAAAAGAAAAAAAAAGAGCTCGCTAGGCTGAAAACTCGAAAGAGTGGTCTAGGCAAAAATTAGAGGAAAAAAAAATTTCAAAAAAAAATCTTTCAAAAAATGAGAAAAACACAAGTGAAAGTGAGTGATTTGACCACAAGATAAGATGCTAAGAAGACCAAAAGGAGGGAATTGTCAAGCTATAAAAATTAAGATCAAATGAAAGGAATCGATGAAGACTAATGAGAAGATTATGAACATGACAAGGATTTTAGCACAAGAGTAAATGATGGAAGATGTGGAAAAATCTTCCAATGCTTGAATTTAAAATATTGCATACTTGGGAAATATCATAAGGATTTTGTGCCTTTTTTATCCTTTCTTTCAATAACCTAAACCTAGCCTACATTACAACCTTTGAATAAAGCCCTCTTTGAAGTCCTGCTGATTGAAAGCACACATTTAGCTCTAATAATATTTTCTCTTGGATTAAGAAGGAAAATTGCTCAAGATTTTCAAGCCCCACTGGCTGATATCTTTAAAAGACAAATTTCACAAATTCTCAAGTGATTGAAATTTTTTTTCTAAGCTCCAAACACTCACTTTGTTTGCTCCCAACAAAAAATAACTCTCAAGAAAACAAATTTTCAAATCTTCAAACTTAGGATTTTTCCCTTTCTTGCTTACTCCCAATATGTGTGATTCCTAAGCATTTCATTCCTTTGATTGTCTTTGAAGACGTAATCTAAAAATTTTCAGAATGAAGAAGCAAATTTGATTACATGTCTTTAATGATTTCAAATCCTTTCTAGCCAATGAGAATCGAGTTAACAATTGAGCATTATGATTGGTCAAAGAGGTTATTCAAAGGATCACCTTCTGTTCATTTGAAAAAAAAAATAAAAATTTCAAAAAAACTCATTCTAATTTTTTTTTTTTCAAAAAAAAAAAAAGAGACTCATTTCAAAAATTCATTTTTCAAAAGAAATTTCTAAACTTCATTTTTTCAAAACTTTGTTTTAAAACTACGTTTAAACCTGATCCTTTATGAGAGAGGTACGTAGGCAGCCTTTTCAAAAGGCCCAGTCACAATCACTAAAAAAAAAACATTTTTTCAAAGACTCAAAGAAGGCTAAGCATCTATTTTGCATTAAGCATATCATCAATTTTCTGTGCAAGTATGTCTAAACTAGGGGCATTGGCCCAAAACATTTTTATAATAACTGATTACTAACAAGCTAATGGAAAGAATCTTTTACTGGAGGTGGACATGGATCTTTCATCTACTCAACAATCACCATCAATCTTCAGTTTAGATGTGCCAATCGGCATTCCAACAGAGCCCATTGGCTCATCATCCCAACAATCCTTGTTTTGCCCAGTTTTGTGATTTTGATCTTGTTTTACTCAAATTTTGCTTTATTGAGGTCCCTACACAATAAGATTTTTCAAAATTCAAATTGATTGTTGAACTAAGGGCATTCAGCTATGCCTCATTCAGGTGAGATCACTATAGTAAGCTACATCAGTTCTTAATCAGGTTTAGATAAGATTCAAAGAGTTTGTAGTTAAGTAGGAAAGTGTTGCATAGTCACAAACGAAGAAAATATTTTTCAAAAAACTTGAAAACGCAAAACATGCGTCGAAAAAGCGTGAGAAGTTGGCCTACCACGGCCTAAGCCTGGGGGCGTGATAAAGTGACATTCGACACTCTAAAAGTGCCGAACAATACTTCTTAAATGCCGAATGGCACTCAGCCCCACTAATGCTCATTTGCACTATTTTGCATTTCCAGGCACCTTTTAGGTCCATTTTTTACCTTGTTAAACACTCGAAAAGATTATTTTGGTTAAACTGGGACATTTAGACATGCCTAACTCATTTGTTTAAAAAAAAAAAATCATCACTTGCATCATTATTTTCAAAATTGATCAAATTGAGATTTTTCAAGATCATGAACACATATCCAAACTAGGGGCATTCGACCATGCCTCCTTCATTTTCAAAAAAAAAAGGGGGACCACCATCATCAATTTTTTTTTTCTTAAAAAAAAAAAAAAAAAAACCAAAATTTCAAGATTTCCAAAGAATCATGCATTTATTCCTAAACTAGGGGTATTCGGCTCTGCCCCATTCAAATAAGTGCAAATTCCATCAGAACTGATCAAGATAAGTTTATATTGGTACTACAAGAAGACCTCATCAGGTGAATTCTAAACTTGTCTCATTTAAAGTTTCCACATGATCAAAAGCAATTCAAAGGACAGAAAGCTAAAGGCTAAAATTAACACAAATTTGTCTAAGAAACACTTCTTCTCATTTTTGCAAGAAAAGCTAAAAACACAAATCAAACATAATTGGGACTTCGGGTCCGCCTGCGCGAAGATCTCCTCGACCCACCTCTAAAGGAGCCGCCTTCAGTGTTTTCTTCTTGACTTGCATAGAATTAAGATTCTTGCTGCCGGTTCTCAAGTTCAACATTTCTGATCCTTTCCTCCAAAGATCTTCTGGTGGAATTAGCCATTGCCATTTGACTCACCTGAAAAGTCAGCAAAGTCAAGTGTTAGATCAATTATCGGAAAAGTCCAAGCAAGGACACTCAGAAAGCATCATCTTATACCCAACTTGATTTAATGATCACACATCGAGAAGATTGAGCTCGTGCTACCAATTGCAAGCTTCCAATCATCTGCATGCTTTCTTCTACAAGATCAACATCGACCTAAAGCACAAATCTACCAGATCATAAGCAAGTCAATGAGCCAAGAAGAAATAAAGTCAAGGAACTGGAAGATTAAAAAACACACCACATCGGGCCAAGGGACGTTCAGGGTGTACTCTAGCCTATCTAAAGGCACGGAGTTGTACGACCCATCAGGATTCATCACTTCATATTGCCATGCAGGAAGATGAGGATAGGTCTCCATGAAAGAACTAGAAGATCCACTAGCATGACTAGGAGGGAGATTCTCTTTTTGAGAAGATGAAGCCTTAGAATGCAACATGAAGACATTGTCATAAGGAGGAAATATGAGAAAGGAGCATACAAGGTGAAATGCAACTCAACTTCAAAAAGAAAGAGAAATACTGATGCCATAGAAATGCCAGCTAGACTACCCTGTAATTGAGTTTGAATAAATTTAGAATAACTTCTCGATACCCTTGAAACAACATGGCCAATTCGAGCACGAGCAATCTCTTCATTAGCTAGAAGGTTAGCCAAACAGATGAAGGGACAAGGAGGAACTAGAATTGTTGTAGGAGGATACACATGTTGAACTTGAGGCAACACCCAATCGCCAAGATACCAGTACCTCCCATGGCCACACTCAAATAACACCTGGTGACCATTCAGTTCTAGAGCCCATTCACACTCAGCATACTCCTCACATCCAACCCAAGGATTTAAAGACATCTGAAAATCACAAAGAACCTAGAATGAAAAGAAGGCCAAACCACAACTAAACTACAAAAAACCCTTAAACGCAAAATTCAAAAGAGAAAAACTCACATCAGCAATAGTCAAATTGTCGATCAACATACGCCAAACCTCCAAAAAATTCCTGAAGGGCATTGACAAACGGTATTTGGGCAACCAACGAAGAAATCTAGGATAAATACCATCAACCTCCTCCTAAACTTGAAGACCAACCCCAAAGTATTCATACATCCAAACTTAAAAAAAAAAAATCATAAAACTATTACAACCTAGCCAAAATAACTTTCCAAAATCCACACAGATCCCAAAAAAAAAAAAAAAAAAATACAAACCTCACCTGCCAAACAAATGGTGCACCTCCTAAACTTGAGACACTATACCTGGAAAGTTGAGTCATAAAATGCAGGAGGGTTGCATAAGCCATGCCACCCCAGTCATAATTCTTGATTTGTTCAATATCTCTCAGGGTTCACAGCACCACCTAAGTCTGGACACAAGATGGTCCCAATGAAGAAGAGCATGAAAATGCGTGTACCCATTGCCACAATTTTACAGCTCTCAATGTTCTCATACAGCCACATCAAAGGGACATTTTTACTCCTCATTTTCGAAGGCACTACACCTAAAAGACTTTTAATTTCCTTTGGAGTAAGGAAATCATTGATCCTAATTCTTTCACCACCCAATCTCAAGCCGGTGATGACGAAGAAGTCGTAAGGAGTCAACATTACTTCACCAATGCCCAGGAAATGGAAAGTACATGTGGTATCCCAAAACCGTTCTAATAAAGCAAGGAGCAATTGGAGATCCTTGTACTCATAAGTCTCCTGATTCAATAAAGCTTCGAAAAAAGTTTCGAAGCCTGCCTTATTAATAATGTTCTTGATATCTAGAGACAATATTTCCCATGTGCCTTTTAGCATTTGAAGGCTACCTCGACTTTTGAGATTCTGCAAAACAAAGCTTGACCCATCATCAAGATGTCAAAAAAAAAAAATCCACATGCCAACAAAAAATCTCATGCCAACAAAAAAATCCTATGCCAACAAAAAATTCTCATGGCCAAAATCATATGTCTAAAAAAATTCTCATAAACCAAAATCACAGTCACAAAAATTTCCCATAACCAAAACCACAACCACAAAATTTATCACATATCCAACATCACATACCCAACAAAGATACTTCCATAACCAAAATTCTATGCTTAACAAAAGCTTGCCGTAACCAAAGTTCCATGACCAATACAAAAAAAAAAAATGCCACCTCAAAATTCTTCCATACTTATACCCACAAAATTTTTCTATGTTCATGAAATAAGACTTACACATGCCAACAAAATTTTCAACATGCCTCATGAATTTATTCAACTAACCCCACACAACAAATTTTTCACAATTTTAATGTCCCCAAAATTCAAGTCAAAATTCATCCAACAACATCACAAATTATCAACATTGTCAAAATTCATGACTCACTAACATTTTCCAAGCTACACCATGACTAAAAATATACAACAATTCAAAAATGCCCCAAAGCCAAGATTACAACATGACTAACCCTACAATGTCCCAAATTTCAACAAGAGCACACAACAACACAATGACAATGTCTCAACATCAAACTCTCAATTCCAAATGTCAAATTCTTAATCTCAAGTTTTAAATTTTCAATTCCAAATCTCAAATTCTCAATTCCAAATTTCAAATTTTCAATCCGAAATTTCAAATTTCAAATCCAAAATTTCAAGTTTCAAGTTTCAAAATCCAAATTCTAAGTCCCAAGTTTCAAAACTCCAAATTCCAAGTCTCAAACTTCAAAGATAAAATCTTTTTCAAAGAACTACAAAAACCATCAAAGTTTTCTTGCTAAAAAAATGAATGAGAAAATTCAAATCAAGAAGGAACAAATGGAGATCACACATCTCAAAAACAGCGGGACAACCAAGCCCTCGTTATTTAAAGTCTAATCCCAAATTTTGACTTTTTGCAGGTAACAGCAAGATCAAATTAAAGAAGCCCTTTGATCGTCATTTCAACAGTTCAGGTCAAAGTAGAGAAGCCCTTTGATCAACATTTCAATAGTTCAGGTCAAAGTAGAGAAGCCCTTTGATCAACATTTCAACAAGCTCAAGATCAAGGTAGAAAAGCCCATTGGTCGTCACAACTCCGGTTCCAAGATAGAAAAGCCCCTTGGTCACCACAGTTTCGGTTCCGAGGTGGAAAAGCCCCTTGGTTACCTTTCATCAAGATCAAGGTAGAAAAGCCCCTTGCTCGTCACAACTCCAGTTCCGAGGTAGAAAAGCCCCTTACTTGTCATAACTCTGGTTTTGAGGTAGAAAAGCCCATTGGTTACCTTTCATCAAGATCGAAGTTGAAAAGCCCCTTGGTCACCACAGCTCTAATTCCGAGGTAGAGATGCCCCTTGACTCCGATTCTAAGGTAGAAAAGCCACTTGGTTACCTTTCATCAAGATCAAGGTAAAAAGCTCATTGGTCGTCACAGCTCTAGTTCTGAGGTAGAAAAGCCCATTGGTTACCTTTCATCAAGATCAAGGTAGAAAAGCCCCCTAGTCGCCACAGCTCTGGTTCCGAGGTAGAAAAGCCCCTTGGTTACCTTCCATCAAGATCAAGGTAGAAAAGCCCCTTGGTCGGCAGAGCTCCAGTTCCGAGGTAGAAAATCCCCTTGGTTACCTTTCATCAAGATCAGGGTAGAAAAGCCCCTTGGTCATCACAGCTCCGGTTTCGAGGTAAAAAAGCCTCTTGGTTACCTTTCATTAAGATCGAGGTTGAAAAGCCCCTTGGTCACCACAGCTCTGATTCTGAGGTAGAGAAGCCCTTTGACTCTGGTTCTGAGGTAGAAAAGCCCCTTGGTTACCTTTCATCAAGATCGAGGTAGAAAAGCCCCTTAGTCATCACAGCTCTGATTCTGAGGTAGAAAAGCCCTTTGGTAACCTTTCATCAAGATCGAGGTAGAAAAGACGCTTGGTCGCCACAGCTTTGGTTCTGAGGAAGAAAAGCCCTTTTGTTACCTTTCATTAAGATCGAGGTAGAAAAGCCCCTTGGTCGTCACAGCTCCAGTTCCGAGGTAGAAAAGCCCCTTGATTACCTTCCATTCAAATCGAGGTAGAAAAGCCCCTTGATCGACCCTCCACATTCAGACTAGAATATAGAAGCCTTTCAGTCACCTCATTTCAAATTTATTAGTTATCAAGTAGGTCAAGTATTCATAGTTTTCAGTTTCAACAAACGATAAGGCACTAGTTCTATGTTCCAAGATTTTAGGTTCTAGGGCTAGGTAATCTTTGAAAAATCAACCTCAATTAAATCATGGCTGCTAAAATCAGTGTCTTCGTTTTACATTGACATTCGCTTTCCAAGATCTGTCAATGAGGGGCATTCTGTAGATACTCGATTTTGCACCCATAATTTAATCAAGGAAGATGACTAGAATGACTATTCGTGTACCTGAAATTCATGATTGCATTACATGCATTAATTTGTTCATTGCATATCATAAAAATGATCTTAAGGTTCTAACGGTCGAAACAATATTCTCGGTTTCCAAATCGGATTGTCGAATTGAAAGATATCGCATGATCAAGATTGCACGGTCAGCATGCATTATGTTTAGGTAGAACCAACCACACATGATTAATTTAAATTAATTCTGATTGGCTAGACAGTTAAAATTAATTAAATGATTTTGTGATTGGTTGTTAGTTAGTATCAAAAATAGGTTTGCTTGCATGGGAATAAAGAGGGTAATCAAATAACAATAAAATTGAGGATAATCAAGACTTTTTGGAGCATTTATCTACAAGATAATCATTGCTGAAAAGACCTGAATTATCAAAAAAAAGAGTTTAATTTTTAGATCATGGATTAAAAATGCATCTAAGTGCAAGTCCCGGTTCAAAAAATCTCAAAAAAAAAGTCCAAAATAGACTCGAACTCAAAAGTGGACCTAGCACCCGAAAGTGCCATTCGGCACTTTTGGAGTGCCAAACGGCACTTGGAAAGTGCCGATTGGCACAAACTCGGGCCCTAGCCCAAGGGCACTTGGATCAAGATAAAACTTATCACTTTCAATTTTTTAAAGATAAGGACGCGTCCCAATTCATATTCTGATCATTTAGCTATTTTTTTCAAGCCTCCCAACCTCTATAAATAGAGGCTGCATCTCAAAATTCAACACACTTTTTCATGCTATCAGATTTCCTCTCTTTTTGACTCTCATTTCTATTATTCTTACTCTTATGTTAAAGCTGTTCTGGAGGCTCTAGGCTTAAGAATTTCTTTTTTGTAAGCAAGGTATTTTAGGTTTCAAAGATAATTGAACAAATTTCTTTGAACCCTAAAATATTCCCTCAATAAGAAGAGTATGTCCATGCAAGAGGTGGTTTTCCTTTACTTTTTTTTTTCTTCTTTTGTCTCTTTTGATTTGGCAATGTATGAGTAAATTTTTTTTAGTTTTAATTTTTAAATGTTCATATCATGTGTGGTCAATATATATATATATATATATATATATATATATATATATATTTGTTGAAATATGTTCTTGATGTCTTTATTGTTATGATCTTTTCTTTTTTTTTTAGTTTCAAAAATATGCTTGTCATCACATCTTTTTCAAAATCAAAAACTAATCTGTATCTTCCTTAGATGCAGATCTGAATTTTTTTCTAATACAAAAACAGATCTGTGTCTTCCTTAGATGCATATTTGAATTTTTTTCTAATACAAAAACAGATTTGTATCTTACTTAGATGCCGATCTGAATTTTTTAACATAAAAACAAATTCTTATCTTCCTTAGATACATATTTGAATTTTAAACATAGCAGATTTTGAAAAAAAAAAAAAAGGAAAGTCATGAGTAGAGATGCTTTGTTTGTTTTGTTTGATGCAAGTAGAATAGGTTTATTTCATAAGTGTAGTTCTCTTCCAAAAAAGATTTTTTTTTTTTTTTTTTTATTCACAAAAACAGATCTGATTTTTTTTTTTTTTTTTTTTTTTACATACAAACCAAAAATAATTTTTTTTTTTACTTTGTTCTAAAACAGATTTGATATTTTTAAAGCAAAAAGACCTTGTTTTACTTGATAAAAAACGAATCTGATTTTTCTCCACCAAAACTAATTTTTTTGACTTATACTAATTTTTTTATTCACAAAAACAGATCTGAATTTTTCTTAAAAGAAGAGGACACATTCATAAATATATTTATGTGACTTAGTTTGGTTAAGTTTGTCATGTATGCAACATATCATCCATATCATGCATAAAGGGTACATTGGTCATGAGATTCTACAAGACCAGACTTTGTCTGGGCGAAATGGGTGCCTAACACCTTCCCATTCCGTAATCTAGCCTCCGAATTTAGTGTTTTTGGATAGGTAGACCTAGGCTTTATCTTTGTTTTTTTTTGGTAGATTGTAACTAGGACAAAATGCCATGTATCTTTGGTAGTTTGTAACTATGACCCAAAGCCATGTAATACTCAATTTATCAAGTTTGTATTTTTTTTATTCAATCAATGGGAATGGAACAATTCAATCATGTAAATTTGTATTTAATTTTTTTCTTATTTTTTTGTATAAAAAAATAAGTGGCAACTCCACACCACTTACCCAAAAAGAGAGATGCCCTCTTAAAACACCCAAATCTCTTTTTTGAGAGCACCTAAATTTCCCTGGTCTCTCACACCGGGTTGAGTATTTTCCTTCAGATTCATATCGAGTCCAATATTTCCATGTCTAAATAGTCCGGATGCACGATATACTCTGTTATTGGGGTGGAAGTATTGTTTCACAACTAATGGGGTATTTTACATCCATTGTATGAGCTATAAGTTTTTTGGGTAAATTCTATTAATATATCCTGATATTTGGGCTATTTGTCGATCAAGTCCAAGACTTTCAAAACTAACCCATTTGATCTCTAAAGACAAATTAGTCCCTAAACACTGTTAGGCTACTTAGTCTTTTTTCTTAATAGTGTTTAGGGATTAAATTGGTTTTAGAGATCAAATTGATCGGTTTAAAAAAAATATATTGAATTTAATTGGCATTAACCCAAATTTGTGGGTATATTATTGAAATTTACTATTTTTTTTTTTTATGAATTGCAGACTGCCAGGCTTAATAAAGGTTAATGGTGATCTAATTTTTTTTTTAGTGTGTATGTATATGAGTTTTACTAACATACATATACCCTTAGAGTATACATTATTAAATTATTTTATAAAAAATTTATGAAAAAATAAAAAATAAAATATTTAACTTTTTAACAATTTTTTTAAAATTTTATAAAATTTTAAAATTTTCAGTTTTTCATAAAATATTTCTTCAAATTGATGATTAATTTATGACCTAATACATTAACAGTAACGCATGTTTGTTTGATGTACGGCAAGTAAGTGACGGGAATATCCAGAAGAGGTCCCACTGCTATTATTTCTCAGGACAGAGATCTCACTATGGCAGACCAAAGATATGCTTTTTACTCGGAAACCAAAACATCCACCGTATCTAGTCCTTTATATGATATAATTAAACTAAGAAAAATACTAAAGAGTGTTCTTAGCGCACTAATTAATAATTTATTTAAAAAAAATTTATGAAAAAAAAAATTAATATTTTAGTATTTTTTTTTATTTTTTATAAAAATAATATTAAAATTTTTTTAAAATATATTATTAATAAGTGTCCTATTAACATGAACCTGTTCTTTCTTGGGATAAGAAAATTGTATGTAATTAAACCGCCTCGGACAAGGTCTAACTATATACAACAGAGTAACTAATTTCTTTGTTTGGTTGAATAGTTCAGTAATCCACAATAGTGCTTCAGGTGTGCCTGCTTCCTCAACTAAAACCACCGAGATCACTTTTTTGACTTTACTTTCACGTGTTCTTATGGTAATCAGAAGAAATACTCCATGCACGCCACTATTACTATTACTCTATTTTTAGCCATTTGATTTTGTACATACGTCAACCGCGACAGAGCAAATACGAATATACTCACTAGCTACGAATATATTGTCACATGATCCTCACTAGCAATTCACCATGATGTATGAAAAAGCATGAGCATGAGTGAAGGATTAAGCATCTATTATCATTATGAGAAAAAGAAATAAAGAAATATAAACGATTAATAAAGCATCTGAAACTGTAAAGTGATGGAAGAAAAAGCACTTAGAACTTTTTAAAGTTTTGGCGTTTGAATAGTCAGTCAGCCCATTCCACTGGCACAAGAAAAAGAACCATCTTGTCCATCGACCTGTCTACAAAGACATAAGCTACCCCATCCACGCATTCTGCATCACCTTCGACTATATATCCTCTTTTTGACCTCTTTTTTTACAAACCCTAATTAACTACAAAGCAAAGCCATTCTTTTAGGGATTTAATTGATTTATATATACACAAAAAGAGCAAAAAAGTAGAGCAACAAAACAAAAGCTCAAACATATATCTTAGTATCAACTTTAATCAACTTATAAAGTTCAAAACAACCTAACCCAACCCAGAAATTCTCTATAACATAAAAAGAAGAAAGGCCATTGCCGCTATTCCCACTCACAATGAATACCCACATCACAAAATTCTCACCAATCCTTGTTTTCCATGATGAACCAAATTATACCCTATACCATCCAAAGTAAACCAAGAAGACAACAAAAAGGGTAAACATATTAGAGATCCAATGGGCCTTTTTTTGTGTGCATAAAAGGCAAAGAATGCCTAAAAATTATGCAGTTGTTTGGTCTTTGAAGCTTGAGGAAGCTTCTAAGAATGGCTGAAATTGGTCACGACTCACGAACGTGGGCCATACCCTGGCAGATCAGGCCACTGACTTGGATTCAAAGTAGAGCCAGTATTGTTATTGTTGTTAGTGTTACCAGTTGTGGTGGTTGTGGTGGCGGTGCTCATAGTCCACAAAGCAGAATCAGAGGCCGTTTGATTGTTTGTATTGTTGATAAAGCTATGATGCCAATCATGCTGTGAAGAAGAACTTGTAGGCCTGTTTGATTGAATCAAAGTTTCTTCAGTCGGATAGAGATGTTCCATGTTTCTATCTCTGTTACCCATTTGATAAAACTGGGTTTGCTGAATTTGCCTTTGCTGCTGTTGTGACCCGAAAGAAGGAACACTAAAACCCTGTAGCAGACTCAAATTTGAAGAACCCCCTAAATCATCTCCAACACCGAGAGCTTGACTGTAAGTCTGTGATTGATTCAAAGATTGAATTGCTGCCAAAGAAGACAAGTACCCACCTGCCGCATAGTATGGTGAAATTGAAGGTATTGATGGTGCGGAAGGTGAAGCTAAATTACCATGTTCTTTAGTCCTTAGAGCTGGACTTCTTGTGATAACTGGATTCGAAGGAATTACAGCAGGTGGGTTTGTCAAATTTTGTTGTTGTGCTGCTTGTTGTGGCTGCTGAGACCTTGAATTCTCGCCAGAAGACGATGATGATGATGTTTTAGCACGCTTTCCCTTTCGACAACCACCACCAACAGGAACGTTTCTGAGGGTTCCTCCTTGAGTCCAATACCTTCTACAAGTCTTGCAGAAGTAACGCGGCTGAGACAGGCTATAGTTGTTGTAATAACAAAACTTGGTGTTGAGAGACTCACAGCGGGGGCATTTCTGAGGCTGCTGAGGCTGTTGTTGTTGCTGCTGATTTTCCAGTTGCAAAGGCTTCAATCTTCGGTCTTGAATTTGTGGCTTCATGTCTTCTGATCCTTCTCCATCTCTAATCTCTTGCTGCATCTCTCTGTGTCAATCGAAAGCCTTAAAAGTCCAAATCTTTTGTTTCTTTTTGGTGGTGGGTGTGATTTATCTTGTGGGTTTTGTCTTATATATTGTGAAGGTTTTGGCTTTGGTTCGCATGCAGGTTTTGGGGGAAGTGGACTCTCAATTTGGAGCGTTTCAGTTTTGGAAACTCAACGTGTCTGTCTCTAGGCTTTGAGAATCTACACAGTGCAAAAAACTAACGCCCATCGTTATTCTTTGTGTGCATGCAAATTGCAATCCTCTCGTTTCCCACCTACCAACCCACCACAAAACCAAGGCACTTCAACTTCATTACCAAATATACACCAGAGAAAAAAAAACAAAGAAAAATAAATTCTAATAAGAACTCAATCTCTCTATATTTAAAAAAAATCCCCCAAGATTTTCATCATCCCAGCCGTTTCTCTCTCTAATAAAGAAGGTAAAGAAAGAGTGAAAAATGAAGTCTAGGGAAAAAAGAGCTAGCTGCTTTTTCTGTGCTATCTGGAAAGATGAGTGCGTACGAGTGTCGGACGTGTATAGGTGCAGAAAGGTGAGGTCTCAATCTGAGTTCAAGAGAGATTTCAGGGAAATTGGGTTTTTTTTTTGGGTTCAGTAAAAGTGCAGTGAGTTTATAGAGAAATTCAGTCCCATCTCTCACCAACTGGAAAACCCAAGTTCACTGCTTTGATCAGAGCCCCCTATATCTATCAATACACATGAGAAAAGCCCAAAACACAATCAAAAACTCCACCTGATCCTTGCAAATACTTTCCCAAAAAAAAAAAAAAAAAAAAAGTCTTTCGAGTACAGATTTTCACACACCCCAAGATTAATATAACCTCAAACAAAAGAAATTTAAGGAGAATAAGTAGAAGTATAGGGATCTATGGGGAATAGAATAACAGAGAAAGGACCAGTGGGGAAGAGGGATGAAGAGGCGGCGGCAGAGGAAGCTAAGAGAGAAGAAGGTGGCGTGGCGGTCATCAATGGGGTGGTGGCTTTGTCAGACCTCAGCAAACTCATCCTTTTTCTTCTCTTTTCTCTCTCTTTCTTTTTGCTCTTTCTTTCTTTCTCTCTGTCTTTTCTCTTTCATTCCACTTGCATGTACTACAAGTCTACAATGACAGACTCTCTTAAGTCTTCTATTCTATTTTTTCTTTTTTAAATTTAATTATTTTTTCAGGTCTTTTCTGTCCAACAAAACGACATTAATTTGTGCAATTTGGACGCCCATACTTGATCACTTGGACACCCCATTTTCTTCAAAGACACTTGTGTCCCTTGTATTATTTTAGTTTAGAGAATTCCCATGCTCTCTTGGTGATCCGTTTACCTGTTGCCTTATGAATTATGAGGCGCCAATATTAGTTTGTTTTGCTGTAAAAACATTTTCAAAAACATTTTTAGATGTGGGGTGTGATATAAAATTTTGGAAGGGCAAATTACTAAAATCAGTACCTCCTAGCGAACATTGATGGCTGGCAAATGGGGGAGAGCCTTTGTTTTTGTACAATATTTTGCCACGTATATTTTTATAAAATATTTTACAAAACATTTTAGGGTCAATTGAAAATGTTTTCAATTTGATCAACATTTTACAACAAAATGAACAAGATAAAATGTTGAAAATATTTTCCCGTAAAATATTTTACAGTAAAAGAAATGGAGCTTAATTGTGTTTGGTTCGATGAAAATTGAGTTTCAGAAAATATTTTCTACATTTACGGATGTTTAGAATAAAGGAAGATGTTTTCATGTTGACCGTAAAATAAAAACATTTATGGTGGAATTGGTTTACACTTCATTTTTTGTAAACCATTTCCAATGTCACCCAAAACTCATTAACCAAATCACCACCCTCATATCCTGACTGTCTACCACCCAACCACAATCCCCCACTAACATCCCCGATCTCAGGTAGCCAACTACTATCGTTGGTGTTCGGTGATTGCTAGCCGCCACCATTGCCAGACCCTGAACACAATTTTTAATCTAAAATTTATATATGTGATTGGAAATTGAGAAAATATAAGAAACTATGTTTCCATAGCATTTTCAAGAACACAACCAAACAATGGAAAATATTTTTAGAAATACTTCCAAGAATACAACCAAATACTTGAAAATAACATCTATTCTGAAAAATATTTTCACCTGAAAATATTTTAAGGTTGAAAAATATTTTCCCTCCAACTAAACACAATTGACCCAACGAGGTCCATAACTCAAGGAGTAAATACATGTTAAATTACAGCCAATTGTTTAAAGAAGACATATTCTGCCAAGAATGTTTTTGTTGGCATCATAAATTTAACATGGGAGATGTGTTAGAATCTATAAGAATATTCTTGTAATGGAGTAAGATCATGCTTTAAAAATTTTCATGGAATACTATGATTTTAGATTTATCATATATATATATATATATATATTGTAATAAATGATTTGAGAAATGTTAGGGACGCACCCCTTCCCAAACTCAAATTTACACCCGGCTTATGTGTCAATGAAGAGTTGACATTTGGATGTGGAAAATAATGTGCCCCTAGCATTACTCAAAAAATTTAGTATTGCAAAATGTAATTATTTCGGACTACCCTAGATGTAAGCCTTCATGTTAAACCACCTTAATTCACCTCTTACTTTTGCTTGTTCTCTCTTAATCTTTCTTTTTCTTTTTTTCTTTTTTGTTTTTAAATATGGTGTCAATGCCACATTCATATGACCTTTAACAATCTCATTCAGTCTTTGTGCTATGATTATTCAAGCATCTTTTGGTGTTTTCTTTTACCCAAGTAGCACACCAAATGCACTTTGAGACCATTTCCTCATGTTCTTCAATGATCCATAAGACTTCATCTATACTTAAACTCCTCAAATCTACATCTAGGTCCCCTTAGGCTGAAAGCTCATGCAGCAGTTTCGTTTTGAAAACACACTTGACCTACTATTTGACTTCCATAAATCTTTGCTCCACACAATACACATATTGGAGATGTAACTACATGTGTTCTAGAGTTGGTATCTCATGCGCCTGGCACATGATAGATTTTTCCCATAGCACTAGAATTGTTTTTGCATTTTTCATGTGCATCAAACACTTCAAGAGATTCTTCCTCTTAGACGGTTTTTTTAAGCGTTGATCAGACAGTTTTTTTTAAGCGTTGATCTTAATTTATTTAATGAGCATTGTAGACTTTCCTAGCTAGCATTGAAAACTTTCCTTCCAAACTCAAATTTTCCATAATTGTCCACTTTACATTTGTAGCGAATGTTAGAATATAGGGTAAATAACAAAGTTGGTCCTTATCATTTACACCATATTTCAATTTGGTCCCTAAATTTTTAATTGTGCCAATTTGGTCCCTAACCTTTCCAACGTCATGTCAATTTAGTACCTGTCGTAATCATTTGGATGGAAAAAGCTAATATGTCAAATGGAATTTAAAAAAAAAAAATTCATGCCACATTAACAGTCAATTGTATTGCCACATAAAATTAAAAGAAATTATATATATTGAATTTCTTTTACTTTTTTTTTCTTTGTTCCTTTGTGGTAGCTTGTTTTTGTTTCCTATACCAGCTCTAAACAAGGCCAGAAGCCAAATAGAAATAAAAAGTTCAGTCTTTTCAAAATCTTCTCCATCAAAGTCCCTTCTAAGTTCTAAATCCTCTTTGCTTGGATTAATCCTCAACCTCTCTCTATCTCTATACATTTACTTATTCGCTAACTACCACAAGAAAAAACCAAATACCTAGTTTTTTTTTCATCGCCTTCACAAGTAACAACTATTCAATCGTACTAACTCTGATTCTCTTCACAACCACGTTCCTAAACCCATCCTCACCTCTCATACCCATACCCATTCTTATATCCATACCCATAAAAATCCCAAACCCAGCTCCATTTTTCTTCTATAACCTAATAATATAGCTTCTCACCTTCATCTTAATCATCTCCTACATCACCACCATTAACTCCGCACTCAACGGCACCAATCCTATACTCCGACCCTCTTTCCTATTCCCCTTCTCCTTCTTTGACCTCAAATTTAAAGTATTCATAACTTATGAAATCGTGTTCTATACCTCGCACGATTCCATAACTGGTAAAGAGAGCAACAATGATGTCAGAGGTTCATTCTCTGTCAACGATCCTATTTCAATCGGAGGCACAGAATCCTCACTGTTGTCCGCAATTTGATCTTGACTAGCGTGTGGGTGAGAGTAAGGGTGGATTGGCTTTACTTTGTAAAGCAGATTGTTCAGTGGATGTCCAGTCTTATTCTGAGAACCATATTGATGCTATTGTGGACCATGGAGTTGATGACACCTAGCAGTTTATGGGTTTCTATGGTGACCTCGACACCGCTAGCCAGGAAAACTCATGGTCTTTGCTACGGGCCTTAAGTTATAGTTACGCTCTTCCTTGGATTTGTATGGGTGATTTTAATGAAATTTTGTTGAGCGAGGAGAAACTTGGTTGGCTTGATTGACCCAAAAGACAGATGCAATTATTTAGAGATGCATTGGATGATTGTAGGTTGAAGGACTTGGGCTTTAATGGTTACCCCTTTACATGGTGCAATAGGAGACCCGGTGCTCACAATGTTTGGATTCGTTTGGATAGGGGTGTAGCCACAGTGGATTGGATGTTGAGATTTCCCACATCCCGAATCCACCACCTGGATGCCTTCCATTCCAACCACAAACCGATACTCCTATGCACAGATTTGGAGTTCAAGCAATTCTATAGGAGGGGCAGGCCTTTTAGATTCGAGGCTATGTGGATTATGGATGGTTCATGAGAAAGAGTGATCCAGAATTCATGGGACCCAGCAAGCTTGGCTTCTTCGGTATGGGGTTTCAACAAAAAAAAATCAGTTCAATCCAAGACAGTTTGCAAGCCTGGAACAGAAACTCTTTTGGGCATGTCCATACTTCTCTAGCCAAAAAATTAAGGGAGTTGAAGGTGGTGGAGGAATCGGGTGAGTATGTTTCAAACCCTTCTTGTGTGCAAATGCTACGTATTGAGATTGAACAATTGAAAAGCAAGGAAGAATGCATGTGGAAACAGTGGTCCCATACGGCTTGGTTGAAGGAAGGTGATAAAAATTCTAGATATTTTCACTGTAGAGCAAACCAAAGAAATAAATAGAACCAAATTTTGGGTTTGGAAGATGGGTGGAAGAGGAAGAGGCAATGGGTAGAGTGGTAGAATCTTATTTTCAAGACACATTTACAACTTCAAATCCGAGTCAATTTGATGAAATTCTCATGGGCTTGCAACCAGCGATCACAGAGGACATGAGTGCTGCCTTAAGCCGTGAATACCAGGCAGATGAAGTGCTTCTAGCTCTCAAACAAATGGCCCCCCTCACTGCTCCCGGGCCTGACGATATGTCTCCCATTTTTTACAAAACTTATTGGCATATTGTTGGTGAGGGTGTTGTTTCTATTGTCCTTAATGCTTGAAACTCGAGTATGGTTCATGAATCACTAAATTCTACCTTCATCTCCCTTATCCCAAAGGTAAAAAACCCAAAAAGAGTATCAGAGTTTAGACCAATTAGTTTTTGTAATGTTGTCTACAAATTAATTGCTAAGGTGGTGGTCAATCATTTGAAAAAAAAAAATTATCCCTTGTGATAGCTGACTCTCAAAGTGCTTTTCTCTCTGGTAAACTTATTACTGATAATGTACTCATGGCTTTTGAGACCTTGCTTTACCTTAAAAGAAAAACCCAAGGCCAATTGGGTTTTATGGCTCTAAAACTTGATATGAGCAAGACTTATGATCGAGTGGAATGGGTATTCTTGGCGAAGGTAATGAAACATTTGGGCTTCCCAGACAAGCTGGTTTCCCTTATCACATCTTGTATGAGTACAATTTCCTATTCTATGCTCCTTAATGGTCAACCTGTAGGCCACATCAAGCCAAGCAGGGGGCTTAGACAAGGCGACCCTTTATCACCTTATTTGTTTCTTCTTTGTGCCACGGGTTTCCAGGGACTTATTAAAAAAGCTGAGAATAATGGTGACATCAGAGAAGTATCTATTTGTAGAAATGGCTCACCGGTTTCCCATTTATTTTTTGCAAATGACAGTGTACTCTTTTGTCGGGCGAAGGTGGAGGAATGCTAGAAAGTCCTTGACTTACTCTCAGTCTACGAAAGAGTTCAGGGCAGTCATTCAGGCTATTCCTACCTATTCTATAAGTCGTTTCAAACTCCCAAAAGGCTTGATAAAGGAGTTGGAAACTCTCATAAGGAAATTTTGGTAGGGGTATAGTGGGGAGAATAAAAAAGTGCACTGGGTGAAGTGGGAAAGGTTGTGTCAAGACAAGGAGAAGGGAGGGTTGGGTTTTAAAGACATTGAAAAATTCAATGACTCTTTGTTGGCAAAGCAAGTGTGGCGCATGCTTAATAACCTAGATTCTTTATGCCAAAGAGTTTTCAAAGCACAGTTTTTTTTGGGATTGTTCAATCCTTGAAGCTAAAGATTCCGCTTTGGGGTCTTATGCATGGAAGAGCATTTTAGGTGCTAGAGATGTGATTTGGAAAGGAATGGTTTTGAGGATTGGGAATGGACATTCTGTTAGGATAAGGGAGGACAAGTGGTTGTCGGTCCAAGCCAATAGATCACTCATCTCGCCTTTTCCCACTGTTGCTCCAGGGACCAAAGTGAGCTCCCTTATCAATTCTGCCCTGGGAGTGTGGAACTCTAATATGGTAAACCAGCTTTTCCTACCCTATGAAGCTTCAACCATTTGTAGCATGCCCCTAAGCAATAGGCTACCTCCTAACCGAATCATATAGGGCTCACTCCATCTAGTATGTTTACAACCAAGAGTGCTTACAAGCTTCTTGTTTCATGTAATATTACTAACAGTGCAGGTACCTCATTGCTAGAGATTCAAAGGCAATTCTGGAGATGATTGTGGCAGCTTAGAGTGCTAAACAAAATCAAGCACTTCACCTGGTGTGCGTGCAACGATTCCCTGCCAACAATGGCCAACCTTCATCATAGACACATCTCTACCACTGAGACCTACAGTGCATGCCAAGCCCAACTCGAAGATATCCTACATGCTCTATGGTCATGCACGAAGATGGACCCGGTCTAGAGTTCATTATCCTGGTTCCTTCACTCTGCCAATGCCCATCCGCCAAGTTTCCAAGATCTCCTTGACAGATTCATGCAATTCTAGGAGGATTACAGGTCCGAAATCTTCATCATCATTGCCTGGATGCTGTGGAATCGTTGTGATGCTTTGCGACTCAACTTATCAGTCTAGCCCCTTAATAAAATCTGCTCTCTGGCTAGAAGTTATTTGCAGGAGTTCCTTGATTCCCTAGACCCGACACCAACTGCCACTGTTACTTCTCTGTCTCAGCAATGGCGCCCACCTAATGATTAAAAGTTTAAAGCCAATTTCAACGCCGCAGTATTCAAGTCTTGCAACCGAGCAGGCACATGAGTCATTATTTGGGACTGGCGTGGGGGGGCTATCAGTGCATTATCCATGCCAATTCCCTTAGCTCAGACAGTGGTTGAGTTGGAAGCCCTTGCTTGTCGACGAGCTGTGTAATTCGCAGTGGAACTAGGTCTTCAGGAAGTCACCTTCGAAGGCAACTCAGCTCAGGTGATCCATGCTGTTAGGACATATGTGGTTTCACTTGTTAAAGAACATATGTCATTCTTTTATGTAATTGGCTAATCCTTTGACAAAATGCACTCAACTTGTAATTGGGTAGTTCTAGATGTTTTTAATACTTTAAGAAACAAGGTTTCAAGTTCAAGTGTTGAAGTCATCAAGTCTGTCCAAGAAATAAGCTGAAGAAGTGCACATTCATTAAATCTCGACACCGGCTCGATAGCTTCTCGACACCTTGCTATCTGTCGAGATTTATAAACTCAGATTTTCTGATCTGATTTCTTGGGATCCGTGAATATGTTTTTGGGCCTTCTTTTCTTCTAACCCTAAACATATAAAAGGATTGTTTTAAGAGCCATCAATGTGTTCACAAGTTGCACAAGCATTGAGCAAATTCTATTCAAGCAAATTGTGACCGGAGACGAAGTTCTTGCCCTAGTTCATCATTCTTGAAGAAGTTGCTGTGTATGTGCACCTTTGGGTTTTGTGACCAAGCATCTTCTTGATTTTTATCATGGATGAACTGAAGAACTTTGCAACCAACAACTCTTTCTAGTTGGTGATTGAAGTCGCGTACTGGGATCTGCGCAATTGGTTAGTCACGTACTTCGGAGCCATACATCAAAAGGGGGAATTGTCAGTACAGAACAAGTCTAATTGGGTATTGGGGTAAGGGTTCAACTGTAGGTTGGTAAGGTACTTGGGATTCCTTTACTTGTAATTGCTTGTTGTGATAATAGTGGAGTTTCGGGAGTGGTAACCTGAAAATCACCCGGTGGGATTTTTGCCGTCAGGTTTTCCCCATTCGTAAACAAATCACTGTGTTATTTATTTTCCACTGCATAATTAGTTTATTGGTGATTTGTTTGTGCTACCACGCGTTTGCATGTTAAATTGATTAATTAATAATTTGACTAATTAATTAATTAGTTTTATCACAAGGGGTCATTCAGTTTGTGGCCTATCACATGCCATCTCACAAGACAACTCTGAGCACTTGGCTTATGGTCACATTATTGAGGATATTCGCTCCCAAGCTACTGCTCTTCAATCTTCGAACTTTATCTTTATTACTAGACACTGTAATATTGTTGTAGATGCACTAGCTAAAAAAGCCATGAACTATAGGGAGCCACAGGTCTAGTTAGAAAACCTTCCTGCAGACATTGTCCCTCTTGTATTTTTTGAAATTCACTGAGGTTTGTTTCATTTGAATAAAAACCCAAGCTACTGATAGTCTGGTTTCTCAACAACAACCAAAAAAAAAAAAATCCCAAACTTGATCTTACGTGTGACATGTTAAACTTTTTTTTTTTTTCCTAATCTGCTTTGGTGGTACAGTTGGCTGTTGACATGGTATGAAAATAATTTTTTATTATTCCATTTGACACATCAGCTTTTTCCATCCAAGGATAACGACAGAGATTAAATTAACACGGCACTGAAAAGGTTAGGAACCAAATTGACACAATTAAAATGTTAGAGAAACTAAATTGAAATGTGGTGTAAAAGATAGAAACTAACATTGTAATTTACCCTAGAATATATTAGGATATTTCCATAAATTTGTAGATCTTGGTCTTGAAAATACCATAAACTATCATTATTTTGTAGTACCATGAGCTATCATTATTTGTAATACCATGAAATACCATGGTTTTAATTAGGGTTTCCATATTAAGCCTAATATATTCCTATATAAACTTGTTCTCTCAAAAAAAAAAAAAAAAAAAACTCATTATAACAACGTGGAATGCTCCACATGCTAAAAATATCTAAACTTTAAGTGACAAGTTTATGATTTCTATTCTTTCACTTATAACACTTAAATTTTAAATATCAAACAATCACAATAAAGTAAAAATGGTAGTAGATTCCAATTAACTCAATTGATAAAATCTTTAATAGTCGAATAAGAGATATAGGGTTTAATCTCCACTTATACCAAAAACCGATTAGTGTCTTGGTCTGATAATAAAGAGATCGGGAGTGAACATCATAAGTTGAAATTCTCTAAAAAAAAGTAAAAATGGAACATTCTCTCTTTTATTTCGTTTGATAATACAACTTCTATCGAATAAGAATAATATTAGCATTAATATTCCTTCTACCATTTGCATAAGTAAAAATAAGAAAAGAAAAAGATAAAAAAATCATGCACTCAAGTACTAGTAACTAAGAATTAAAATTTCTACTCTTTAAAATATATCATGAATTTAGTGTAAATCTAAAATGTCATTGAGTTATAAAAATTTTAAACATTTATTCTACATTAAAGAATTTGATCAAAATAATGATCCATGAATAATGCATAAATTAAAAATTGCTAGATTTTTATTAAAATTATGATTAAAAAATAATGCATAAAAGATATCTAATGAGTTGACTATCATCTCATTTATTCAACCATACAATCACTTTTTTAACAAAACAATACAAAATAAAATAAATTTTGGTCACAATAATTACATGGGAAGTACTTACAAAGGAGGTTGTCATTTTTTCTTTTCTTTTTTTGATGAGATTGTGGACTGGTCATGTTTTAAATTGGATTCCACGAGTTAGAATAAGATACGTGATAAACGATATGTATTCCTTCTGACTCTTCTTTTTTGCTATATTCCTTAAGACTCATCCATTCATAATTTACACATATCTTCTAGAATTGATTCTGCATGACACACGTTGAAGTCATGGTACATCCTGTTCTTCCTGAAAAGACTTAAAAAAAAAAAATCTTTTTGATACATATATTTAGAGTTGATACTGCATGATACACGTTGCAGTTATGTAACATTTATTTTTTCTTAAAAAACACATTTTTCAATAATTGGGAAGCAGTAATAAACTCACAATTACATTGGGATCAGCTCCTTCTAGTTTCTCTAACGTAATTCTCTTGGAGCAGGCCACTGTCCGTGGCTCTCATTTGTGCCCGTTGGATATTTTGTTTGCAATAGAAGTTTTATATTATCAAGATCATTAAAATAAATAAATGAATAAAAAATTACATTGAGTGATATATATGTGTCCATGATTCACCACCCATATATGAGGTTTAGTGATATCGAGCACCATTACATTAAATATAGAGGGATAAGCTATTGGTGAAGTGTGGTATCTTTTGACTAATAGATTAGAGGATGACGCACAAAACTTGTCCTAACTACATAACATATTAAATGCATTCATATTTCATACCCGTTTTTAGAGAAAAACCCACATCCATTCAATTCCAATAAGAAGGGGTAGTTTTGGGTATTCAAGTCTAAATAGATGGGTGCCCAGATAACTTTCACAATATTCTCTATATCAATATTTATATCCATATCTCTCTCTTACATATACAAAAAAAAACAGATATATATTTGATTGTTTGGTTTGGTTTGGTTGGGTCTCTGACAAGTCAGAAACTGTGAAGTGGAACATGGGCCATGGCCCATTGGGGTTGCTTATATCATCAGGGTGGGAGTGGCACGTGCCCCTAGCCACGTCCCTGAAGACGAAGACGAAGACGAAGACGAAGACGAAGAAGAAGAGGAGCAGAGGTGGTGGGAAGTGACGTTCACATCCGTTTAGGAGTTACAACTGCTCCTACACTACAATCACCTATTTGTGGACAAACTCTACCATTCTTTTGCGTTTTCTTAATAATAAAGGCAAACGTTAACAAGTGTTGTTGTTAAGGATGTATTAATATGGGCCTTATTTAATAAAAAAAAATTAAATATATAGAAAAGATAGACATAAAATTGATCTCACAATTTATTTTAATTTTTTTTTTCTCTTTATAAAACTGGCTCCATAACCTAGAAGTTTCAAAAATATGACATAAAACTGCAAAAAAAAAGTATAATAAGCTGCATTTAATGGGCAGCTTACAATGCACGTTAACACAACCCAATAATAAATGGGAGTTTGTCGTTGTGACGGCTCCAAAATTTCATTTCCCGAGTTATTAAGAAATTTAAATTAAATAAAATTTAATATTTAAAAAAAAACTTGAATATATTGAGTTATTGACCAAAACAAAAAAAAATCACACAAATTCATGACATTTTACTATTTCTTTCTACAAGTTTTCATATTTTGATATGATTATGAGTTTTCATTATTTATTATCAATGTATGTAAGTGTAACTATTTTATTTTGTAAAGTTTGTATAAAATTTTGTCTTTTTATGCAATTGTGATTATATATTTGTCACTGTTTTTATAAAAATATTTTTAACTAAATGACAAAACTTAACCCACGTGCATTGTCTTAATTATTGACCTAAAAAGCTACACTCATCCATAGATATATAAATAATACTCTATGTGTCTACTTAACTAATCAAATGTTTGAAGAATTGCTAGTTTTTTTTTTTTTTTTTTAAATCACTAAATTTATAACAAAATATTATTATAACATTATAACAATACACACACATGTAACAAACCCTCTATATTTCCTAATTATTAAATTATATAAAGTTATATTATATTTATACTATACACGTACACATTCACACAAATAAAATTATAACAAAAATAAATAAATAACGCACACAATTAGTATTAGACACACACTCACACAAATAATATATAATTTTATAATAAAAAGAGACACACTTACAACTTACAAAAACTAATTATTCACTCTTAAAATTGGAGATAACAATACTCAAATAGAGAAAAGAGATTCATGAGAGATAGATCTATGATTTATGGTATTGGTTGGTTTTGGGATGGACTGATTTATGTTTAGTTTTGGGTTGAACTAATCTATGTCAAAGTGTGCAAGATTTAAGTCAGGGTGTGCAAAAATATTTTTAAAAGTAAATTAAACTAATAAAATAATATTTTATACATATAATTTTTTTTATCAAGTCAGGGAATGAACCCCTCCTAAAGCATTACTAATGTTGTACTTAGTTTGCAGTTGTGGTTACTGTATTTTACCCCACTTAAACCTTACTCATGAAAAAGGTGAGATTATTCACAAAATAAGCGAACTTTTTTTAGCTTTTTTACTATTTTATATATATATATATATATATATATATATTTTAATCTTATTTTTTTTCTTTACTTTTTTTTTTTAAATACAGATATATTTTAGTACACTTCAAGCAAAAACTAAATTAAAATGAATACCAATGGAATTGTCCCTATTGAACCCACAACCTCCATTTCTTAATAGAATTGAATAGAATTCATTTTTCCCCTATTTTGTTGCAGAAGTCTATTATGTATTTATGTCTATCATCCACAATCTCTCTCTTACTCGTAAGAGTATAGAATTCTTTTTTACCCTATTTTGTTGCAGAAGTCTATTTTGTATTTATGATCCACAATCCCACATGCTAACCTGACCTGAAGCCCTATTGTATCTATTGAGAAGAAAACAAGAAATGGCCCTATGGTGGTACTGTTTACCAACTGGGACTTTGGAGATTGCTCTCAAGTAACCTGTGGACAAACTACTCCAACTCTATTTTCTATGGAGCTGGACTCTCTGAAATTTTGGTGTCACGGTCCATTTCCTTGCGAGTGGACTAATGGATTTGGTGCTGAAAATGGCAAATAGATTTGGTAATGTACGTCTCTTCATCTTTGGTTACTTGCAGGCGTGGTTAATATTTCTCAACCTCATTTAAATCCTTCTCATGAATAAGGTAAGACTATTTACATTATGTATAGTTTTTTAAAATTTTAATTTTTTTTTACACTTTTAAAGTATAAATATATTTTAGCACACTTACAACAAAAAAATTTAATAAATTGTTTTCAAACAAACACTAATAGAGTTTGTCGTTATTAGAATAGAATTCATTTTTTTCCCTATTTTGTTGCCGAAGTCTATTATGTGTTTATGGTCTATGGTCATTCATCCACAATTTCTAACCCGTAAGAGTATAGAATTCCTTTTTCCCCTATTTTGTTGCGGAAGTCTATTTTGTATTTATGATCCATCATCATCTTACATGCTATCCTATTCCTAACCTAAAGTCCTATTATCTATCTGAGAAGAAAACATAAAGTGGTCCTCTGGTAAGACTGTTGACCAATTGGGACTTGGAGACTGCTCTTAAGTCTAACGACCCTGTGGACCACCTACTCTAACTCAAAGCAAAATAGTTAGTTGAAACGGAAATAGTAAGGTACCCTAACCCCTATACTTTCTATGGTTGAGCTGGACTCTCTGAAATTGTGGTGTCCCCGGTCCATTTCCTTGCGAGTGGACTAATGAATTTGGTGATGAAAATGAAAGATCGATAGGCACAAATGTATGTACCTAAATTTTAGATACTCTCGAAGTATGGTAAAATGATACTTACTTTTCTTATATTTTCATTTTTATCATATTTATGATAGATCTCACTGTGAAGGTAAGAAGTGAACCTTACCATAAATATGAAAAAAAAAAAAAAAAAACCATTCTCTGTACTCTAAAAAATACTAAGAATTACTCGTAACTCTTCATAAATAGTTATTTTCATGGCTGTTGAAAGTTGATGCAGGTCCTATTTCCGCTGTTCCTGCCACAGTGTGTCTGTGGCTGACCTCGTGGGCCCAGTCCGAATGTTACAATACATGTTGGGTAAAACCTGATTTTTCAGGCCTGCGAGAAACTGCTATGTGAAAATTTGGGCTTATGTTTGCTAACTTCTTTTTTTTTTTTTTTTAATGTAAAATTTACTGTGCTCCATTTTAATTTGATGGCAATTTAGCACGAGGAAAATTTTATATATGAAAATTTTAGTGTTATAAAATTTAATGAAAATTTTTAAAATCATTAGGCACTTTACATCTGTAGGGTCAGTTTTTGCGGCCCGTGCCCAAGGAAGTATGGATTCGGAGCTCACCGAGGCCAAAACAATAAATTTTGTAGAGAGTGGGTGAAAGAGTTAGGCTAATAATGAAAATAACAGTATTAAACGGCAACACCAATGGAAGGGTTTGGATTAATGTGTTCTCGAACTGATATGAGTGCCATGTCCGAAGAGGTGCTTTTCATTGATAATGTAGGATTACAATTCTTGGAGCTACAGGAATCAAATATATTCTTTTCTATCTCCTATTTTTCGATCCTCTACTATCAGAGGCACCCTTCCCTTATATAGCACTGCCTTCCTACATCTCCTCCGTCCACTTGTTCATCATCCAGGCACCCATTTGAGTGCATGTCCCATCACCCCACTTTTAGCCTTATGTGAGTGGCGGTAGCTGAGAAAGCACTGTTCAGGGGTCTTATCCACATAAATGCGGCCAGGAAGGCAGGTGCAATGCATTAAATGTGGTGGTTGAAGTATGCCTCCTTGATATTTCTCTGTTCCCGTTAGCTTCATGTGTGTCCGAGGTTCCTTTCCCTCTTGACACTTGTCAAACAGATCACTTGAACCTCCCATGCTCGTGTTGGGTCAAACCTCTTCGGATCCGAGGATGTTGGACTACTCGGACATATGAACATCTCCTCGGATAGTACACGTGCTCATCTCGAGGCATTCCCCTTTGACATGGGCCTCTGACTGAAGGCCTCGCCTCCTCGGACGAAAAGTGTTCCTCATTCGGGGCCTTGGGCCCAATAAGTTGGGTTGGGTTTTTCTCCCCCCACATTAGCCCCTCAAAATTGTAGTTTTTCATTCGCATCCGAAGAGGAAAAGTAGGATTTTGACTTGCCACGGAGCAAAAGCTTGTAAACAGGCAAATTTGAACTGGCACGTGCATAAGTATAGGAACTGTCGCTTCATTAATGCCGCTGCGGTTTCCTTATTCCCCAGGCGCTGCATTAATTGCACCAGGTGGCGCTTCGTCCTTCATATCCAATGGTGACTGACTGATCCAACGGCTGTGGTTTTTCTTCGAAATTTGGGCGGGAGTGCCCCTGACCCTTCGTTTGACCCCGTATAAAGCTTCAGAGGACATTATTTCTTCCTCACTTTGCAAATCTTCAGACGCTCCAGAGAGAACAGACGCGCCGCTCCGTCCAAACCTCTTAGTCGCTGCTTTCAGGCCTCCCCAGAGTCATCAAGAACCTTCCTACAAGCCTGAAATCTTCTTTCCGATTTAGTCCCGGTGAGTCATCGTTCACCAAACCATTTAGTTTTCTCTTCGGCCAACAGTTTCATCTAAGCACCATGGGAAAGCTCGAGTACATGGTGGATACCCCTGAGCAACTAGAAGCATTTAGGGCCGCGTACCGCATACCTCCCAACGTGGGTGTGAGGTATTGCCCCCCAGAAAAGATTCTAACAGACCGGAAGACGGGAGAAGTAGTTATTCCCCTTATCGCCTTCAAAGAAGGGGGAATGACCATCCCCATGGGTCCCATCACCATTAACTATCTCCGAAACCATAGGCTCACTCCCTGGCAGTGCGCACCCAACATGTTTAGGATTCTAGGGGCCATTGAGGACCTTAACCTTCACCTAGGATTGGGCCTCACCTGGCTCGACGTAGTACATCTGTACGAATGCCACAGCCAGCGAGATGCGGGATATTACTTAAAATCCCGGTCGGACGTGGTTAGGCTCATTTCTTGCCTCCCCAAATCCAACAAAGGGATGAAAGACGACTATGTGATCGTCTCGGGCGCATGGCATGACGGCCATCACTGCCCAACCAAGCATGGAAAACCAGGTGGGCCATGTTAGATTTAGGCACACTAACCATAGGCCTAGGGTCCTCGTCTTTTAATCGTTTTTGGTTCCTTTTGTACTACTATTTTTGAGTCTCTAACATAGCTTTGCTGTGCCTTGGAACAGATAAAAACTTCGTAGCTCCTCGGCTAAGTCTTACGAACGTCGCCGCCCTCAATTTCCTGTTGAGATCTGAGATTTTCGTGAGCGAGGACGGACAGCTCCGATCGGCTCCTCTTATTCTGGGCTACACAGGAAATCCAAAGGGTTTCCAACCAGTCGGCAACGCAATTGTTCAAGGAGACCCCCGCCTTGCCCGTATTGACGTTGGTCGGAAGGGTTTTTTGGCGCCATATGATCTAGAACCCGTACCACATCCACGCCCTCAAGCTATACCCCCTCTCGTCCAACCACTCCAGCAAGTCCCTCTCGGACAGGCAGCTGAAGGCGAAGGGGTTGGTTCTTCCGCCTCCTCGCTAGAGGAACAAATAGATAGATTCCAGTTTGGGGGCGAGGGTTCAAGGGCCGATCAAGTGATAGAGGTTTCAGACGCTGAGGAGGATACCGACAGGCAATCGGGCATTCACCTTAATCTGTTAGCTGCTCATTCTAAAGGCTCTTCGGACGACAATATGGACCTGAGGAGTTTGATGAAGGGCAGGGGGAAAAAGTCCGAGCAGAAAGATGCTGGGACATCAAAAGTAGTAGTGACACTGCCTCCAGTGCCTACGCAGGTTCCTGACCCAAGTCTGAAGCCCATTCCAGACTTAAGGAAGAAGAGGCCACACTTTGAGGTCGGGAAAAAACAAGTGCTGCCAGACAAGGGGGCTAAGCAGCAGAAAGTGGTGAAGGACAGCCGAGCCTATAGGGCCTCATCTACTGAAAGCTGAGAAGAGGCTTTAGTGGCAGATGTACGCCGAGGGGGAGGACCGCGAATCTGGTCTCCCAAGTTGGAGCTGGATGGCGCTCCAATCCTGTGGGATACCTCCCTCAGGAATTATGACGGAGGGAGGGCAGGCTATGTCGCCGAAGCCCTGCAGCAACCACTCCTCCTCCCCCACGACATGGAGTCCTACAGGCGCTTCAACCAGCAGGAGCTCTTCATGTCTCTTAAGAGGGACTTAGCCATGGTAAGTGCACCATTTAAGAGTTTAAGTTTTATACCTGATTGGCTTCGTTTCTCTTCTTAACATTGAAAGTGTTGTCATGCAGATTACTCAGCAAGTCTATGTGGCTGAGGGGTTGAACAAGGAGTCCTGGATCAAAGCCCAAGCAGCAACCCAGTCCCGGCTTGAGGCAGAGGCATCCCTTGGAAAGCTGAAGGAGGAGCATTCTCAGATGTCCGAGGAGCTTAAAGAGGTGATCTCCCAGAAGCGAAGCCTCGATGCTGGGCTTAAAAGTGTTGAAAAACAGGTCGAGGAGCAGCGAAAACTGCTGAATGCCTCAGAGGTTAATTTGGCGACCGAAAGGGAGCTGGTGAAAGGCCTCAGGGCCGAGCTGCAGAAGGCTAGAGAGAACGCCAAAGCAGCCGAGCAAAAGGTTCAATTGGCCAAGGAGTCAATTGAAACCGAGAAGAAGGCAGCGTACCAGTTGGGGGCAGATGTGACAGCGCAGCAACTCACTGAGCAGTTTGCCTCAGTTTGTCGCGAGTACTGCGACAAAACTTGGGAAAAAGCCTTGGACGCAGCTGGGGTACCCTCGGACTCTCCCCTGAGGTTACCTTGGAGCATCTACTATGATCCTGATATCCAAGAGATCCCAGTGGATGATCCCTCTGCCCCCCAGCCTCTTGAGGCTTCTCGGCCAAGCCAGACCAGCCAAGCTCCTCCGTCCACCCTTGGTGCAAGCAAGGAAACTGGTCAGCCAGGCGCCAAAGATAAGCCAGCTGAACCAGCCAAAGGAAAAGGCCAAGGGTCAGGCGGAGAGAAAATTTCTTCTGAGCCTAAGGAACAAGCCTCCTGAAGCTACTGCTCGAACAAGCCAGGCTGCTGACCCCGTGCTTCCTCCTGCGAAAGAATAGATATATAGGGTTCTTATTTTGCACTTGCACTTTTTGTTCTTTGTTTAAGAAGTTGTAATTCTTCCTTTCGTGTTTTGCTGATTAAGTATATATTTTTCCTTGAATGGAATGGCTCCCTATTTGTTTTTGATGTCTTTGATACATGCTTTATCACTTACTATTGCCGTACATACAACCATATATTGCAATTGTGACATAATAATGTAAATAACTTGACTGATACATCATACTGGTGGTGTGAGTAATCAAAATTAAAATTGAAAAGGATAGGCCGAATAAGAGTTATTGATGAGTAATGATTAGAATAAGTGTATACGCGAGTTTCGCATGTCCTTCCAAGTAAAACATAAGTTATTACCCCTCGGTTTCGAATTAAACATAACGGAGGAAGACATTTATAAATTAGAATCAATTTAAACGCAATCAGGAATTTTAGCACTAAACCCCAGTGACAACAGCTGCGCGGGGGGGTATCGACTAACCTGTCGTTTGGTTCAAGGATTATGGGATTCAACTGCATTCGAGTGTTAACTAACCCTAATCACCTGGTCCGAGGACTACAGGCATGATAGGATTTAAGTTTAAACACTATAGAACTGTAACTGAGTGCTAACTAACCCAAATCATCTGGTTCGAGGACTACAGGCATGATTGGATTTAAGTTTAAACACTAGGACTGTAACTGAGTGCTAACTAACCCAAATCATCTGGTCCGAAGACTACAGGCATGATTGGATTTAAGTTTAAACACTAGGACTGTAACTGAGTGCTAACTAACCCAAATCATCTGGTCCGAAGACTACAGGCATGATTGGATTTAAGTTTAAACACTAGGACTGTAACTGAGTGCTAACTAACCCAAATCATCTGGTCCGAAGACTACAGGCATGATTGGATTTAAGTTTAAACACTATAGAACTGTAACTGAGTGCTAACTAACCCAAATCATTTGGTCCGAAGACTACAGGCATGATTGGATTTAAGTTTAAACACTATAGAACTGTAACTGAGTGCTAACTAACCCAAATCATCTGGTCCGAAGACTACAGACATGATTGGATTTAAGTTTAAACACTATAGAGCTGTAACTGAGTGCTAACTAACCCAAATCATCTGGTCCGAAGACTACAGGCATGATTGGATTTAAGTTTAAACACTTGAGAGAATACTTTACGCAGAGAATTGACACGTCGGTTGAAGAAGAGATTTGGTCAATAAAAGTACCTCTTAAGGTTATTTACATTCCATGGGCGCGGTATTACATGACCATCTAGGTCTTCTAAGAAATATGCCCCAATGCCTGCTCCTGAGGTGATACGATATGGTCCTTCCCAATTGGGTCCAAGTTTTCCCCAAGCCGGGTTCTTTGCGGTGCCTACAACTTTCCTCAACACTAGATCACCAGGCTCTAGTGGCCTTAGCTTTACGTTAGCATCATAGCCTTGCCTGAGTTTCTGTTGATAATGTGCCAGCCGAACCATTGCATTCTCCCTCCTTTCCTCAATCAAGTCTAAGCTCCTCTGTAGTTGCTCATCGTTATCGGCCGGACTGAATGAACTAGTTTTCATCGTTAGGAACCCGGTCTCCAAAGGAATAACAGCTTCAGCCCCATAGGTCATTGAGAAGGGGGTCTCCCTAGTAGACCTACGAGGCGTAGTCCTGTAAGCCCAAAGTACGTGCGGCAGTTCGTCTACCCATTTGCCCTTCGCATCATCTAATCTCTTCTTTAAGCCATTCAGTATGACCTTGTTGATGGCTTCTGCCTGTCCATTACCCTGGGGATAGACTGGAGTGGAGTATCTGTTCATAATTCCTAGCTCACTGCAGTAGTTCCTGAATGCCCTGCTATCAAACTGCAAGCCGTTGTCCGAGATGAGAGTGTGAGGAACTCCAAACCGGGTGACAATATTCTTCCACACGAACTTCTGCACATCAACGTCCCTGATGTTGGCTAAGGGCTCAGCTTCAACCCACTTGGTGAAATAGTCTGTTCCGACCAGGAGGTACTTCTTGTTTCCTGCAGCTTTAGGGAAGGGTCCCACAATATCCAAGCCCCATTGGGCGAAAGGCCATGGGCTAGATAGCGGATTAAGGTTTCCCCCTGGCTGGTGAATGCTTGGAGCGAAGCGCTGACATTGATCACACTTTTTAACGTATTCATGTGCCTCCTTTTGCATGTTACGCCACCAATAGCCTTGGGTGAGGGCTCGGTGAGCCAAGGACCTGCCCCCAGTGTGGCTCCCACAGATTTCTTCGTGCAGCTCTTCTAGCAACGTCTCGGTTTCCTCGGGATGCATGCACAACAAGTATGGCCCCGAGTAGGAGCGTCTGTATAGTTTCTGGTCCTCGGATAACCAGAACTTAGTCGCCTTCCTTTGAATCTTATCAGCTTCTCCCCTGTCTTCAGGCAATACATCTTCTTTGAGAAATCTGACTAGGGGGTCCATCCAGCACGGCCCGGCTCTGACCTGGTGAACCTGGACTGCCCCTGACTTCGCCTCCGTAGGCTTGTGCAAGTCCTCGACGAGGATGATCCTCGGCAGGTCTTGTGCCGAAGAGGTGGCAAGCGTGGCCAGGGAGTCAGCATGTGAGTTGCCACTCCTGGGGATGTGCAGCAAACTGAAAAAGTCGAACCCTGACTGCAGCTGTTTAACACGACCCAGGTACCCCTGCATTCTTTCGTCCTTTGCCTCAAACTCACCTTGTACTTGACCTACTACCAATCTTGAGTCCGAGAACAATTCCACGGATTTCCCCCCCATTTTACGGACCATTGTCATTCCCATCAGTAGGGCCTCATACTCCGCCTCATTATTAGTTGCCGAGAAGTCCAGCCTTAATGACTTCTCGATGGTGATTTTCTCGGGGGATATCAGTACCAGCCCAACTCCAGATCCTCTTTGGTTTGCCGCGCCATCAACGTACACTTCCCAATGGGAGGGATTCTGTTGGGAGATCATGCCAACTGATTTCTCATCCATGCCTGACGTGGGCTTTACTTCTTCTAACTGGGGCTCCGTGAACTCAGCCACCAAATCTGCGAGGACCTGTCCCTTGACCGATGTGCGGGGCATATATCTTATATCGAAAGCCCCTAAGATTGTACCCCACTTGGCAATCCGACCGGTGTAATCAGCACTTCGGAGTATAGCTTTGAGTGGGAGTTGTGTGAGAACGATGACCGTGTGGGCTTGGAAGTAGTGAGGTAGCTTCCGTGTGCCCAGCACTACTGCTAGGATAGCCTTCTCCAGAGGCAAGTATCGAATCTCGGCCTCATGCAGCGACTTGCTTACGTAATAAACAGGCCTTTGCACACCAGAATCTGATCGTATCAACACCAGGCTCACTGCATAGGGAGCTACAGCGATGTAGGCGAACAGTACCTCATCAGGCTCAGGACTGGACATGATAGGTGGCCGAGCCAGATAATCCTTGAGTTGCTGGAATGCAGAAGCACATTCCTCAGTCCATTCGAATCCCTTCCACTTGTTGAGTAGGGAGAAAAAGGGACGACACCTGTCTGCTGATCTAGAGATGAACCGATTGAGGGCAGCGGTCATTCCGGTTAGCTTCTGAACCTCCTTGGGGTTCCGAGGAGCTCGTAGATCGTTGATGGCCTTTATCTGGTCGGGGTTGACTTCGATTCCTCTGTGCGTGACCATGTATCCTAAAAATTTTCCGGACCCTACCCCAAACGAGCACTTAGAAGCATTCAATCGTAGCTTGTACTTTCGTAGAATCTCAAAGGTACTTTCAAGGTCCTTCACATGCTCAGCTATAACTTTGCTCTTCACCACCATGTCATCTATGTAAACCTCGATATTCTTGCCCAGCTGTGACTCGAACATCCTCGTCATCATCCTCTGGTAGGTAGCTCCCGCGTTCTTCAAGCCAAACGGCATTACTTTATAGTGGTAGTTGCCAATAGGGGTGACAAATGCAGTCTTCTTCTGGTCATCCGGGGCTAATGGTATCTGGTGGTAGCCTTGGAAGGCGTCTAGGAAGCTCATCCGAGGGTGGCCGACAGTGGCATCGACCAGCTGATCTATTTTTGGCATTGGGAACGGATCTTTGGGGCATGCCCTATTCAAATCCGTGAAGTCTACGCATACTCGCCACTTCCCACTCTTCTTCTTCACCACCACGGTATTTGCCAGCCATTCGGGATAAAAAACTTCTTTGATAGCCCCGGCCACTTTGAGTTTCGCTACTTCGTCTCTTACTGCATCAGCATGCTCCTTGGATGGGCGCCGAATGGGCTGTTTCTTAGGGGTGATCAGTGGATTCACCTTCAAGTGGTGGCATATAAACTCCGGGTCTACCCCTGGGGCCTCGTAAGGACTCCAGGCAAACACATCGAGATTTCGCTTAAGGAACTCTATCAGCTCTTCCTTCTCTTGAAGAGGCAGCTGAGATCCGACTTGAAAGAACCTATCAGGATCATCTCCAATGACCACTTTTGTTAGATCCTCACATCGAGTGCCTTCATCTGGTTCTTCAAAGGGCAATCCCCGAGACTGTAGTTGCTATGAATCCCTCCCGGCTGCGTCCGAGGACTCGGCTGAGGTCTTATGCTGAATGGCAGCTACCAAGCACTGACGAGCAACAGACTGGTCTCCTCGGATCTCGCGTATCTGCCCTTCTGACGGATATTTGACCTTTTGGTGCAAAGTAGAGGGAACAGCCCCAAGTGCGTGAATCCAAGGTCTGCCCACGAGTGCCGTGTAGGGCGAATATGCATCCACAACAATGAAATCTAACTCCACCACCTCGGTGCCAGACTGCACTGGTAAGCGTATCCGGCCTTTCGGAACGACAGGCCTTCCTTCAAAGCTCAAGAGGGGGGAATCGTACGGCGTCAGGTCCTGGGGCTTTAGGCCTAGCCCCTTGTAGAGGTCTGGGTACATTACCTCCACAGCACTGCCCTGGTCCACCATCACCCTCTTTACATCGTACCCTCCTATCCTGAGGGTGATAACTAGTGCATCATCATGGGGTTGGATGGTGCCAATCATGTCTTCGTCCGAGAATCCCATGACCAACGGGGCACCAGACTTAGTTCTCTTAGGTCCTCGGCTTGGCTCCCCTACGGGTGGTCGACCTACTGACATAACTTTCAATGGCCAGGATCCTGTTCTTCCTGGCGCGGTGAAGACGACGTTTATAGTCCCTAGCGGCGGCTTTGGGGGGTCATCTCTGCGTGGCCCTGATCCCGTCTGCCCTCGGCCGCTGGAGGGGTGCAGGAGGTGTTTCAATTTACCATCGCGGACCAGTTGGTCCAGGTGATCCCACAGGCTCCTACAATCCTCCGTGGTATGCCCATGGTCTTGATGGTACTGGCAGTAGAGATTATAGTTGCGTTTCTCGGGGTTTCCTATCATCTTGTTCGGCCACCTGAAGAATGATTTGTTCTTGATCTTTTCCAGGACCTGGTGTACTGGCTCTTTGAACACGGTGTTGACCGATTGAGGATTCATCGATCCTGATTGCCCGGCAAAATCCCTCCGCGGTTTATTATAATTGTAACGGTCCGACTGCGAATCCCTCCTCTCCTGAGAGATAACCTTGTCCTTTCCCTTGCCCTGCTGCTGATCTTCTTCAACCCTCTTATACTTCTCTATGCGGTCCATTAGCTGACGCACGTTTGCGACCGGTTTGCCAGATAGAGATGCCCTCAAACCATGATCAGTAGGGAGGCCGAGCTTGAATGTGCTGAGGGCCATTGCATCATTGTTACCTTCCATCTCATTGAACATCTCCCAGTACCTATCTGAATATGCCTTCAAGGATTCACCTTCCTGCATGAACAAGGATAGCAGGGAAGAGAAAGGTCTGGCCGCTCTTCGGCATGTGACAAAACGGGAGCCGAATGCCTGAGTGAGCTCTTTGAAGGAGTTGATGGAGCCTGCCTTCAAGCCGTCAAACCACCTCATGGCCACAGGCCCCAGACTGGAAGGGAAAACCTTGCACATCAGGGCTTCGTCTTTGGCGTAGACAGCCATCCTTTGGTTAAAATGACTCACATGCTCCACGGGGTCAGTCTTACCATTATAGATGGTAAACGTTGGCTGGTTAAAACGCCGAGGGAGTCTAGCCTCCTCTATCCTGCGCGTGAAGGGCGACTTAGATATCTGGTTCAGAGCCCTGTTCATGGCATCGTTCTCCATGTCCTCGTGTGATGGACTTCTACGTTGCCTCTTACGATGGGATTCCTCCTCATAAGTGTAGGACTCGCTGGCTGGTGTCTTGGATTTGTGCTGATAAGAGACATCCTGCTCATCATCAAGATCATCCTCAGAGTATGAGGAAGCCCGTCTCCTCTTTGCATGGCGCAGCTCTCTCTTTAGTTTTTCTACTTCCAGTTGCAAGTCGCGGTTCTTCTTTGCATGGGACATGTGACTTCCGCTTTGTGATTGGCCCTGGCTAAGGCGCACTGTGTGTACGCTACCTTCACGATTTTGTCTCCTCTCTAGGTTGGCAAAATGGTCCACGTGTTGGGATGCCCTGGATTCTGCTTGCTGTTCACCTTGTCCTGCCATCATCAACTGTTGTTTTCACTCTTGCACAAGCTCTCCCCACAGACGGCGCCAATTGTAGGGTCAGTTTTTGCGGCCCGTGCCCAAGGAAGTATGGATTCGGAGCTCACCGAGCCCAAAACAATAAATTTTGTAGAGAGTGGGTGAAAGAGCTAGGCTAATAATGAAAATAACAGTATTAAACGGCAACACCAATGGGAGGGTTTGGATTAATGTGTTCTCGGACTGATATGAGTGCCATGTCCGAAGAGGTGCTTTTCATTGATAATCTAGGATTACAATTCCTGGAGCTACAGGAATCAAATATATTCTTTTCTATCTCCTATTTTTCGATCCTCTACTATCAGAGGCACCTTTCCCTTATATAGCACTGCCTTCCTACATCTCCTCCGTCCATTTGTTCATCATCCAGGCACCCATTTGAGTGCATGTCCTATCACCCCACTTTTAGCCTTATGTGAGTGGCGGTAGCTGAGAAAGCACTGTTCAGGAGTCTTATCCACATAAATGCGGCCAGGAAGGCAGGTGCAGTGCATTAAATGTGGTGGTTGAAGTATGCCTCCTTGATATTTCTCTGTTCCCGTTAGCTTCATGTGTGTCCGAGGTTCCTTTCCCTCTTGACACTTGTCAAACAGATCACTTGAACCTCCCATGCTCGTGTTGGGTCAAACCTCTTCGGATCCGAGGATGTTGGACTACTCGGACATATGAACATCTCCTCGGATAGTACACGTGCTCATCTCGAGGCATTCCCCTTTGACATGGGCCTCTGACTGAAGGCCTCGCCTCCTCAGACGAAAAGTGTTCCTCATTCGGGGCCTTGGGCCCAATAAGTTGGGTTGGGTTTTTCTCCCCCCACAACATCTATTTCAATTTTTTTTATAGGACATTTATTTCAATTTTTGTTTTATCTTTATTGTAGAAACACGCAATTCACGTTATTATAATTTTAATAGCCAAAAATCATGAAGAAATTCTAGATATTACTACAATTTACATTGTTCAAATCGACCAGTGCTACTGTACCCTAAAAATGTGAACATTTTTTTTTTTTTTGGAGAGAGCTAAAAATGTAAACATGATATCGCAGAAATTCAAAATTAGCTCAATAAATCAACTTAATTAACGTAAATATGATATAATAAAAATCTTATGACAACTCCATAGATAATTCAACTTGAGAGTAACCTCTAATTACTTCCGTAAGAGATGCAAAGGATCTTCTATAGAAATAAAATACAAAAAAAAAAAAAAAAAAAAACTCATTTTATTATATTAATGATAGGTTATCAAAAAATAGAATAACAATGATTGTATTCTATCATTAATCCTGAAATGGTTTTTTTTTTTTTTTTTTTTTTTTTTTGGAGGGGGTAATGCTGAAATGGTTGGTGGTAATAATCTATGCAGGCCACGTTAAGTTTCTGAATTAAAGTTCACATGATATTTAAATAATTTGATTGTTGCTTGTCATGATAATATGACCATAATATTACACTTACTGTCACAAATGATTTGTTATACAGATCTAATGAATGTAAGGGGACAATATATTTTAATATTATTCATATATATAAAAACAGATTATAGATTCAGAACAATTTAATCAAACTTCTTAGCACAGCACAGAGACAAAACACATCCATCATAAAACTTTTTTATATATGAAAACTTGTAACTTTATTAAAAAGGAGATAAATTCATTACATCATGAGTAATAATTGAGTCAATCAAAGATGAATTTTCTTCTATCCAGGTTACATAAAAAACATCTTAGAATGAGAATTCGAGTTGTGTTTGGCTTACTTTAAAAGTCTCAACTATCTTATATAATATATTAAGAGTATATGTATTGATGAGGCTGAGGAATTCACCAGTGAGCCATACGATACCTACGCGCTCAAACGTGAACCTGCATGTTGGGGACATATTTTTATGTAATTGGCATATCCTTTGACAAAACGCACTTTACTTGTATTTGGGTAAATCTAAGTACGTTCAAGATGATCATCACAAATGGTTAAAATTGAAGACATGAAGATTACTCAAGAACTGCTCAAGAAAAGTGCAATCTGCAGGTCTCGATACCTCCTCGACAGAATCTCGATCTGTCGAGATTCATTAAAGCTCAATAGATGTCTCAATCGATTGAGCTTACGGATTTTCAGATTATAGCCAGCAATGTTTTATTCTAAAAGGCTATTTGTTTATGGGTTTGTATAATCCTTATTGGACAAGGAAAAGCCCAAGGTTTGTGTAAACCTATTTGGAATAGGAGAGCCCATTAAGCTCCTATTTAAAGGAGGTGGGAAAAAGAAAAACCTAACCCTAGAGAGCTTCATAAGGTTTTCTTTTTGAAACCCTAGCCTCCTCCTATAGAAGAAAGAGTTCTTACTGCGTTTCTTGTACGCCTTTGGATTTTGTGACCAAGCAAAGTCTCTTGCACCAACATTGAAGATCTTATTGGTGTTTCTATGTGAAGCTGCTGCAAATCAACTACAACAATCAAAGGGTTGCTGTGGAGTTAGTCACGTACTGGGATTCGTGCAAAGGAGTAAGCCGCGTACTGGGATCCGCGCATCAAATTGGTTAGTCACGTACTTGGGAGCTGTGCATCAAAGGTGGAAATTGTCACTACAGATCAAGTCCAATTGGATATGGGGTAAGGGTTCAACTGTAGGTTGGTAAGGTACTTGGGATTCCTTTACTTGTAACCGCTTGATTTGATAATAGTGGAGTTTCGGGAGTGATGACCTGAAAATCACCTGGTGGGGTTTTTGCCGTTAGGGTTTTCCCCATTCGTAAACAAATCACCGTGTTATTTATTTTTCGCTGCATATTTAGTTGATTGGTGATTTGTTTGTGCTTCCATCAAATTGCATGATTAATTGATTAATTAATTACTTGGCTAAATTAATTAATTAGGGCTAATCACAAGGAGTCATTCAGATTGTGTCCTAACAAGTGGTATCAGAGCAGGCACACTCTGATTAGGTTTTAATCTTTGCTGTGTTGATCCATTGACCCCTGTTGTCATGGAAACTCTTGATTGTTTTGATTTGCATGATCCTATGTTGAATGATGATGATGATATTCAAGATGCCTATTGCAAGCTTTATAATTTTTGTATGAAATCTCTTGAATATTCTACAAAATTAAAAGCTAAATTTAAAAAGGTCAAGGTTGAAAAAGATGATTTGATTGCAAAATTGGATGAAGCCAATAATTTGAATGAGAATTTTAAAAATCAAATTTCATCTCAGGTGGACAAAATTAAGAGTTTGGAAGAGCAACTAGTTGAATTTAAAACTGAAGTTGAAAAATTAACTAGTGCCAAACTTGTTGTTGAGCCTAACTCAAAAGAAAAAGATTTTTATGTTCCCCAATTTAAAAAGAATAATGAAGAGTTGAAGGCTAATATTGCTAGGATAGACAATGGTAAAAATTCTGATGTTAACGGTGAAGTTTCTAAACCTATGTCTAAAACTCCTCCTAGGTTGAATAAAAATTCTGAATTTGTCCCCACTTGTCATCATTGTCATATTGTTGGTCATATTAGGCCAAATTGTCCTAAGTTGTCAACCTCTAAGGTTAGACCTCCTTCAAGGAAGCCGAGTAGCTCTAAAACTACTCATGTTTGTCACCATTGTGGTGATTCTGGTCACACTCGCCCTAATTGTTTCAAGTTGTTTCCTCATAAGCGAGTGTCCAATAGGTCTCACCCTTTGTCTAAAAGCTCTGTACCTATTCTTGGTTAGTTATTAAAAGTTTTGAGCTTTTTGACTCAATTTCAGGGGAATTCTTATTCCTCTATGTCCTTTAGTAATCATACTAGGACACGTGCCTTTTTATCTTCACAGCCAAAGACTCGTGCTATGTGGGTGATAAAGGATTCTAAGACTTAATTGTCTTTTCTGTTTGTCCTATGCTTTAATTCTTTCTATCTAAAGTAGGACTTTCTTTACTTGATTTCTTATCTGTTTTTGAAATCATGTTTTCATGCATCTGCATCTCTCTATCATGCCTTCATGCATAAGCATCTTTCCTTCATGCTTTCATGTTTGTTTAACATGTTTTTGTTTGTTTATTTTGTTTTTGATATAAAAATAAAAAAATAAAAAAAATTGAAAAATCAGAAAAATACAAAAACAGCGTGTGTTCTGTGTACTTTGGTACTTGTGTACCTTGGATGGCCAATGAAACAAAGTTTTCTAAACCTTGTATCTCTTGTAGCTTAGATGAGCATCTCTATGCACAACTAAGCAAGTGAGCTTTGTGGCTCTTGTTTGTGATGAGTAAGATTAGGTTATCTCTTAAAACTTAACACTCATATCACTCTTTTTGACGGGTAGGACTAGAAAATCCTAAGAGAAAGGCATAAATGACCATCTCACCACTGTTGCCCGCCAATCATTGTAATGACACCTGTATGCTTCGGCATAGCAAAAGTGCAGTGTCAAAGACATCCGTATGCTTCGGCATAGCAAAAGTGCAATGTCTATGCTTAACATCTTGGGTATTTCTTTTCTCTCTTTTATATACCCATGTATGATATGCAAAAATAAAAGAAAATATGCAAAGAAAATAAAAAGCAAAAAGATTAAAAAAATGCTTTAAACATGATTGCAAGCATGTTTTCTAGGAGATGTGGGAATTATAGGATGTACCTTGAAGGTGATAGTCCCCATCAAACAGTTATGATTGTGTGTAAGTTAAAAGTTATTTTCTCATATCTCAGATCGTCATAACATCTATACACATATGCAATCTTGCGATGTTTTTCACACACAACACGCAATATTCTTTGCTACTTTTGATACATGTGCAGGTACAATGTGATTTGGCCATCACAAAGGTTTTACATGTGCTAATGTATGCTCACTAAACTGTCATAACTTGTTTTTGAAATATAAAATTGGTTAGACTTGTTTAGTGTGTGTGTGTGTTTTGCATGATCCTTGTGCTTATTTTCTTGTTGAGAGATTTTTTTTAGGTTTATATGTTGAGTGGATCTTGGTAGAGATGTGTGTTGGATTGCATTCATGTCTATGTTTTTCCCTTCTCGAAAAACTGCCTTTTTCTGCGGGCTCGACACCTTCCTCGACACCTCCTCAATACCTGGTCATCCGTCGAGCTTCTCAAGTTGTTTCTTATCGCAATCTCGACACCTCCTCGACACCTGATGGATCGATCGAGATTCACTTATGCTATTTGAGTCTTCTTTCTCGACACCTGTCTCGATACCTTGTGGATCGATCGAGAAAGCTTCTGTCCCCTCGATAGCTTCTCGACAGCTGGTGGATCGATCGAGCTTCTCTTTAGCCTTTTGTTGATTTGTCCCTCGACAGATCCTCGACAGCTGCATCTGTCGATGTCTTTTATGCTCGACACCTGTCTCGCCACCTCTCGATCAATCGAGATTCCCTTGCATGCATTTCATTTTTTTTGTTTTGCATTTTTTTTGTCCATAGCATCTTGTTATTCTTTTTCTTGTAGGTATATGATTCCTTGTTCTCCTCGTTTCCCTCTTTGTCAGTTTTCTGTCTGTCTCCTGTCATGTCTTTTGACTTTTTATGCCCTTTGACAATCGTGTCAAAAAGGGGGAGAAATTTGAGAATTGAATGTCATTCCTGAGGGGGAGTAATAGACTTAGGGGGAGAACTTCATGTTAAAGGGAAGAATGTTTTTGTTGTAACTAACTTAGGGGGAGAGTTAGTTTAATACACATTAATCTTGACATTATTCTTGTGTTGTGTATCTTTTGGTTTTGTAACCATTTACATACATCATGTGTTGTTTCTATATTTGATGATGATGTATGTGTTTCACTCTTTATCTCACATGTGTTGTTTCTTTTCTCTCTTTATACACATGTTTCTTGTTTATTTAACTTGTCATTATTTTCCACATGGTACCTTGATGTGTTTTGTTTAGTGCCTTTCAGGAAAGACAAGTTAAAGCCAAGTCAAGATTCCGAACCTTCTTCTTGCAGCAACTTCCAAGGTTCAGATCTTTTAGACTAGGCTTATTTATTCTGTAATCTTGAGTAGAATGTATTCTAGGACATTCAATGTACTCTTGTGGTTTTGTCACGGATTGCCAAATGGGGAGATTGTTGGGGACATATTTTTATGTAATTGGCATATCCTTTGACAAAACGTACTTTACTTGTATTTGGGTAAATCTAAGTAGGTTCAAGATGATCATCACAAATGGTTAAAATTGAAGACATGAAGATTACTCAAGAACTGCTCAAGAAAAGTGCAATCTGCAGGTCTCGATACCTCCTCGACAGAATCTCGATCTGTCGAGATTCATTAAAGCTCGATAGATGTCTCGATCGATCGAGCTTACGAATTTTCAGATTATAGCCAGCAATGTTTTATTCTAAAAGGCTATTTGTTTATGGGTTTGTATAATCCTTATTGGACAAGGAAAAGCCCAAGGTTTGTGTAAACCTATTTGGAATAGGAGAGCCCATTAAGCTCCTATTTAAAGGAGGTGGGAAAAAGAAAAACCTAACCCTAGAGAGCTTCATAAGGTTTTCTTTTTGAAACCCTAGCCTCCTCCTATAGAAGAAAGAGTTCTTGCTGCGTTTCTTGTACGCCTTTGGGTTTTGTGACCAAGCAAAGTCTCTTGCACCAACATTGAAGATCTTATTGGTGTTTCTATGTGAAGCTGCTGCAAATCAACTACAACAATCAAAGGGTTGCTGTGGAGTTAGTCACGTACTGGGATTCGTGCAAAGGAGTAAGCCGTGTACTGGGATCCGCGCATCAAATTGGTTAGTCACGTACTTGGGAGCCGTGCATCAAAGGTGGAAATTGTCACTACAGATCAAGTCCAATTGGATATTGGGGTAAGGGTTCAACTGTAGGTTGGTAAGGTACTTGGGATTCCTTTACTTGTAACCGCTTGATTTGATAATAGTGGAGTTTCGGGAGTGGTGACCTGAAAATCACCCGGTGGGGTTTTTGCCGTTAGGGTTTTCCCCATTCGTAAACAAATCACCGTGTTATTTATTTTCCGCTGCATATTTAGTTGATTGGTGATTTGTTTGTGCTTTCATAAAATTGCATGATTAATTGATTAATTAATTACTTGGCTAAATTAATTAATTAGGGTTAATCACAAGGGGTCATTCAGATTGTGACCTAACACTGCACAATACAAGGAAGAAAACCTCACAAAGAGCGCCGGTGTGGTGCCGGCCAAATACTCTCCGAAGGTTAAGTCAGTAGTATTCTCACAACTCTAGAGTGCTAGAGAGGGTAAATTACGCGTACCTTGATTTGTGAGAGTATTGACGCTTTTATAGTAGTCGAAAGTTGACCTCTTCTACTTGGAGTCGAAGTCTTTCCTTGTAGAGATTCTCTTAAGGAGTCCCAAACGTGATGGACAAGTCTCCTTCCTTATGGAGAAGATCTTCCATTAATGCATGTGGCAAACAGAGTCCTGTTCGCATTAGGATTTCATTATGTGGCGTGTGCTGCAAGTATTCTCATCTAGGGTTTCTTGGAGATAACAAGATCAGATCTCTCTTAGGCCTTGAACCCCTCCATAAGGAGTCCATCCAGTATTTGAGCCCGTCCAGTATTTGAGCCCATCCATCGACCATACTTTGGATCCGTTAACTTATTTTCACCTCTTCAGTTGCCCCCTCACACCATGGGTCCGTCGTTGTAGAGGAAACAGACGCGTGGGGTGACGACTAAATTATTGGGATAATGGTTTACAAATAGAGATGACCCTCCAAAAATTGGAGTGACGGCCCTATCATTGGTTTGACGGTCAAAAATAGAGATGATGGTGATAGCTCTAACTTCACGAGCTACATACATCCGGACAGACTGTCAGGGACACATTTATTACCCATAACACATGTCGTGCTGCTATAGGCTGTTGTATTTGATCGAGGCGTCGCTTCGCCTTCCGTGCATTTCCTATTATAAATACCACCTCCTTCCCCTCTTATTTTCCTATTTTACGAAGAAGCTCGTTGTCAGAGAGAGACCGTCATACTTGTCAGAGACTTGACCGTCATACTTGCCAGAGACTTGACTGTCTAGTTACTTCATCCGTCGTCTGCAATTTGGTAAGTAATTTTTTATCCATCTTCTTTTTTGCTTATATTTACCTTTGGGCTTCATTATGTTATTATATATCTTTTCTTTTCGACTCTATGCCCCCGTCGTTCTTTCCAAACCGTCAGAGTCTTAGGTTTTGTCATTATATGTAGGCTATGTCTAGTGCGTCAAGTAACCAGTCGGTCGTCCGTGACGGGGCGGACTATGAAGAGGTATACCCGTCGGGTCACAAAGACCTAGACGATGTAAGCGAGAGGAGTTCCTCCTCATCTTCCCCGTCCTCAACAAATGAGGATATGGAGATGGTCGAGATAGATGAGGATTTCGCCGATGACGAAGATCAAATAATTGCATCCATCGTGGGAGCTAATGGACTTAGGGAGTTCATCATGTTTCCGGAATGGACGGTGAATGCCTTTACATCTACCATCAAGGAAACTCATTTTAGCACCCTTAGAGCCCATTATCAAATACCCGATCACATCCCCATCCGTCTACCCTTCAAGTTAGAAAAATGTTATTATAAAGGAGTAGATGATATAGGAGTATACGAGCAAATGCTCAAAGCAAGCCTTAGATTCCCACTAAGTTCCTTGCACTGTGAACTCCTCAAATACCTAGGTTTATCCGTCAGTCAGATATCTCCAAATGCCTGGAGGGTTTTTATAGCAATGGAAGTCCTGTACGGGGCCATGACGGGCGGTAGAAGACGGTTAACAATAAGGGAATTCCTCCATTGCTACCGTCCTGATGAGATAGACAAATCTCGGGGGATGTATAGTTTTGTTCCTAGGAGCCATGTCTTGAAAGTGATTTATGAGACCCCGGACTCGAATAGAGATTGGAAAAGCCGTTATTTTTTCATTGAGGGTGATGGTTGGATGTGTCATCCAGGGGAAACAGATCACATGCCCATCGACAAAGTTTGGGGAATATTAAACCAATTTGGTATGAATCCGTCATATAACACTTATTCAAAGTCCATATAACACTACGTTCTAACCATCCGTCTTCTTTTATACAGTCCGACGGCGCCTTCAAGTTACACTCGAGGAATTCAGTTTCCTTGAGAAAATTTTCGCAAAGACCAAACCGGAGGAACGCACCTGGGCCAAGCTCGTCAACCTAAACACCATTCATTGGTACTGTGACGAACCCGAGCCAACTCCAGCGGCCATCAAGTACGAAGAGCGCACCCGTCAACGTAAGTCCGTCACACTCCTTGGTTCAATTTCATTTTATTTCATTACTTGACACCTGTCTGCCTCTTCAGAAATGGACGACGCTAAAAGGAGAGCGGCTATCAGACTACAAGCTGCTAAAAACAAAGAAGCTGGTGGGGACCCTACAGGAACGGGCACCAGTAAGCAAGCTATTAAGAGAAAACAACCGTCCAAGGGTGACCGTGCACCCAAAAAGCCCAAGGTTCCTTTGGATCCTGTTATTGGCTTGTTGGCCGAGGGGGATAAGACAGTCACACCTGTGAAGCATGGGGCCTGTAAGGGCCTAATGACTGGTTCGTCGGGAAGCCATAAGAAGCCACCCGTTCTACTCCGCGAGGATTCCAAGTACGCCCTCGAGAGGCTTTCGTCTATCATAACGACGGAGGACTACGAGGATTTGTGTAATCATTTGACGAAGGCGATGGGAGAGACGGCGCTTTTCAGTATTGCTCAGGTAAATTATCCGTCGTCGTGTATTCCGTCTTTCCCCTTTCTTTCTTTCTTCTTCTTTTTTTTTTTTTTTTTTTTTTTTTTTTTTTTTTTTTTAACTCATGTTTTCTTTTCAGGCCATGATCATGACGAAGGGGATCATGGGATGGTGTCTCAACCACGAGACGACCTTAGCCCGTGTTCGTGATAAGGCCAAGGTGACGGAGGACGAACTACTCGAGTTGAAGGCCTGGAAGGTCGTCCAAGATAAATAACTCAAAATGGCTGAAACAGCAAGGGACAAATATATCAAGCTGACGGAGGACTTGAAGAAAGCTTTGGAGGAAAAAGACAAGGAAGTCCATCAAGCTAAGGAGATCGCGATACGGGAGTATCGGGATTCTGAAGCCCTTATAACCGAGCTTAGCCTTTCATACAACGACGGTTTTGATGACGCCGTCCGTCAGGTGAAGGCCTTGAATCTAGAGATGGACTTGTCAACCGTCAATATTAATGCCCCAGAACAAACATCCGTCCAGCCCGCCCAATCAGATGATACGGACGACTTGTTTAGTGAGAACCCTGCTAACCGTGAAGCTTCTAAGGATCCAAGGGATAATCAGTTGGCCGTGGACCCGACGGTGGTTGTCAAGATGTCTGTTGAGGGTGATCCCAAGGATGATCAAGCCCGTCGTACTGAGGAGAAAGACATTCCTACTGCAGACTTATAATTTGTAATAGTTTAGTTTAGTTTTTTTTTTTTTTTTGGAAAAGAATGTGGAGAACAGCTTCATGATTCCCCGTCATGATGTAAACATTCCCTTTAAGGGTTCTAATTTATTTTAAGCACTATTAGCTCCGTCGACCTTTTTTGGTGTTTATAGAATATATCTGTTCGTTTCATTTAATCCTGACGACGCTTTTGCTCATCCCGTTTTATATTTCCGTCCAACTTGTGAACTTTGTTTATTTCCGTCCATCTTGCAGACTTTGAATTTTCATCCTTTGGGATGATCCGTCCACTTTGTGAACTTTGTTTATATCCGTCTAGCTTGTGGACTTTGAATTTTCATCCTTTGGGATGATCCGTCCACTTTGTGGACTTTATTAATATCCGTCCATCTTGTGGACTTTGGATTTTCATTTGTTTGGGATGATCCGTCTACCTTGTGGACTTAGTTAATATCCATCCATCTTGTGGACTTAATTTATATCCGTCCAGCTTGTGGACTTTGGATTTTCACCCCGTTGGGATGTTTCGTCCATCTTGTGGACTTGGTTAATATACGTCCATCTTGTGGACTTGGTTAGTATCCGTCCATCATGTGGACTTAATTTATATCCGTCCAGCTTGTGGACTTTGGATTTTCATCCCTTTGGGATGACCGTCCACCTTATGGACTTGGTTTTTATCTGTCCTCAATGGGACTTAACATTTTTCACCCTCTTGGGATGACTCGTCCATCCTGTGGACCGAGTTTTATCCGTCCTCTATGGGACTTAACATTTTTCACCCTCTTGGGATGACTCGTCCATCTTGTGGACTGAGTTTTAGTAGGAACATCATAGTCGTGTCTGAATATTTCTTCTTATTGAAAATAAAGCATGTAGAAAAAGTACCTACCCCCTAGGGCTTAAAAAGGCACTTGCAGGAGTAATTGTTTGAAAGTAAAACTAGCGATAACAAAACCAAATAATAGAAAAATATTGTTTGAAGTAAAAACTTAATGATAAACTTGTAAACTGGGAAAGTTAATAAAACTTTATGATAAACTTGGAAACTGGGAAGCGTTGATGCTCTTCATGTCGTCTCTACTGGTAGTATCTCCGCAGGTGCTCCGTATTCCACGGGTGCTGCAGCGTCCGTCCGTCCATGGTTTCGAGGTGGTAGGTCCCTTTCCTTTGCCATGATGTGATCTTGTATGGTCCTTCCCAGTTGGGGCTGAGCTTTCCATGCAAAGGATCTCTGGCAGTGCCCATGACCTTCCGTAGTACAAGATCCCCAATCTGGAAGTCTCTATGCCTGACGTTGGAGTTGTAGTATTTTGCCATAAGGTTCTGGTATCGTGCCATCCTCTGCTCTGCTGCTGCACGAACTTCATCCACCAGGTCTAGCTGAAGGCGCAAGGATTCTTCGTTCTTATCTTTGTCGTAGTTCTCCACCCGATAGCTCGTAAGTCCTACCTCTGCCAAGATGACAGCTTCGCTCCCATATGCCAACCGAAACGGTGATTCTCCCGTAGGTGTTCTTGATGTAGTACGATAAGCCCATAAGACGCTTGGCAGTTCCTCAGGCTAGATGCTTTTTGCCCCTTCAAGGCGGGTCTTGATGATCTTTAGCAAGGACCGGTTTGTGACTTCTACTTGCCCATTAGCTTGTGGGTGTGCTGGTGACGAGTAATGATTCTTGATTCCTAGCTCTGAGCAGAAGTCTCTAAATGCGCTATTGTCGAACTGATTTTACATTGTCCGAGACGAGGACCCTGGGTATCCCGTACCTGCAAATGATATTCCTCCATACGAAATTTCGAATGTTCTTCTCCGTGATGGTGGCTAAAGCTTCGGCTTCTACCCATTTCATGAAATAATTGATACCAACTGCCAAGAATTTCAACTGCCTTATAGCCGTCGGGAAAGGGCCCATGATGTCTAGTCCCCATTGGGCAAATGGCCAAGGGGCCGTCATGGGTGTGAGCTCTTCGGATGGTTGTCTGATTAGATTACCGAACCTCATTTGTCGCAGGTCTTAACATAAGCTTTTGCATCCTTTAACATAGTAGGCCAATAGTAACCGGCTTGGATCAACTTGTGAGCTAATGACCTCGCACCTGAGTGATTTCCACAGATACCCTCGTGAACCTCCCTCATCACGTAGTCTGCCTCCTCGTTGCTCAAACACCTTAGGTACGGTCGGGAGAATCCTCTCTTGTATAAGACATCTTTTATCATCACAAATCGTGAGGCCTGTACCTTCAACTTTCTAGCCGCGTCTTTTCCGTCTGGCAGGGTACCTGATCTTAGGTATGCTATTAAAGGTGTAGTCCAATTGTTCTCAGAACTGACGTCGAGTACATTCTTTCCGTCATCGATTAGCGAGGAGAGTTGTACAAACGACAATACCTGTTCGGGAACAATTATGACTTCTGCCGAGGCTGCTTTTGCCTGACGATCGGCGCATTCATTTTCTTCTCTTGGGATTTGGACGAATCTTACTACGAGGTTGCCAATCCGATTGTTCACTTCATCCAGGTATTTCTTCATTCTCTCATTTTTGCACTCGTAGCTACCGTCGATCTGTCGTATTACCACCTGGGAGTCGCACTATACGACTATGTTTTCTACACCTGCTGCTTTAACGAGGTCTAGAACAGCTACTAGTGCTTCATATTCGGCTTCGTTGTTAGTTGTGGGGAAGTCGAATCGGATCATGCACTTGATTTTATCCCCTTCCGGGGTTTGGATGACAACACCTGCTCCTCCTGCCTTTTTGTTTGCCGATCCGTCCGTGTGGATGCTTCACTGTGCAGCTTCTTCTGCCCCCCTGCCCTTTGATAGTGCGAACTCTGCGATGAAGTCGGCCACGGCTTGGCCTTTGATCGCAGTTCGTGGGCGGTATTGTATGTCAAATTCGCTCATCTCAATTGCCCACAAAGCCATCCGTCCGGCTATGTCAGGGCTACCCAAAGCTCTTCTCAACGGTTGATTCGTCAGGACTATGATAGTGTGGGCTTGGAAATACGGCTTTAGCTTTCTTGCCGCAGTTACCAATGCAAAGGCCAACTTCTCTATTTGTGGGTACCTCTCTTCTGCTCCTCTGAATGCTCGACTTACAAAATAGACGGGTCTCTGAGATCCGTCTTCCTTTCTTACCAATGCCGCGCTGACCGCCGCTTGTGAAACAGCTAGGTAAAGGTAAAGTTCTTCTCCAGGTCTGGAGGGGCTGAGTAATGGTGGGAATGTGAGGTATTTCTTTAACTCTTCAAAAGCCTTCTGGCATTCCTCCGTCCACTCGAATGATTTTCGCAGAGTTTTGAAGAATGGAAGACACTTGTCCGTCGCTTTCGAGACGAACCTATTCAGGGCGGCAATTTTGCCGTTCAGTCTTTGCACGTCCTTGACCGTCTTTGGCGGTTCCAACTCCATGATGGCCCGAACTCTTTCTGGATTGACTTCTATTCCTCTATGGGATACCATGAATCCCAAAAACTTCCCCGCTGTTACATCAAACGCGCACTTGTTCGGGTTGAGCTTCATATTATACGAATGGAGGGTGTCGAAAGTCTCTCGGAGGTCCTTTAGGTGATCACTTTCGAGCGGGCTTTTTACAAGCATGTCGTCGACATAAACCTGCACGTTCCGGCCGATTTAGTGTGCGAACATTTTGTTCATCAGTCTCTGGTACGTGGCGCCTGCATTCTTAAGTCCAAACGGCATCACTTTGTAGCAAAAGAGCCCTTGGCTAGTGACAAAGGAGGTTTTCTCCTGATCAGCTTCGTCCATCTTAATTTGATTGTAGCCTGAGAAAGCATCCATGAAACTCAAAAGCTGGTGTCTCGCCGTCGAATCTACTAATGTGTCTATCCGGGGTAGCGGGTAGCTGTCCTTCGGGCATGCTTTGTTAAGGTCCGTGAAATCGACGCACATTCGCCACTTCCCGTTAGCTTTCTTAACCATTACTACGTTTGCTAACCAGTCGGGATAGTACACTTCTCGAATGAAGTTTGCTTCCAGCAGCTTCTTCACCTCTTGTGCAATTGCTTCGTCTCACTCTTGGGCGAATACTCGCTTTTTCTGTCGGACAGGCGAGTATGATGGGTTTACGTTCAACCTGTGAACTATGATTGAGCTTTCGATTCCGGGCATGTCCTCGTGGCTCCAGGCGAACACGTCTTGATTCATTCGGAGGAACGTTATGAGGGCTTGACGGGTTGGATGGCTGGCCAGTGTGCCAATCCTGGTCGTCCTTTCAGGTCTTGATTCATCAAGAATTATCTCTTCTAGCTCCTCTACTGGCTCTGCTACCGTCCGTGCCTCTTCTATGCTCATTGTTTGCTATTGGCCTTCTGTCTCGAGCATGGCAATGTAGCATTCACGGGCGGCCACCTGGTTCCCACGTAACTCGCCAATCCCGTGCTCTGTAGGGAACTTGATCATCAGGTGGTAAGTTGAAGTTGCGGCCTTCCACGCATTCAGGGTAGGTCGTCCGATGATAGAGTTGTATGCAGATGAGCAGTCGACTACAAGGAATGTCACGTCCTGTGTGATTTGTCGTGGGTAATCTCCGACTGTCACTGAAATCGTTACCGCCCCTAATGGAAACACTCTCGTTCCTCCAAAGCCAACCAGCGAATTGCTTGTTGGTATCAGTCGTTCCCTATCAATTTTCATTTGTTGGAACGCCGGGTAATAAAGGATGTCTGCTGAGCTGCCGTTATCTACCAACACTCTGTGCATGTTATACTCGCCTACTTGGAGGGTGATAACCAACGCATCATCATGCGGATGGTGGAGACGTCGTACATCTTCTTCTGAAAATCCAATGATTGGACTATCTTTCCGCGCCATCTTTAGTGCTGAGCCCGTTAGCTGGACATTTTGAACCATTCGGAGGTGGGTCTTTCGGGCCTTCTTGGATGACCCAGCAATTGATGTTCCCCCTAAGATCATCCTTATGTCTCCGATTGGGGGTCTAGGACGCTCATTATCTCTTCGGGGTTGCTGCTCCTGAGGCGGCGGATCCATTCTTTCTTTCCTAACGAACTTCTGTAACTTCCCTTGTCTGATGAGGGCCTCTATCTGTTGCTTTAAGTCATAGCAGTCTTCTATGTCGTGGCCGTGATCGCGGTGGAAACGGCAATATTTGTCTCTTGATCTTTTGCTGGGATCTGATTTCAGTTTCCCGGGGAAGGTTAGAGCCCCCTCGTCCTTGATTTGCATTAGGACTTGATCTATCGGAGCCGTCAACGGCGTGAAGCTCGTGAACCTCCCTCCGGGTGGCTTAATGCGTCGCTCAACTCTTCGGTCGTCTATTCTTGTCCTCTTCGACCCTTGATCTCTTCGTCCTTCTTCCTGCCGTTCCCTCTTCCTTGGCTTATCCTCTCGAGCCTGCAATGCGTCTTCTGCGTTCATGTATTTGGTTGCCCTGTAGAGTACTTCTGACATGGTTTTAGGGTCGTTCTTGTATAAAGAGAACAGAAATTTGCCCTTCCGTAGCCCGTTCGTGAAGGCTGCTACCAGTATTTTGTCGTCGGCTTCGTCTATTGAAAGCGCTTCCTTATTAAAGTGCGTTATATAGGCCCTCAGCGTCTCGTCCTCCCGTTGCTTAATACTCATCAGGCAAGCTGTGGACTTCTTGTATCTGTGCCCTCCAATGAAGTGCGTGGTGAACTGAGCACTCAGCTCCTTGAAGGTGCTGATGGAGTTTGGCGTCAGTCGGCTGAACCATATCCTTGCGGGGCCTTTTAGTGTTGTGGGGAAGGCCCTGCATATGATCTCGTCAGCTATCCCCTGAAGGTACATTAGGGTCTTGAATGTTTCCAGATGGTCCAAAGGATCCTTTATGCCATCGTAGCTTTCTATATGTGGCATGCGGAATTTATGGGGTAGGGGGAAGGCGTTCACGGCCGCAGTGAAAGGCGAGTTAGTGCGGTTGACTAAATCGTCTAGATCACTGGAAACTCGCCCCTTGAGTGCGTTCATCATCACCTCCATCTGTTCCTTCATCGCCTGCATCTCTGTGGCAATTTGTGGTGGTGTCGCATTCGTGAGGGATGGCATGCTCAAGTTCTGCCTCTCTGGTCTGCTTGGGGCATGGCTGCCTTCAGGTTTCTCCTGGTTTTTTCTTGCAGCGCTGGTCCCTTCTTCCTCTTTTTGCTGATCATTCTGTTCTACGTTCTTTTGGCGCAGCTGTTCTTCTAAGTCGTTGTTTTGTTTGGTGAGACGTTCCACCACGACAGCGAGAGTTCGAACTTGTCTCTCGAGGGCAGTCGTGGGTGGTTCGTCTCCTTGAACGTCGTTAGTGGTTGCCATCGAGCGAGTGAGTACCATGCAACCCTTAAGTCTGAAAAACGATAGTATGGCTTTTTGGATCTCTACTAACGTTTCCCACAGACGGCGCTAACTGATGAGGCCGAGGAATTCACCAGTGAGCCACACGATACCTACGCGCTCGAACGTGAACCTGCACAATACAAGGAAGAAAACCTCACAAAGAGCACCGGTGTGGTGCCGGCCAAATACTCTCCGAATATTAAGTCAGTAGTATTCTCACAACTTTAGAGTGCTAGAGAGGGTAAATTACGCGTACCTTGATTTGTGAGAGTATTGACGCTCTTATAGTAGTCGAAAGTTGACCTCTTCTACTTGGAGTCGAAGTCTTTCCTTGTAGAGATTCTCTTAAGGAGTCTCAAACGTGATGGACAAGTCTCCTTCCTTATGGAGAAGATCCTCCATTAATGCATGCGGCAAACAGAGTCCTGTTCGCATTAGGATTTCATTATGTGGCGTGTGCTGCAAATATTCTCATCTAGGGTTTCTTGGAGATAACAAGATCAGATCTCTCTTAGGCCTTGAACCCCTCCATAAGGAGTCCATCCAGTATTCGAGCCCGTCCAGTATTTGAGCCCGTCCATCGACCATACTTTGGATCCGTCAACTTATTTTCACCTCTTCATGTATTATGGGAGATGGTATACGTGTATATACTATTTTTCTCATAGTAGGTGGATCTCATAGATGTGTAGGACCCACCTGTTGTAAGAAAGATAAAATATACACCCAAAATAAAATATATTTTTTCGTATTATGGACATGCTAAGATAACCCTTAGTATTTTTATTTACTTTTGGATGAATAAATAACACCGAGTTTTGTTTGCTTACTTTCTTGCCCAAGTCAGTCCAAAGGTGCTTTATATTTAGCATCATTTCTCACTTCTCTCTGATTTTTGTATTAGAAAACTATGCTCTATCTACAACTTTTCTATGATCCTAAAATCCTATCTGGTTCGTGCTTATTCAGTTATTTGTTCACTTTTCTGCTTCCCATCTGGGAAGTGTGTGTTTTTCACCTCTCTCTGATTTTTGGTTGCAGTGTGTCCGCTGTCCAATTTCCGCAGCTCCTACCACAATACGACAGTGGCAGACCTTGTAGGCCCAGTCTTATATAAGCTGATTTTACAGGCCTGGTATGTTATTTCTGGATAGCATTCACTTTAGAGGCCGTAAAATTACTCATAAGCTATTTTAGCATCTCAAACCATAAAAATCATGCTAAATCAAAAGTGCTATATCTAAAAATTTATAACATTCCGTTACAATGAACTCTTATATTTTATTTTAATAATTTTTATTCTCTCTCTCTCTCTCTCTCTCTCTCTCTCTTAATGATTTTTATTAATATATATGTTGAGTTATTTATATTATTTAATGGATTTTTTTTGGAGAAAGTTTATATTATTTTAATTGGTTGTATATAAAAATATAATATTTAAGGCTAAAATGCAAAGTGCATGACTGTAATTCATTTTAGTAATTTAACTTTACTTTTGTTCAATTGAATCATTTAAGTTTCAAAATTATTCAATTTAGTTTTTTTGTCTAAATTTGTTAAAAAATTGCTGTTTAGTATGCAATTATAACTAATGAAAAAAAATTTTAAAATTCTTACATAAAAAAAATCTATAAAATATTTTTATGAATTTTATAGATTTTTTTACGTGAAAATAACATTTTTCAAGGGAATTTTTTTTTAAATAAAATTGGACAGAATGCCTGAATTGAATAAATTTGAAACTTAGAGAACTCAATTGAACGAAAGTAAAGTTGAAGAACTGAAATGAATTTCATCATTGTCGCTGTAAGTGCTCAAAACATAAAGGCCTAAGCCCACTTAGACTAGTGGTACCTTGCCCTTTAATTTGGCCCAAACAACAAAATTTGTATAGAGAGTGAGAAGTTTAACCAAGTGCAATTCTATTTTATGTCCAAGCCTAAGGCCGAAGAGTCCAAGATATCAAATGAATGAAATTTAAACAACAATCAAAAGTAGTAACCTCCTCAAGAAAGTCCAAGGACCAGTCTTTTTTATATAATAGTAGTTCAAGTTTTACACTAGGTGTATTACCTTGTTCTTTTTCTTGTTCTAGTAATACTTGGAAATTGTTCATCCCCTTTCACAGATGGGTTCCTTCCTTTCTATAGTTCTTTCCTATGCATCTTAACCCCCCTCTTGTACGTTTCCTAGCATTCTCCCTAGATACTTGTCCCATCAAGGCTCTAATGAAGGTAGTAGAAGGTGGAGCTAGCTGTAAGGTCACTATTCAGGGGTTATTTCTACATTAATGCAGTCGATAAGGTTGATGGAGAACATTGAACGCAGAGGTGGGTAATATACCCCTCAGGAAACTTGCTCCCACCTTCCTCGTTCTCGTTACAGATCTTCTTCTCTTTTCGGGATTTCAGGGGATACCAGTTGTCTTGATCCCTTCATCATCCTCGGGCAAGTGAAGTTCTCGGGACGCGTTCTCCCCCCTCAACCCGAGTTAGGGAAATTGCTTTGTAATTAGGCTTCCTCGGTCCTCGGACTCCACACAATAGCCCCCTAAAACCTTACTTTCAAGTACTACCCTAAGAGTGAGGTTTTAGTTCCAATGAAAAGGCTAATACGTGCCACCGCATTCCCACGTGGAGATGTCGTTCCACCTGTCTTGTGAATGCTCCTGACGCTTCAGTATCCACGTCGCGGTAGTTATTGCATCAGGTGGCTGCCTACCCCCTCCCCCCCACGTTTTACGATGTGATGATGATCCGATGGTCCAGATTCGCTGGGGGTAACGAGCGGGAAACTTATCGCTCATTTCCCACCCTTATATAAAGGGAGAATAGGAGTGAAAAGTCTTTCATTTACACAACTTCTACACATTTTCTCTGAAGCAGCAATCTGAGGATCAACTTTCATTGCTCATAAGTGCCTTTGACCTTTCATCCATCACCCTGTAGGATACTCCTTTTTCTTTTATTTTTCTTATTATTTTTACCTGATAGGAATACGTGGGTAGATTCGCCAAGCTAGTTAATACCCTTAAGGCCATGGCCAACTTTAGGGAAAAATATAGAATTCCAGACAGTGTAGAACTCAAGCATTGCGAGTTAGGAGAGTGGTTAGTTAGTAAACCGGGCTGTTGTTATCCCTGTGATTGCCTTTATTGAAGGTGGAATGCATATTCCTATGGGTAGAGTTACTAGGGACTTCCTTATTAACTTCAGGCTTTGCCCCACCCAATGCTCACCTAACTTATTTAGGGTTCTCGGTAGCGTAGTCATCATAAATCAAAAAATGGGAACCAACTTAACTTGCCATGATGTAAACTGGGTTTACAATTGTCAAAGGGGTAAAGACACGGGCTACTATTTCAAGTGTAGAATGCTCTCGATTAGGTTAATTTCTTGTATTCCTGAGTCCAATAAGGGTATGGACGAAGATTTCCTTATCGTCTCGAGTGAATGACACAATGGTTTACACTGCCCAACCCAAGACGGGGAACCAGGTGGGGTACTCGAGGACCTAAAATAACTTAGATTGCCTCTCCTACTTATCTTGCTCCTTCTAATTTCAACTTTTGATTTCATTAACACTTCTTCTTACTCTTTTTGCAGACGAGTTTCACACTGCTCCAAACAAAATCTTGGTGAACTTTGCAGACCTCAACTAGATTCTTCAATTAGAAATTTTCCTTCACCGAGATGACCAATTTCGGGCGGTATACGTAGTCCTCGAATTCAAGCCCATTTCTCGACGTTTCCAATCTCCCAAGCACGAAATTAAAGCCAAAGACCCGAGGCTCACAATGATCGACGTTGTTGTCCCAAAATTTTTAATTGACCTCCCCCATTTGGTACTCAGGACCTAGAGCTGCCCACCCCCCTTGTAGCCAAACTCCTTTATTCCTAAGAGCAACCCCTTCCTTCTGACAAGGAGCAGGAAGAGTCTATATCTAAGGCTTCCTAAGAGGACTTAGAAAAAGACTTTGAGTTCTTTTACCAAGTTGATTTTGAAGACCCTCCCGAGCCCAGTCATCATCGTTTGGTTGTTGTGCAAGTTAACTCTAGTCAAGAAGCCACTAATGTTAAAAGCTAAAAGCTAGTGCTTGAAGAAGTTTTACACTTGTATTGAAGAAGTTTTAGCTTTTAGCACCTTTTTAAGTGCTAAAAGCTAAAAATTGTAGTAGCATGTGAACTAGTCTCTCCAGGGTTCAAACCCCATAGTTATACCGGATTACTACAGTGAGACTAGAGTAGTAAACCAGCATTTCATAACAAACCCACTTCCAAGGAATGCCAAAGATACTATTAGTATTGGAATGCAATTTTTGTTGCAACGTTTTCCACAACTTATTTCTGAATTTTTCAATACAATCTAGACTTCCAATTGAAACGACTTCAACGGCTAGGACTTTTTACTTCATCCTTATGCCAAGATTTTTCCATTCTGTATTAAGGGTGTTTTTGGAATAACCAATCAAATAAACTTAAAGCAAACAAAACCCAAAGAGGAAGCCCGTTCAGTCGGCAAAATCTGGATTAAAACTAGGCCCACAATGTCCAGCCCGAAACTTACCATTTCGGCCTTCAAAGTTGGTGAGGCTAAGCTAGAAAAAATGGCTTGGTAATGCCCATAAGGCCCACTGCTACAGAAGGTTTGGCCAGGCTAAGCGTCAAACAAAACTCTTTCCTCTTCTTGCGGTGTGGACCAAACCGGCATATGATAAGAAGAAAGTGAATGACCCAATAAAGGGATGATTTGGAGATGTGGAGAGCATAGGAGTCATCTCACACTGATTTTGGGCTCATCAAGTATCTCTCTATTGAACTTGGGAGGCTAAAGAAACCATAGAACTCATGCTAACGGCAATATTCAAAACCCAATCACTAGTCAACTTAATACATTTAATTCAATCCCCACTTACACCATTCAATACCCGTTAACGCCAAAAATCGATTAGTGTCTTGATCTAATAATAAAGAGTTATTGTTAAGAGCAGACGTTATAGGTTAAAACTCTAAAAAAAAAAAAAAAAAAACCCAAAACTATATTGAATTAACACTAATACGAGACATTTTTTTTTCCTTGCCAATAACGAATTTAATTGGTATTAAATATTGATTGTCCAAATCCTCAAATGCTCCACATAAATTTTCAAACGCATTCAACAAATAGTTAAATATCTTTATGTGAGTTTTCGAGTGCACTAAAAAGTGGGTATTTCTCCTTAATTACATGGATCATAATTATCTTTATTCCAAGAATTTGACCATAGTGTTTTCCCTTTCCCTTTCCCTTTCGTTGTACGTTTCTCAATTATCATGTTAGCTCGTTTGGGAGGAAGGAAAAGAATGAAATGAAAATGAATGCATTCACTTCCTTTGTTTGGAAGTTATAATGGAGAAAATGAAAATTCATTCCTTTATTTGGGAATTTAAATAGAGAGAATGAAATAAATAGGAATGAGCTCTTATTTTTCTTTATTTCCTCAAAACTGCAAATTTTCTTCCCCCTAAAATTGAGAGGAATTATTTTATTTTTTTAGGAAAAAATTAAGAGAAATTAGAGGGAACATAATTAGATTTAATGAATTTTTTCACTAAAACTCCTAAAATACCCTTATATATTTAACCATTTATTTTAAAATGAGAGTCTAATAATAATATTATTATAAAATGATATCATTCTTTCCTTTAAGATACTCACAATCAAAATTACTTTATCTTCCATTCCTATTCATTCTTTTATTTTGAAGCATCCAAACAAAATTACTTAATTTTATTTCATTCATTTCTTTCCCATTCCTTTTTCTTAAATACCTTTCATTTCATTCTATTCTTTTTCATTTCTTTATGATTATTTAATTCCATTTCATTTAATTCCTTTATGAATTTGCAAAAGGGAGGCTAAGATACACTACACACTAGCTTTCATTACTCATGAAGAAAAAAGTTGCAGATTTTTAGGTACTAAGATCCCCAAACTAAATCCAAGTTTGGGGAAAAGACTAATCAAATGCAAAACACTAGATTCTCACTCACACACACACACACACAAAAAGCACAAATCCTCAGCATCGCATCACCTGTCAAACAGTTAGTACCCCACCTTTTGACAGTACCCCTAAGGTTTGTGGGATAATTGAAATTGGGATTAATTTCAATTAAACAGGAATTTAATGCATTTTATACCTATTTTTTTTTAATTTATTTTTATTTTTTTGAAGTGGGTTTTGCGCTGAGATTTTCGTACCACTCCCTGTAATTAAATTACTATACTACCCTCAACTTATTAGAAGCCTTATGCCCTAAAACTCTCATTAAACTGGATAATTTATGTATTTTTACTTTTCAAATTTTCACATCAAAATAGATATGATATAAGGGTGATGTTTATTTCATACATTATTAAACCCGTGTCTTGAAATTATAATTTTTGTCAGTACAAAAAAAGTGTGTGTACTCTATGTGCAATATTGTGTGTGATAATGCGTGTGCACTAAATATTATCTATTTTGAAATTGCAGAGCAAAAGAGAAAGAAAAAAAAAAACTTGAGCAACATCTATTACAACATAAAACAAGAGATTAATTAACTCTTAATAAAAACAAGACATCTTCTTCTCCAAAAAAATAATAATAATAAATAAATAAATAAAAACAAAACATCTCTGAATTATTGGTATTTCTTATACATAATAACAAAAGGAAAAAACCATAATTAATTAATTAATACCTATTTTTTATTAGGATTTCCAGCACGTCTCCTCAACTCCACAACATCCTCATCCATTGTCTTTCTTCCTCCGCCACCATCTTCATCATCATCATCATCATCCTTCTCCTTCCCAACCACAGTCTCCTTGATCTTCTGCGTAGTCTCTATCGCCGCGTCCCAAGCTCCCTTCACCGTCTGCTTCGCTTTCTCCCCAATATTCTGCATTGTCTCCATCGCCTTATACGTCCCCTCTTTAGCTTTATCAGCCACTGACCCCGCTACATCCTCCTCACTCTTCTCCTTCTTACCATGAACATTCTCTTTGGCCCTTCCTTTCACATGTTCCGCCGTGTCGGCCACTGATCCAGCCATGTCTTTGGTTTTCTCCTTTGTTTCTTGGGCGTAGTCTTTCGCTCCCTCTTTTGCTTCATAGGTGACATCTTCGTCCCCTGGTTCGGTCACCGGCACCTCCCTGTGCCTGTGCTTCGAGTCTCTCGATCCTTCGCGGTTATTTCGGCCCTGAAATTCCAAAAAAGACAAAGCAATGAATTCATCAGAAAAGTTTTCTTTCTTTATGTTAGGCTAAAAAAATCACTGTCAAAAGTGTGCGTTAGTTTTATACCTCGGAATAGCTTGAGGCGTAGGAGAAGCAGACCCTTGAGACCTTGCGGGAAGATCTTGGAGAGAGTGAAGGGAAACTAGGGAAAGCCATTGAGAGGTTGAAGATATCGTTTCTTGTCAAGGAAATAGCTGCCATGGTTAGTGGTTACCTTCTCTGTGCGTGTGTATCAAATGTGTGTTGTGTTCTTCTTCTCTGTTTGAGTTTCACCGCTTTCAGGAACTGCATGTTTATAAGGTATTCGTGGAGATGGTGGCTGTCTATGATGTTGACACGTAAGGTTGATTGTGCCACGTCTCCAATCTTGTTGTTAAGGTACCGTTTGGAATGAGCGTCTCTCACGTTCACGTTTTGCATTTTTTTTTTCCCCAGCTCAGTGCCTCTTGGACTCTATGATCAGTGTAAATAGGAAAATGAACAGTAATCTGCGTGTGAGCAGTAACTTTATTATTATTTTTTTATTATTTTTAGTTTTCAGTTTTAAGCAAAATTAGCGGTATCCAAATGCAACCTAAGTGTATGTTTGGATAGCATTTTGCGCGTCCAAATGTCCAGCGTTTCCCCAATTTATTTTTTGTGAAGAGCTCCATCACGTGGGTTTTGTCTATTAGTGGGTCTCGTGCACTGTGCACAGGACCCACTCCTTCTTTGACCGCAAAATTTACACTGAAATTGCACTGTTCAGTAGGTCCCATGCACTGTTCACGAAACTCACAAACCTCTTTTTTCATCAAAACTTTCATTAAAAGTGGGTCTTACGGCACTATTCACACATTTAAAAATTATTTTGCTATGTTTTTAATTTTCAGTTTTTAGCAAAATAAGCGGTATCCAAAATAAGCTTATTATCTAGTCAACACATGTTCTATCCTTAAATCTAGGGATTCAAATATACAATCCTATCTCTCAGTAGAGGATTAAATATAAAGGAAAAAAAAAAAAAACTTTTATTACCTACGTAGGCTACATTCTTCTTACAATAAACTATTTGTATATTGAAATATTGAAAAACTATTCATAAATAGTTTTAGTCTCAGCATTTTTTATAAATCATGTAACTTATTTAAACTAGTCACTAATCCGTGTTATGCACGGGAACCAACATATTTGTGAGATAGATTAAAATAATTTTATAAAAAATTTAAGAAACTACACCATTGTATAATTTGCTCTTGTATGATTTCAATTTGTGTTATAATTTGATGAATATGTCATTGCTTGAACATACAATGACTTACAAAAAATTTTTCAAACAGTTTCAAATACTGCAAAAAAATAACTCAAAAATTCAGATATTAAAACTTCTGAAAGACAAAAAAAATATTAAAGAATTAGATGATTCACTGCTTAAAAATTATTGAAACAAAACAAAATATAGATGACTAAACAATAGAGAATATAAAAGAAAGATGAGTTGCATTCAAAAGAATAATTTCAATTATTGCAAGCTTTTTTATTTGGTAAAAAAGGGTAAAAAGAGTTTGGTGGTTCATGGACGAAAATTACTGTTTAAAAAATACATGAAAAACCATAAAATAATTTTTTTTTTTTTTTTTTTTTTTAACAAAGTAGAGGAGAAGAATATACATAAGAAGAGCTCATACTTCTACTCTACTTTAAAAAAATATATATTGGGGTTTGCCTTACTTTTATAAGAGATAGCATTACTTACTATTGATGATCCAATCTATAAGACAAAAGAGCAAGAAAATCACCAAGCCTACCCATCAGAGTGATAACACACTACAATGACAATTTCTCTTACATCAATCCAGTCAACAACTTGACAACCATGAATAGCCCAAATACGAACTCTTCCATCTATTGAACCACTTAGGAAGTAATTATCATCAACAGGGTTAAACTAAATGCAAGTCACTGCATCACAACATAACGTAAAAATCAGCAACAATAACTCCAGCATAATAAGACAATAACATCGGGATACTACCCCAACATTTATCCAAGATCCAACCCTGGCTAGTTCCTTAACTACCAAAATAGATATTAGGTTGAAACAATGAAACATCAATGAGCTCACCATAATTACTATGTGTAAACACTTTGAGCCAATGATCACATCCCACTCGCCACAGACGAACAATATGGTTGATTGATGATGAGAGCAGATGTTGCATTAAAATAAATATCATATTCATGAAAATCAATAACATTTATAATTAATCCATAAAATTAAATTGGCACTCAAACAATTTACTTACATTATTCCTAGACCATGAGAGATCCAATATATCACCACTATGCCCGCAAAACTTGTTTTGTCTTTTTAATGTTTATTAACGTTTGAGTTTGAGTTTGAGTTTAAGTTAGACTTAACAGAGAGATAGAGTTTCATTGATTATTAAGTTTGGGCTAAACAAAAATAATTTTGTTTTAAAAAAATGATAGTGAATAATGATAAGTTTGAGTTTAAGTTGGACCCTTGTTAGAGAGATAGAGTTTTACTTCTTGTAAAGTTTGGACTAAACAAAAATAGTTTTATTTAAATAAAATGATAGTTTTATTTAAATATTGTGCTGAAGTGGAAAATTGTGAGAGTTTCAGAGGTTTCGGTTATATATATATATATATATATATATATATATATAAATAGTCTTATAAATCATTATGGTGTGAATTGGACATTTGGAAAGAAATTGCTCTGAAGTACTTTGGAAACTTTATTCATGATACAAACATGATCAACCTTATTCAAGTCAAGTTAGATATTTAGGAACTTGTCTATAAGTATATTATTATATTTAAATTCGACTTATTAAAACCACATTCTCTCTTTTGTGTGTAAAAAAGAGTTTGACTTATTTATTAAAATAAAGAATAAAAAATTTCCTAAGTAAATTCAAGTTTTTATTTACGGCACAATTCATTTATGATTCCAATAAGTTCAATTCATATATGGCCCTAATAAACCCAAATCAAGGATCATCTATATGAAGTATTTTTTTTTTTTTTTTTGGTTGTTGTTGTTGTTGTTGTTGTAATATAATAATTGGTAGTAGTACTAATTATGTGAAGTATGTGAAAACTCTTTATTTGTGTAAATTTTCATTCGTGTTACACTGCTTTTTTTAGAAGACAAAAATGGTTTATTATATTAATATTTTAAAACAACAATTGTTTGGATCATAAATTCTGTAAGTGCCAAAAATAAGTTGACCTAATACAATGAATTTTGTAGAAGTGAGAACTTGAATCAAATAACCTAGCACAGTTGGAGTAGAAGAAAAAGACAAGGAATAATGAAGAATAATGGTCCTCAACTAAAATTCGAGGACTGATACTTGTGTTGGACTAATCTCAAGAACAGTTTGCTACAGTATTCCTTTCTCTTTCTTGGATTTTTCCGAACCCCTTCTTTCAGGAGGATCTCTTACATTATATAGCTGCTTTCTGCTGATCTTGGTCTTCCATTTGTTGATTATACAGGCCACTACTCAAGAGCTTGTCCCATCAGATGCCCTCCCAAGTCTTTTGTGAGTTGTAGCAACCAAGACAGCACTGTTCAGGGGTCTTCTCCACATAAATGTGGCCAATGGGTTTGGTGGGGTGCATTAAATGTGGTGGCAGCTACCATCCCTCCAATCGTGTCAGGACTAACCCACTCTCTGAAGCTCTTCCTCTACAGTGTGGCCCCCACTGGTAATATGCCATTGAGGTGGCCATGGCTTACCTCTCTGGCCTTATCGTCCGAGTGTATGGTCTCCTCGGAACTACATTCGTCTCCTCGGTCTCGAGTATGACACATGACATTATTACCTTATTAAATTTCTATATCCACAGTAGCCCCTTAAAATTCTGGTTTTTCCCTCTTATTCGAGGAGAAAAATGGAGTTTTGATCCTGGGTGATTGGCTCCACACACATCTTTATTTTTCCCACGTGAGAACGTCACTTCGCATGCCCTGTAACCGTTCCTGATGCTTCAGTGTTCGTAATGTCTCATTAAATGCTCATCACAGCACCTTGTCCCTCACGTCCTATAGTGAGATGAAAATCCTACGGCTGGTATTTTTCCTTGAAATTTGGGTAGGGTAACTCTTGCCCAACTCTGCCTTCTATATAAGGCGCCTGGGGGATTCATTTCTCCCACTTTCCAAATCTTCAAAATTTCAAGAAGCTCCTGAGGTGACTATTGTCATTATTTTTGTAAGTTCCTTTATTCTTAGGTTCTTTTCTTCTCGATCAGTCTCCTCGGCCTTCTATTTTCTATTTCTTTCTTCATAAAAGTTCTTTCCCTTCTCCTTAGCCTGCTTAATTAGATGGGTAGGTTTGCCCTCAAAACTCCGGTTTTTCCCTCTCATTTGAGGAGGAAAAATGGGATTTTGATCCTAGGTGATTGGCTCCACATGCATCTTTATTTTTCCCATGTGAGAATGTCACTACGCATGCCTTGTAACCGTTCCTGACGCTTCGGAGTCCGTAACATCTCTGAAAGCTTGAAAATGTGTTGAAAATACAAGAGCTGTTTTGACCCCCAAATTAAAGTTACGACTCGATTGATTTTACACTAACTTAATACTAAGTGCGGAATAGTGTAAATGCAAGTGGATAAACAAACAAGCTACTCTAATACACAAACAAAGCAAAACAGCAGTAAAATGGAATGTAAAAGGGTAGGGAAGAAAGATGCAAACACAAGATAACACGCCGATGTGTTATCGAAGAGGAAACTAAAGAATTCGTTGAAAAACCTCTCCATTGCCCTCCAAGCGGAAATCGATCCACTAGACAATCAGTTGTGATACATGGGTTAGAAAGAGACCCTCCAAGCTTGATGTACCTAAGCCTTCCAAGCTCCTACTCCAACAAGACTTCTCGGAACCGTGTCTTGTCTAGCTCTCCAAATCCCGTAACAAGCTCCATGTTGTATCTGCCATCCTTGGCTTCTTCCACTTGACACTCTGAAAGGGTGTGGTAAGTGTTTGGGCTATTAACCTCTCAATGGTATGAAAATGGAGAGGTAGGAGTTGAGGAAATTCCATAAGCAAATGTGTAGAGGATTGTGAGTATAACAATCTCTAACTCTCAAGGTGTTTGGCTAGGGTTTTCTCTCAGAAGCACTCCTCAACATTTGTGGGTAATGTGGATATAAATAGTGTAGGCACAGAAAGTGTGTATCAGATTGAACAGTCTGGCAAAACAGAATGTCTCACGAGTGTCTCTCGGGAAGGCCTTACCCACGACATACTCGCGAAACACAGCTGTCTCCATCTTGTCCTGACTCTTCACATTCCAGCATGTGCAAGTCACATGAGTCACTTCGAAGGATGCTTAGTCAGGAGCTACTTACGAAAACTTTTTAGTCTTCAATTGCTTTAGTCTTCACACTCTCTCTCTATCACACAACCCTTACAATCAAATCCCACAATAAATACAGGGTACAAGAGATTGAATAAAATTACAATCAAATTTGGCATGGAATATAAGCCAACAAAACACATAGTTGTAAATAATAACTTTACAATCTCCCGCTTTGGCTATTTAGTGACAAAACCCCTAAAACAGACTCTAGACTTAAACGTGAGTTTGGGAACAGTGGCAAAACTCATTCACACCTAATCTAGAAGCTGCGAAGCACTTGCACGTATATACCTGTAGCCTGAAACACTTGCACACAAACAAAACTTTCATTAAGCTTATGACAAGTTGAACAATTGGTACGTACATGAGCAAGTAAAGTGCGATCAAGTTTGTAGACACTATAAAACATTTAAGCATATCTTGATCAAACATGAATAGTCATTAAAGAATGACTATAATGAACATTTAGCTAGTAAATGCTCATCCGGACACGCAATGCAATTAAGAACAATCACAAGGATCAATTGCATGTCTAACACTCAATCAATGCAAAATACACGAAGTATTTGCATCTAGGATACAAGATCCTACTAGGGTACAAGTGTGAGGTACTTAAGACATATTAGCAATATCTTAAAAGTACAAAAAAAATGCTACAAAGCAGTAAGGTAAACACAAATACTAAATATAAACTGAAATTAAAAACAGAGTATTAAAGCTTTAAACAAAAGCAGTAAAAACTGTAAACAAAAGTTATAAAGGCTAAAACAGTATAAACCAAAACAAAAATAAAGCTAGATTCTATGCCTAAGCTATGTCTATGCTCTGCTCCCTCTCAAAATTTTCACCCCTTTTTGAACGGAATGGCCAAAAAGACTAGAACTGCTTATACTTGGAATCTGATCCCCGCGCCATGGACAAGTCCTCAATTTGTGAAGACAATGCAGTGATCTATCCCTGGAGGTATGCAAACTGGGTCGCAGTGTGTTGCACATAGGAGTCAAGCATTGTAGACATCTGGTCCATTTTAGCTTGTAAGCGATCAAGTCTGTCTAAACCTCGTGCTGGTGCTGAAGATGATGGTTGTGCTGAAGACTCTGGAGCAGACGTGAATCTATCAATCTCTTCCTTTATATCACCACCCTCGTCCTCAACACGATCCTGTGGTATCGTATGCACACCTGTTTTGGATCCCTTGATGTGAGCTGTGCTCCTAGTGATTGTGTGTGCACCAATGGGATAGTCCCTCTCAACCACAATGAGACCACTCTAAAGTTTCAGCTTTGCCTTAGCCATTAGTCCCATAATCAGTGAGGGAAAAGGCAGAACTGTTCTGGAATTTTTCTTTTCAATGCTCTTCTTCAAAATGTGGAAAATATGTCCACAAATATCTATCTCCTTGTGGGTAAAGAGATTGTATAGAAACCTTGTTCTTGGAGCTGACAGTGTAGTGAGGTTGGTGATCGGGTACAAGTTATGGATCATCACATATGCCAATGTCCTCATCTCTGGTGAAAATGGGATTGTATTCATGGAGGTTTTCTTAGAAGTACCACTAAGTATCTTAACCATCTCTTCAGTAGAGCCCATACGATCCTCATATTGCACTGTAATTGGCTGTAAGAGAGGACAAACTTCTAAGAACTCCTGAATGCTGTCCTTAGTGATGACAAACTCTTTGTGACTTACCTAGCAGTTTATATTATCTCCCTCAACACTAGCATTGGAGAAGAATTCTTTGATAATCTCCAAGTACACAACTCCAGTCAGGTTCAAGAGCTTTGTCCATGTCTCCAAGCGATTCTATTTGTACAATCCTTTCCATGATGATCGTTTTATCCTTATAATAGTCATTGTACTTCATATCAGCGTCAGCAGACTTGAAGTTATCAGAATCAGTGCGTGAATGTTTGGAGGATGATCTTTTAGTTGTTGCATGCTTAGTAGGAGACATCTGCACAAATGAACACAAAATAGAGAAGAAACATGTGCAAAAACACGAAACAGAACACAAAACATGATTATTTAAGTTAGTCCAAAACATAGGTATAAACAACCTAAAACAGAGCAAAATTAACTCAAAACAAAGCAAACATACATAAAACAGTATGCTATAAGAGTTTAACCATGTAAACAAAAGCACAATGCATGAAGAGCATTACAGTGCATGTGTGTGTCTATGCTGTACATGACATGGCATTGAGGCATAAAATGGGCAAAGTGTGTAAAACATGATAAACATGATCAATCAAAAAGAAACCCAAGTATTGGAACTCAGTTGAGTCCAATTCAACATAGAAATGTCACTCGGACATTCTGTCAAACACCTAACATGCAACAATGCATTCTAACTATGAACAATGCATGAACATGGTGAAAAATGCCTCAATACATGCTAAGAATGCCTCAAGGGGCCAGCACAAATACAAAAACATCAAATGGGACATAGCCCAATCAAAGATTCGGAAAGATTTTCACAAAATTAAGAACCCCAACCCATTTTTGAAAAATCCCCAAAATTTAGAACCCTAACTTAAATTTCTACATAATTTTAGAAAAACATGAAGAAAATATTTTAGAAAACATACCTTGAAATTGAAAATGCAGAAAATAAGCTTGAGAATGATGGTGTTTGAGTAAAAAGTGAGTTTGGATTGAGAGGGGTTCGAGAAAGGCTTAGCGAGGGAAATGGGAATGTTTTGAAAAAACTGTCACATCTGCATTATAAAAATGAAAACACGCATTTTTCGTGGGTTAGGCAGTAGCAAGATAGTCGCGTGACAGTCGAGAGAATGGCCCCTGAAGCTAAGAAGCTTTTGCAAGAAGCTTTAAGTCGCGTGACAATCGCGATAGCTTCTGTCTGAGATTGAAAAAATCCAGTTTTTGACTAAAAAAAATTTCGCGAGAAGCCGTTAGTCGCGATATGCTCGTGAGACAATAGCGAGAGTCTCTGTGTGAAATGACAAGAATTTATTTCCCTTAAGCACTTTTTATGAGAAGCTCTTAGTCGCGAGCTTCTCGCGAAACAACCTCTGAACCAGTTTTTGAAGAAAAACACAAAAATGCATTTTGAACAAAAACTAAAGACACGAAATTCACTTTCAAAAACATATAAAACACTCAAAAATCTTTTTGGGTTTGATCAGCAAGTATATGAGCATACACATCACATTTGAACATGTACAATCACACAAAGGAGATAAGCATTAATTGAATCAAAGTCTTGTGTGTTATGGGTGAGTATCAAGTGTGAAATAATTCTTAGACCAGAGTGAAGCTTCAATGATCAATTCAATCAAGTCATACACAACTGGTACTAAATCAAGTGGTCTATCTCAATTATAGAAATGAACATATATGACCTCCCACAAATTGATTACAAATCTTAGAAGCATTTCATTTGGCTTCTGCAAAAATCATAACATTTGATCCTTTTTGGATAATACATCTCTTTTTGAGATCGGTGCTTGAAATTTTTGATATTTCAACATTTAGAATTAGCCTTTGGCTTTTTGAGTATCGTACATTTCAAAACAAAAGTCGCTTTCCCTTTTTCCTAGTCAAATACTAGTATGTGCGACAGGCTTTTGCAGCTCAAGATCTCTTTTTCACTTTGAGATTTACATTTGGTGAGCTCTATTGCAAAAACATAAAAAAATAAAGTGGGAAGAGATATAAGCACAAGTCTATGCAAGTATCAAGACCATTAAGACTATTGACCAATCATTCATGACAAGCTTGAAGATCTATTTACAACAATCACAAATAGTTTTCAAGATTTCTCCCACACAGATAAATGTGCATACAAAACAAGCTAAGCTCGTAAATGCACTACGCCATTAGTACGAAGGTACTAGGCCAAACTCACATGTGATATACACAACACAAGCGATTAAACTTTTGAAGATTTTTCAATTTTTATGGGTTTTTGAATTTTTGAACACACTAAAAAATAGAACAAGAAAAGAAGATCAACAAAAACAAGAACAAAGCAGAAGCTTGTAAAAGAAACATGCTAAAAACCAGAAGCAAATGACACAAAGTAAATTATGCATGTTGTGATGCATGAACATATGTCCCTAAACATCGGAAATATTAATGCATGGACATGTTGTAATGCTTATGCATGAGTACCCTTTTTTACCCATACGACACGTGCATTTGGGGTGATATCCCTATAGGATTGGGTACGAATGTTTTGGCCTTCAAACCTTCTTGAGAAGCTTGCCAAACAAGTGGTGAATGCAACAATCATTTTCATCACGTCCATCACATCGGAATCATCATCTTGACCTCTTGATTACTCAATAGCCCAATTCCTTTTGTCATTTCTAGGTCCTTTTGACCTCTGATCACTTGCATTCTTCAATGCCCTCAGCTTATGACAATTTGGTCTGGTGTGTCCTTGAAGTTCATAGTGATGATAGAAATGTTGAATTCTTAGACCTCTTTGTGATTTTGGAAGTGATTTCCCTTTGGCTTCAGACCTAACCACTGATTGGTTACGAGGCTTATTCAACACCCGTTGGTCAGCCATACTTCTATTTTTCTCCACCTTTACTTTCTCAGCAGTAGTGGCAACTTCTTTCGGTTCTTTGGCTTTCACAAACTTAACTTCTTTGGATATATTGACAGCCGAACTACTCTCTCCAGTATATCCCAATCCGGTTTTGTTGAAGAAAGGTTTTTGATGAGAGAGGACTTCATCAAGCTTCTTGGAGGAGGCTCACTTTACTTTAGCATTGGCTTGAACCACCTCAAGCTTAAGGAATTTTATCTTTGAGTAGGCTTCGGTCAGCTCTCCATTCAGCGTCTCTATTTCACATTTGGCCTCCTTATATCGTACTAGGAGACTTTTATAGTCCTCCTCTGCCTTCTTCATCTTTTTAACTGCTGCCTTGGCCACCTTTGTATATTCTCCTGACTTCTCAAGTAGGGAATTGTAGTTTTCTTGAAGACCCACTGCACTTTCATCTTCTTCAGCATCAGATTCTTCTACTACTCCCATTGACTCCACTTCACTATGTTCACCTAGCTCTTCCACTAGCAAATTCAAGTCTTCTGAGGACTCAACATGAGCAATAGTCATAAAAGCGGAGTAATTCCATTCTCCATCACAGCTCTCTTCCGAATCAGAATTGGAAGAATCTGAATCACTAAATGTTGTGGCATACGCCTTGCCCTTCCCTCTTAGATACTTGAGACACTCCTTCTTGAGATGCCCATGGCCATTGCATTCATAACACACAATGCCTTGAGGAGATTGAATGTCCTTCCCATCTTTCTTTTTAAACTCCTTCCTATTACCTTTGGAGGATGAAAACTTCCCTCTGTTGAACGGTTTCCCATTGTTCTTTATCTTCAGAAATTTTCTGAAGTTCTTTGCAAGAAATGCTACCTCCTTCTCCATTCCATCTTCTTCGGAGGAATCATCCATTCTTTCGGTGATGGTTTTAAGAGCAAGAGATTTACTCGACTTATGAGAAGTTAGTCCCAGCTCATACGTTTGGAGAGATCCAATGAGCTCTGGGATTTTGATCTCATCCAAATCTCTACTTTCCTCTATAGCTGTGACTTTTGCTCGGAAGCTCTCCGGCAATGATTAAAGGATTCTCCTCACTATCTTTGAGTCCTCTATTTTCTCACCCAAGTTGAACTTGCCAATAACCACTTCATTCAACTTACTGTAGAAAGAGTCAAATGACTCGTCCTCATTCATTTTCAGCTCCTAAAATCTGGTGGTTAACATCTGCAACTTTGTATCCTTCACTTTCTTTATTCCTTTATAGGTGGTTTCCAATATCTCCCAAACTTCCTTGGCTACTATTATGTGAGAAATCCTGTGAAACTCATCTGGAGAAACACCACAAAAAATTGTATTCAAAGCTTTACTGTTAGTGTTAGCTACCGCAAGTGCTGTTTTTTCCCAAGTGGATTTAGCGGCCTCCGACCTAGTCCATCCTACTTCTACTGCATCCCAAACAGTATCATCAATTGAACACAAGAATGCCCTCATTCGGACTTTCCAAAAGGCATAGTTACTACCATCAAAATATGGTGGAACATTTAAAGATTGAGACCAGTCCATCTTAAACGGGGTCAAGGATCGCACTAAGGTAATTAAACCATAGCAAGTGCACCCGCTCTAATACCAATTGAAAGCTTGAAAATATGTTGAAAATACAAGAGCTGTTTTGACTCCTAAATTAAAGTTACAGCTCAATTGATTTTACACTAACTTAATACTAAGTGCGGAATAAAGTAAATGCGAGCAGATAAACAAATAAGCTACTTTAATCCATAAACAAAGCAACACAGTAGTAAAATGGAATGTAAAAGAGTAGAGAAGAAATATGCAAACACAAGATAAAAAGCCGATGTGTTATTGAAGAGGAAACCGAAGAACTCGGTGAAAAACATTTTCGCCACCCTCTAAGTGGAAATTGATCCACTAGACAATTAGTTGTGATACATGGGTTAGCAAGAGGCCCTCTAAGCCTAATCTACCCGATGTACCTAAGCCCTCTAAGCTCCCCAACAAGGCTTCTCTAAACCGTGTCTTGTCTAGCTCTCCGGATCCCGCAACAAGCTATATGTTGCATCTGCCATCCTTGGCTTCTTCCAATGCTTTCCAGCAGCACCAAAACCTTACTTGACACTCTGAAAGGGTGTGGTAAGTGTTTGGGCTATCAACCTCTCAATAGTGTGGAAATGGAGAGGTAGGAGTTGAGAAAATTTCACAAGCAAATGTGTAGAGGATTATGGGTATAACAATCTCTAACTCTTAAGGTGTTTGGCTAGGGTTTTCTCTCAAAAGCACTCCTCAACATTTATGGGTAATGTGGGTATAAATAGTGTAGGCACAGAAAATGTGTATCAGAATGGACAGTCTGGCAAAACAAAATGTGTCGTGGGTGTTTCGCGGAAAGGCCTTATCCGCGAGATACTCGCAAAACACAACTGTCTCCATCTTGTCCTGACTCTTTGCATTCCAGCATGTGTAAGTCACGTGAGTCACTTCGCGAGATGCTTAGTCGCAAGCTACCTGCGAAAACTCTTCAGTCTTCAATTGCTTCAATCTTCACATACTCTCTCTCTATCACACAACCCTTACAATCAAATCCCACAATAAATACAGGGTACAAAAGATTGAATAAAATTATAATCAAATTTGGCACGGAATATAAGCCAACAAAACACATAGTTGTAAATAACAACTTTACAGTCTCATTAAATGCTCCTTGCGGCGCCTTGTCCCCCACATCCTACGGTGAGATGAAAATCCTATAGCTGGTATTTTTCCTCAAAATTTGGGCGGGGTAACTCCTGCCTAACTCCGCCTCCTATATAAGGTGCCTGGGGGATTCATTTCTCCCACTTTCCAAATTTTCGAACTTTCAAGAAGCTCCTGAGGTGACTATTGTCATTATTTTCATAAGTTCCTTTATTCTTAGGTTCTTTTCTCCTTGGCCTTCTGTTTTCTATTTCTTTCTTCACAAAAGTTCTTTCCCTTCTCCTTAGCCTACTTAGATGGGTAGGTTTGCCCACTTAGTAGATACCCCCGTAGGTATGGAGGGGTTGAAGGCTCTGTATCAAATTCCCTAAGGTGTCTCCTTAAGGTATTGCCCTCTGGGTGAGTGGCATACCCTCAGAAAGGAGGGGGAGGTTGTTATTCTCATGATCGCCTTCGTAGAAGGGGAATAAGGCTTCCTATGGGTAGAGTGACCACCCAATCGCCCCCAGGATATGCCCTCATCAATGTGTGCCTAACTTGTTTAGAGTCTTAGGTAGTGTAAATGCTCTTAACGAGCAAATAGAGTTGGGCCTCACCTAGCATGACGTTGTTTGGATGTACGAGTGCCATCTGCTTGCAGACTCGGGCTATTATCTTAAGTCTAGGTCTTCCGACATTAGGCTCATCTCGTGTCTCCCCAAATCCAACAAGGGCATGAAAAATGACTTTCTGATCGCCTCGGGTGAATGGCAAGACAGTCTTCACTACCCAACCTAGGGGGGAGCACCAGGTGGGGTACTTTAGGTTTAGGTCCTTTAACACGGGAATTAATTTTGTAGTTTGCTTCTTTCTTCCTTCCTTTAGTAGTTTGTTTCCTCTGACTGACGACTTGCCTTTCTAACTGTGGTTTTTCTTCTTGGCTTCTTTTTTTTGGCAAATAAAAGATACATGACTCCCAATCTCAACTTTGTCAACGTTCCAGATCTCAACAGGGTGTTGAGATCAGAGGTGTTTGTGAGCGAGGATAGACAACTGAAAGTTATCCATCTTATCCTTGACTTCAAGCCTTTGTTTGATAAGTTTCAGGACGTGGGCAATGCGATCAAAGCGGGTGACCCTTGGCAAACTCAGATTGACGTTTCGATGCCTAGATTCCTAGCTTAAGAAGGTACAATGCAGGTCGAGCTGCCTTCCCACCGTTATCCCCGTGAAGAAGCAGTTCCGAGAGAAGAAATAGTTTTCTCGCGCCTGTCACTTGAGGTGGAGATAGACCAATTTCAACTCAAGGAAGAGAGGGAGGAGCAAGGAGAACCTGTGATTCATGTCTCGGATTCAGAAGATGAGCTTGACAAATCTTCAGGCGTTCGCTCCTTCGAATTCATCATTACACGTATAACCGGCAGTTTGGAAGAAGAAGAAGAAGAAATGTCGTTGGAAAGGAAAAAAGGGTCTCCGTGAACTCCTCATGGGTAGGGCCAAGGGGTTGCTGCCCAAGGATGCCTCGGGGTCTTAGCTTCCTCCTCCTTCTCCTCCTCCTCCTTTAGTTAACCCCTTCACGCCTGCCAATCTGAAGAAAAGGAAAAAGGACAAAGAAGTGGTCGAGAAGGGGGAGTTGGTCCCTCACGATGAAAGGGTTCCTTCAAAGATGCCCAAGACAGCCAAGGGCAAGGGAAGGGCTTCTTTGGCCGAGAGTAAGGAGGATCGGCACGTGGCCGAGGTGTGCCTTCTAAATTCGGTGTGGAACCCTCAGTTGGAGCTGGATAGGGCAGCTATACCATGGAACTCCACCATCAGAGAGTTCTAGAGAAGGAACGTTCATTACCTCGCCAACGCTTTAGAACGGCCCCTCTTGTTATTGAAGGACATGGCTGCTTTGAAAAATGTGAAGCAGCAGGATCTCTTTCTATCCCTGAAGAAGAACTTGGCCTTGGTAAGTTTCTCGACATGCCTTACTAACTTCATGCTAGGTTATCTTTTTCTTATTTGATAGAGCACTCCTTTGTCGTATTTATGCAGGTCATCCAAGAGGTATTTATGGCCGAAGAGTGGCTGAAAGATGCTCAAAACGAGGCTAGGCTCACTGACAACCTTTGCACAGAGACCAGCAAGGCTTTGGGTGCTGCTGAGTAGAAGAACAAGGAGCTTACTATAAAGCTGACTGCTGAGGAGAGGGAGAGGAAGAGTGCTGTGGTTGGCCTCAAGAACGCTCAGACGCAAGCTGAGGAGTAGCGTCAAAAGCTCTATTACACAGAGATAGTGCTGGCCATGGCCAAATAGCAGGTGGGGGACTTGAAGGCATAGCCGAAAAAGCCTAAGGAGGCTGCTCAAGCAACTCAAGCGGTCGCGAATGCTGCAGGTCAGAAGTTCTACGACCTTGGAGTGCAGGAGAACGAGGCCCGCTTGACTGATGAGTTGGCTAGGGTCTGCAGGGACTATTGCTTTGAGGTGTGGACTGAGGCACTAAACTGGGCTGGAGCTCCTGCTACCTCAGATTAGAGGAAGGTTGGGAATGTGTATTATCCAGAAGATCTCTAAGAAGCTCCTAAACCAACTTCGAGCCTTGGGACGGATGATGCCCCTGCTACAATTGCACCTAAGCAGCTTTCAACCACCTAAACCTTTCTTCCTCCTCTTGAGACTTCCAAAGGGCCTAGCAAGGCTGGTGACCAAGGCCAAGGGTGTAAGTGGCTAAGGGTAAGGAGGCTAGCCAGGGTAGAGCTTGGCCAGAGGATAAGGGCAAGGCAAGAAGGCTAAAACTATGCCAAAGACCAAAGGCCCAGAGGCTGACCGAGGCAAGGAAGCTGTTCCCACGACAAAGGAATCTGAGCTGGTCAAATCTCATGTCGTGGCCTGGGAGAAGAAGGCCACCTCGGGCAAGGCGGCTGATCCTTCTGTCTCCCGGCCAACTAGCAAAGAAGATCCTCCCCCAACCAAGGCTTAGCCTACGATTTTTCTCTTCTTCTTTTATTTTTATTTTTATATATGTACTTTTCTTTTGTTGTGGCAGTTTGCCATGGTTTATGATGTGTCTTTCCTTTTGATTAATGAAAAGGCATTAGCATTTGCTTTATGACAAATGACCTGCAATATTTATCTCTGATGGCTTTAGTAATTGTTCTATCTTTTGCTGAGAGGTTAGATTGATGATGTTTCTAAGGGTGAAAACCCACACTTTAACAAAAAGCTAACAGTAATGAACTGTTGTTAATTCAAGTAAATTAAGCCCATGTAAATAGTGAGAAAAAATAACAATGTGTTGGCACTAAAAATTGTATAACCAATAGGAATGTTTAAGTCCTTAGAGACAAACGAGACACTTAGTAGAAAAAGGGTGTTTGAGGTTTCTTGTTTTTTAAGAGTAACTTATGAATGTACCTTCAAAATCCTTTAACCAAAACCCAGGATGAGTCTTTTTTTTTTTTTTTAAATTTTAATGATGATGCATATGACGAGGTCCCCCACCTTTGGTGAAATTGCCAAGCATTATTTTACTCAAGGCATGTGATCCGGGGGATCAAGCATGGCCAAGGTTCTGTTTAACGCTTAGAGAATTTGTTGAGGCATTAATTTACCCAAGGCATGGGTTCGAGGGATCAGGCATGGCCAAGGTTCTGTTTAACCCTTAGAGAATTTGTTGAGGCGTTAATTTACCCAAGGCATGGGTCCAAGGGACTAGGCATGGCCTAGATTCTGTTTAACCCTTAGATGCAATGACACAGGAACAACAAATTAAATATTCTTGCATTAATAGTAATATCTTTCTAGTTACTTACATTCTAGGCTTGTAGTATAGTGTTTCCATCCAAATCTTCTGTCTAAATGCACCTATGCCTGCTACTGAGGTGACGTGATAATGGCCTTCCCAATTTGGCCCAGGATGGGTTTCTTGTATTATCGACCACTTTCTTGAGGATGAGGTCCCCTGGCACGAGTGGCCATGACTTCACCTTTTTTTTGTGACCCTGCCTCAGCTTGTGTTGGTAGTGGGCCAATTTTATTGTTGCCATATCTTTTTTCTCCTTGGCCCAATCCAGACTTACACATAGCTGACTATAATTGTTATGCTCCTCAAACTAATCTGTTCTCATCGTTGGGAATCCCGTTTCCATGGGTATAACTGCCTCCACTCCATACATTATGGAGAAGGGGGTTTCCCCAGTTGATTTTCTTAGAGTAGCTTTGTATGACCACAGTACATAGGGAAACTCGTCTACCTATTTCTCTTTCGCCTTGTCCAGTCTTTTCTTCAGCCTATCAAGGATCACCTTGTTGGTGGCCTTGACCTGCCTATTTCCTTGTGGGTATGCAGGGGTAGAGTAGTTGTTCCTGATTCCGAGTTCACCACAATATCTCCTGAAAGCCTTGCTGTCGAATTGTGTTCCGTTGTTAGATATGAGGGCATAAGGTACGCCGAACTGTGTAACAATGTTCTTCCACACAAATTTCTTCACGTCCTAATCTCGGATATTAGCCAATGGCTCGGCTTTTACCCATTTCATGAAATAATCTATCCCAACAAGCAACCACCTCCAATTCGCAGTAGCCCGAGGGAATGGTCTCATGATGTCTAAACCCCACTGAGTGAAAGGCCACGGGCTAGAGAGTGGGTTCAAAACCCTTCCGAGTTGGTGGATATTCGGGGTGTATCTCTGGCACTGATCACATTTCCTCGCATAATCTTGGGTGGACTTCTGCATATTGGGCCACCAATACCCCTGGGTAAAGGCTCTGTGAGCCAAGGATCTTCCCCCTGTGTGGCTCCCACAAATCCCTTCATGTAGCTCTTCCAACAACAGCTCCACTGCTTCTGGGTGTACACATAGCAGGTATGGCCCAAAAAAATACCATCGCTACAATTTTGCTCTTGAGATAGCTAGTATTGCGAGGCGTTCCTTTGGATCTTTACGGCCTCTTCCTTATCCTCTGGTAGGTCTCCACCTCTTAGGAATGCCACTATGAGGTCCATCCAGCTAGGTCTAGCTTGGACAGACTACACCATGGTCAAGCTCTGGTCCTTCCACCTCAGCCTGTCTAATTCCTCCACTACGATTAACTGCGGAAGAGCACCATCGGACATTGTCGCCAGTGTAGCTAGTGAATCAGCATGGAAATTTTTGCATCATGGTACTTGCTTCAAGGTGAACTTTCAAAAGTGTGCTTGTAGTTGCTTTATCTTGCCCAAATAGGCTTGCATCCTCGCATCCTTGGCCTCATATTCTCCCAGTACTTGTCCCACTATCAGTTGGGAGTCACTGAAGACCTCTATGTTGTTTCCTCCCAAGCACTTTACTACCTCCAATCCTGACCATAATGCATCGTACTCGGCCTCGTTGTTAGTGGTTGAGAAGGGTAGCCTTAGGGATTTCTCCAGAACTATCCCGTCTGGGGAGACGATGACAACTCCAACTCCCGAGCCCCGCTAGTTGGCTGCCCTGTCAATGTACACAGTCCATGGAGGGGAAATTTTGGCGGCAAAAACCCCAACAGCTTCCTGGCTTTGTACACCCTCCTTGGTTTAATCCTCCGAGAACTCGGTGACGAGGTCAGCCAGGACTTGGCCTTTGATCAATGTCTTCAGCTATTACTTGATGTCAAAAGCCCCTAGCATAGTTCCCCACTGCACCACCCTTCCAGAGTAGTCTGATTTTTGTAATACCGCTTGCAAGGGAAGCTGGGTCAGGACCACCACCATATATGCCTGGAAGTAGTGTGGCAACTTCTTGGTAGCGTGGACGAAGGCTAAGATGGCTTTTTCTACATGAAAGTACCTTGTCTCAACATCTTGCAGAGATTTGCTGACGTAGTACATTGGTCTTTGAACCCGGAATCGACCTGAATTAGGACGAGGTTGACTGCATGGTTCATGACAGCTAGGTAGGCATAGAGGATCAAATCTTGCCTGGGACAAGACAACACCAACAGATTTAACAAATACTCCTTCAGTTCTCGGAAGGCCTAATCACACTCCTTGATCCAGGAGTAATTCTTCCATTTGTGCAGAAGTTGGAAGAATGGTCTACATCACTCAGCCGACCGTGATATGAATCTGTTCAGCGTAGCTATCATGGCTGTCAACCGCTGCACCTCTTTGCGGTTTCGAGGTGGATGTAGGTCGTTTATGGCCTTGATCTGATCTAGGTTGACCTCAATGCCACGGTGTGTTATCATAAAGCCCAAGAACTTCCCTGAGCTCACTCTGAACGAACACTTTGAAGCGTTCAACTGCAATTGGTGTTTCCTAAGCACAAAAAAAGCTTCCTCCAAGTCTTGTATGTGCTCGGATGCAACTTTACTTTTTACCACCATGTCGTCTATATAGGCTTCCATATTCCTGTAATCATTCTTTGGTAGGTGAATCTTGCGTTTTTCAATCCAAAAGGCATCACTCAATAGTGGTAGTTACCGAGTGAAGTCCTGAAGGCTGTTTTTTCCTAGTCGGCGAGCGCTAGAGGGATCTGGTGGTATCCCTAGAAAGTATCAAGAAAACTTATCAGAAGGTGCCCGAAGGTGGCGTCTACCAGCTAGTCTATCCTCGGAATAGGGAAGGGGTCTTTGGGACAAGCCTTATTGAGATTAGTGAAGTCCACACAAACTTTTCACTTTCCATTCTTCTTTTTGACTACCACAGTGTTAGCTAGCCACTCCGGATAGAAAATTTCCTTTATTGCCCCAACTTGTTTCAACTTGTTGACTTTTCCTTTTACTGCATTGGAATGCTCATTAGAGGATCTTCGAGGTGGCTGTTTCTTTGGCTGAGCTTCGGGATTCACGTTCAGTTGATGGCATATGAAGTCTGAATCAATCCCTGGCGCTTCGTATGGGTCCCAGGTGAATACATCAATATGCTGCTTAAGGAAAGCCACCAACTCGTCCTTTTCTGCTAGTGATAGATGCGCTCCTAACTGAAAGTATTTGTCGAAATTGCCACCAATATCCATCTTGATAAGGCTTTCATAGGCCTTTGCAGCTCTAACCTTATCGTCCTCGGCCTCGGCTAAGATAAGTATTAACTACTATAACTTCAGTGACACCTTGTCACTCCTTTCGGAGGGGTTCGGTGGTTGATTGCTGTGATGAGGCATTGTCTCGCCAAGACTTGGCATCCTTGTAGTTCTCCGATTCGACCTTCGATCGGGAATTTCACCTTTTCGTACAGGGTGGATGATACGGCTCCAAGAGCATGTAGCCACAACCGAGCTAGAATGGTTTTGTATGGTGAATACGCGTCCACCACAATGAAGTCCACCAACACCTCTTCCTGCTTTACTTGGACCGGTAGCCTAATTCTTCCCTTTGGGATAACCATTTCCCACTAAATCCCATGAGTGGGGCTCCATAACTCTCCAAGTCTTCCTCCTTTATCCCTAGTCCTTTAAATAGATTGGGGTACATGATTTCAGCCCCACTTCCCCTGTCAACCATTACCCTATGCATGTTGAAGCCTCCAATACGCACTGTGACAACTAGAGCGTCAACATAGGGTTGGGCAATGCCAACCAGGCCTTCATCGGAAAAACCCATCACCAGATTGGGTTCCGTCCTAGCGTTCTTGCAAAGGTCTTCTTGGCTGAAGTTGGTAACGGGGGGAGACACGGACATCACCCCTGTTTAGGTTTGGCGAGGATAACATGAATAATTCCCAAGGGGGGCTATGGCACTGGCCCTCTCTGATATCCTTGATATGGGGCTCCTCTTTATGCCAAGGTCTCGTTTGTGAACTCTCCCAGCTTTCCTTCCTTAAGCAGATGGTTTAAGTATGACCGTAGGGTTTTGGTGCGCCCTTTATCCTGATGGTATTGGCAATACATTGATTGATTTCTTCGGGTCGTGTCCCCACCCATCTTGTGCAGCCAAGTGAAGTAAGGCTTATTCTAGATCTTCTGCAATATTTGGTGGACTGGGACCCTGAACACCAAGTTGATTGGTTGGATCTCACTCGGCTGTCCCTGAATGCAGAAGTTTGTCTTGGGCCATTTTCCCCTGTCTTATTGAAGCAGTCATCCTTCTGATCGTGGAAGCCCTTTGCCTTTCCCTTAATTTATGCTTGGTCATCTTCCACCCTTTTGTGCTCGTCAATCTAATCCATCAACTGTCTCATGTTCTGAGCAACCTTCATGGTAAAAGACTCCCATAGGTCGGACTCAGTGGGCAGCCTGCTCTTAAAGGTGCATACCGCCACATCCTCAAAGTCCCCATCCAACTCATTGTATAGTTCCTAGTACCTATCTGAGTAGGTCTTCAAGGTCTCTCCCTCTCTCATCAATAGCATTAGCAGGGAGTCTAATGTCCTCGACACCCTACTACACGTAGCGAACCTTGCACCAAAAGCTCTAGTGAGCTCCTCGTAGGAATCAATGGTCCTTTCACGTAGTTCATCAAACCATCTCATCGCTACTATGCCAAGGCTGGAGGGAAACACCTTGCACATCAAAGCCTTGTTTCTAGCATATATGGTCATCTTCTGATTGAAGTGGCTAACGTGTTCTATAGGGTCAGTCCTCCCATTGTAAACGGCGAAGGTAGGTTGCGCGAAGCGTTTAGGCAACTTGGCCTTCTTAATCCGCCTTGTGAAGGGCGACTTGGATATCTGGGAAAAGGTCTTGCTCATGGTGTCCCTATCCCTATGTCCCCGGGGGATAGGTCTATGCCGCCTATGGTGCTACCTTTCTCTGTGTGAATCTTCGGAGGAATTAGTTTTCGTTTCATTAGAAGGCGTCCTACTTCTCCTATGATGCCTCTGCTCTGGCTCTAAACTAGAGCTTGAACGCGCAGTAAGACTCTTGCTCTGTCGGTCTCTCTGGTACTACCTTGTTCGCCTGCGTAAATGGTTCACCTCCTGTCTTAGGCCAACGGTCTCATTTAAGAGATGAATGTGCTGACTAGGATAGGCTAGTCTCGAGCTCGTGGACTCAGACCTAGCTATTTCACGATCCCGGCAGTTTTCCAGGTTTATGAACTGGTCTTTTCGCTCAGGATAAGAACTCACAGATCCATTCCTACTGGACATCCTTTGGCGTTCTCCTTGAAGGTATATAGGTTAAGTGAAGTTTCCCATAGACGGTGCCAATTGTAAGTGCCAAAAATAAGTTGACGTAACACAATGAATTTTGTAGAGGCGGGAACTTGAATCAAATAACCTAGCAAGGTTGAAGTAGAAGAAAAAGACAAGGAATAATGAAGAATACTGGTCCTCAGCTAAAATTTGAGGACTGATACTTGTGTTAGACTAATCTCAAGAACAGTTTGCTACAATATTCCTCTCTCTCTCTTGGATTTTTTCGAACCCCTTCTTTCAGGAGGATCCCTTACATTATATAGCTGCTTTTTGCTTATTTTGGCCTTCCATTTGTTGATTATGCAGGCTACTACTCAATTGCTTGTCTCATCAGACGCCCTCTTAAGTCTTCTGTGAGTTACGGCAACCAAGACAGCACTGTTCAGGAGTTTTCTCCACATAAATACGGCCAAGGGGTTTGGTGGGGTGCATTAAATGTAGTGGCAGCTACCATCCCTCCAATCGCGTCAGGGCTAACCCCCTCTCTAAAGCTCTTCCTCTATAGTGTGGCCCCTTCTGGTAATGTGCCATTAACGTGGCCATAGCTCGCCTCTCCAGCCTTACTGTCCGAGTGTATGGTCTCCTCGAAACTGCATTGGCTTCCTCGGCCTCGGGTATGACACATGGCATTATTACCTTATTAAATTTTTGTATCCCACAAATTCTCATTTTTCTTAACACACCTACCAAATTTTTTTATTATTATACTAATATATTTTAAAAATTCCATCATGGATCATAGGTTCTCATTTTTCTTAACACACCACCAAGTTTTATATTAATAAAATTTTATTTAGTATTTGATCTATAATCTCATGTTTTATACTTATATTTGTAATTTAAAAATACAAAAAGAAAAAAGAAAAAAAAATTAACATTTTAAAAATGAGATAGCTAAAAATTATTGATTAACTTGAAATTTTGAAAGTATAGAAATAATAAGAAGAAAATGTTATCTAACTATAGATTTTTCTCATTGCATATCCAATAAAAGATTATTCAAAGATGTAAAATTGTTAACATTTACAACTACTCTTGTAGATTACTAGGGGTGGCAAAATTAGACACGACTCATGAACTCAACATGACATAACACAAAATTAGTAGGTTATGGGTTGAGATTTAATGGGTTTGTGTTATATTCGGGTTGACACGATTGACCCGTTTAATAAACGGGTTGGGTTAGTGTCCGTCACATGGGACCTGTTTGACCTGTCTAAACCATTTAATTAAATAATATTTTACCAATATTCCCTTCAAACCCTAGGTATATAAACTTATTAGTTATTGTGGTTTATTTTCTTTGACATATTATGATTGATTATTTGTGATATTGAAATATACTTTAAATTTGAATGATTATTTGTGATGTAGTTACTTGTTAGTTCTGAATTTTATATTAAAAATATTTATTTGTTTGGTTTTTCATAATCATATCAATTTGGTTAATACTATTTTTTTATATATATATAATCTGATAAATACGTCAACATGACTGACCTGTTTAATAAATAGGTTGTGTTAAGGTTGAAGAATCTTGACCCGTTAATAAACATGTCGAGTTAGGGTTGACCTATATAGTCGAATACTCATAAGTCGACACGACACGCGCACATAAATTGCCACCTCTATGGATAACTATTGCTTATGAAAATTTTTCCAATCGATGAGGTTTTAAAACTTAAATTTGTTAAATTCTTTGGATGTGATCGGAAAAAAAAAATTTATTTTTTAACTTTGGGTTGAATTAGAGAATTTTATCTAAATGGCATCATTCTTTGCTAGTGATGTAACAAAAAGATTTAGAAGGACAAAGTTTGACCCCGATGACCAATAGGAAAATGATATTTGTTTTATATGTCATCTTCCTATTTGTGGTTAGAGCCAAACCTTTTCCTAATTTTTCAATTAAATATGTTTGATATTCTTTAATATTTTATAGAACAAAAACAAAACATACCCATTGTGGTGGAATGGACCTAATTTGCCCTGAGGACCTTAACCCGAAGAGAAAGTCCTGAGAAACCCCAACTGTGGAATGAGCTCGGCTTATGGGCCAATAAGGGATGACTGAACCTCCTACTGAGAAGAGACCATTTGGGCCCACTACCAAGGTAATCTGAGGAATTCATCTTCCCAAAGAAGAATAATTCAATCGAGAAGTGGTCAAGTGCTTAGCCAAGGACACCCTTTCACCTAACTTTTTTGGGGAACACATAGAAGATGTAACAGTCACCTCCACATTAATAAGTTCTCCCTACCTAATGTCAGCCACATTAAATGCTAAGTGACTTGCCTGAACAAGAGAAACACCCTCAAAAGTTTATATTCATGATCAAGAAATGGTAGAAGAGGATGCTGATTGGACAAGTATCCCTCTAAATCCAACTAAGAGCTAGATAGTTGGAGGAGTATGAAGAATGACTATAAAAGGAAGAGGAGAACAACATGAAGGGGGATTTAGAAAAATTGCGTGAAGAACAAGAAAGAGAAAGGAAGAAGAGTCTTAACTTGTATTTTTACTTTATAACTCCTGTGTGTACCTCAAGAAAACACTTTTCATACATATAAAGTCTTGATTCAGTGATACTTGTCTCCAACCGTCTTTTTAATCTTCCCACTATGGATTTCTACCTTCCATTCTTAAAAAATTAGTTGTGTTGACTGTTGATCTTAAGCCCAAACATTCTTTAGTTTTTGTGTTTTTGACCCCCACACCCATCATTCAAAAGAGATCGAATTTTCCTCTCTCTCTATATATAAAAGATCAAATTTGGTAAATTTGGATATATGAGAGAATCACTATTTCTATGGAGAAAATCTATCATGCATCAGATACAAATGTTGGGTTTATCTCCATGTAAGAGGGTAGATACATGTATCCAATGCTTGTAATACCACCTCATTTGGATGGATAAACTAATATGTTTGGTTGGCTTAGAGTGTGAGACTGTGACAAAAAGAACTCAAATGTGGCGAAAGTGAGTGCATGAGATGGAGAGAAAAAGATCAAAAGTAGGATTTGAGTATAATCAAATTGAGTTCTTTAGTCAATTAGCTAGCTAAACTATGTCATCTTACATAATGTTAGAGGATATAGGCTTATCTCACCTTGGGTTGTTGTTTAATATAATGGGCTTATACGTGAAAAGGAACTAGAGTATCTAGATGGGCTATCTTTACGATCCAAACATGTACTGAAAAAAAATATATATATACTGTTGCGTTTGGTTAGATAGAAAATATTTTCCTTCCATAAAATAATTTCAAGTGAAAGTATTTTTCAAAAAAGAAAATATTTTCAAGTGTTTGGTCGCGTTCTTGAAAATGGAATGAAAAACCAGCAGTTGGCAGAGAGACTGATGGCATATGATGGCTGATGGTAGGGGTGAGCCGCTTTGGCAGTGGCGATGGTGGTTGGTGCTTGGTGGTTGTAGACAGGGGATGTTAGTGTGGAGGTTGGGTGGCTTACAATGAGTGGTGGAGGTTCGACTGATAAGTTTTAACTGAAGCAGAAAATGAAAACGTGAACCAATTTCCACCATAAGTGCCTTTATTTTATGATCAACTGGAAAACAATTTTCGGTGAACCAATATTTTCAGTCACCGCAAACACTCCAAATAAGGAAAATATTTTCTGAAAATCAATTTTTGTTGAACCAAACACAATAGTGTAAATGACAAACTTTTCCGATTGACAGGCAAAAAATGGAATACACATAAATATATTGTTTTATCATTAAATAAAAGCTCTCTTGCTTACAGCATTTCCACGTACCAAACCATTAGATTGTAAGTGTCAGAACTTGGGCTTGCCGAACGGTTGGATCACCATGTATTACTTTTTTTTTTTTTTAATGGAGGATCACCATGTATTACAACCTCTCAAGTAGTAGTGAATTTTATTTTCATGACATGATGACCAAAAAACGACATCATACGACAAAATAAATAATTTATAATATTTGAACACTGAACTATGATGGAAACACCAAAAGTGCCAACAATTAAATTTATTTATATGAGTTAAATGATGCAAATAAAGAAGCGGGTCACTTTAGGATGATTGCAAATTAAGTGGATCAACACAGAAAACCCAATTATTAATCCCATTTTGGCATGATCCCAGTTAGGTAAAGGTTACCCACAATAAACTAGAAATTACTTGTCTCATAATTCATGTCAAGACGGTTTGACTTTGGCACAAATTTGTTTAAGCTAAACATTAACTACTAAAAAATCTTATTGTGACCACCATGCAAAGGCTTGTGGGGGTGTGGAGGATAAGGGTAGAGGGTTCAAGTCTTTAAGAGTAAGTTTCACACACATCTCACAAATATAAATGCATGAGTTTTACACACATATACGCTTAAATTTGGCTAGAGTAGAATTCATATCTCATATTTAAAAAAAAAAATTGACATTTTTATTCAGTGATGTCATGTTTTCACTTTTCAATGGGTAGTGCGACGGTTTCGTTTACGCAAAATGCCAAAGGTTAGGGGATGATGTCCTACACTCAAAGTTCCACACTGCTTTTGGTACTGAGAAGGGTTTAGCAAATTGCTATTTGTGATCATTTCAGGTAACACTGACTTTGTAGCCAGCACCTCCAGTTTTACTCTATGAAGCACGGGTGCGTTTCCGGATTTGGGTGCGGGTGCGAGACTCGGAAATTTTCAAAAAAGTAGGGTGCGGCGATTAAAAAATTATTAAAAATATTTTTATTTATATTTTCTATATATTTTTACTATTAAAATATTCTTAAAAAAACACATTACTATGCCTTGATTCACAAAACAAAGAAAGAAGAAGGCAAGAAACACAAAACAAAAAAGAAAACACAAAAGAAGTAACAAATATTCAGAATAAAATTGAGGAATGACAGATTTAGGATTTTTGGGCCTCATTCAAAGCCAATTTTGGTTGTTCCATCATGATTCAAGGCCTATTTCGGCCTGTTTTGGTCCGTTTTAGTTGCCGGCCGATACAACGCAATTCGGCCGATACGGCCTAATTCTAGCTGGTTCGACGCGAATCAAGCCGAGTCGGCTCAAATCCATGAAAAAAAAAAAAAAAAAAAGCTCAAACGCGGCATCGAGGCGTAAGCAACCACGTCGGACACCGCATCGGACTCCAGTGCGGCACCCTCCCAGCCACGTCCGTGCTTTATAGTTTTTACTGCCAAATGTATTTGCTTATCAGCATGATCTTGATTGCGTTTAATTTGCACAATTGATAAATGTCACATAACATAACATCATTGTAGAATGCAATCTATTCTTGGAATAATTTTGAAATGCAGTTTTGGTTATAGGCAATAGGCTGTTTAACCTTGGCTTGTTAAGGCTGCGTTTGTTTTGGGTGAAAATGGTTTCAGGAAATCATTTTCCGTAAAATAGACTGTTTGGTTGGTTTTGAAAATAAAATTTTTCGGAAATCATTTTCATTTTACCGTAAATTTTAAGCTTTGACCACTGAAATGCATTTCTGTTCCTATTTTCACTTCAATTGATTTCCAGAAAAAGAGAGAGAGAGAGAGAGAGAGAGAGAGCGCGAGGAAGAAGAGGGAGCCCAGAATGCCTTCGACGTCGCCGGCGAACCCCGAGCTCCAGTCCGACGATCGCACGCACCAGATCGCACCGGTCTCGTCACTGGCGAACCCCGATCGCACCGCGCCGCTCGATCTCGCCTTTGATCTCGCCTCCGCCGCGCGTTCTCGCCTTCAACCCAGAGCCTTCGACCCATTAATCTTCGACCTTCGACCCGCTCAATCTCTTTCTCTGTGTGATTTTGATTTCGTGTGATTTTTGATTTTTGTTGTTGTTGTGGTGGTGTGGTGGTGGTGTTGTTTTGGTGGTTGTGGCTTTTGATTGCCGGAGTTTACTGCCGTGGGTTGAATTGGAGTTTGTTTTGTGGATTGAGATTTAGCTGTGATTTTGAAATTTTCTGTAATAAAATTTGTTTGGATGCTGAGAAAATAGTTGAGAAAATGTGAAAAATTTGTAGGAAAATAGCATTTTCAGAATAAAACCAAACAAATGAAAATATTTTCTACAACAATTTTCATAATACAACCAAACACTTGAAAATATTTTCCTTTTCTGGAAAATAGCATTTCCGGAAAATATCTATTTTCCGGAAAATATTTTACGGGAACCAAACACAGCCTTAGTGATCCACATTTTCTTGAAAAACTCGAGCAGCTTAATTCTTTAAGAATATGTAGAACACTACTAAAAATCGACTCATGCAGGTCTCCGTATCGGTTGTTGACATAGGCCTTTATATTATGGGTTTCAAGCTGATGATCTGATGTTTCTGTTACATTATGAACTAGATCTTTTATTAATTATGTACACTCTGGATTGATACAATTTGCATTCTACAATGCACCCAATTTGCCGCTGTGATTGGAATGGTATTTGTATCCTATCATTTAACAAGTCAAATCCATTTTAAAATATGAGCCAGTTGAGACCAACATGCTGTGTCACGTGAGAAGAAAAACATTAGGCCCCAAAAGTTTATGGGCACTAATAGAAAAAGGGTTGTACTGTACACAAATAGGATTTGAGTTTGTATCTCATCAGATGCCTGGAATTGATGAGTAGAAATACTAATAGATGACTCTTGAGGCTTGTTTGTAAAGTTAGGCTTGTGCAAGCATTAAATTATGAAATTTTCACAGCCTCCATTGTCTTATTTAGTTCTCCAGATGACTTAAAAGAAGTGTGTGATGCCCCCAATCCTCACACAACTAAACTCAGAGGGTTCCCTCATTACGGCAATAGCCATTTTTAGTTGGTATCAATTGTGAAAAGGTATCAGGCTTTGCCTCTTCTAGTCTTCAAAGATATCGTGGCAGTAATTGGGCTCAATTGGGACGTATCGTCATATTTCCTTTTAAGTGACAAGGAAATATATACCAGTAAAGGATCATGAAATTTAAGTGTAAAATCATCTTTAAACTAGTACAGGATTTAATTTTTGCTGGCTTAGAGCCTGTAAAAGGAGGAAGGGTGGTAGATTATATGTTGGCATTATACCTTAAAGCTTGTAAAATAATCTATCATGACATAAGAAGTATATTCTTTGTATGATCCCTGTGTATCAGTGGGTTTCATTTTATGTATTGTTTCTGGAGCCTTTGATGCCTAATCTCATAGCAGGTTGAAGAGTGAAAGCACAACATCAGGACATTGTTGATAGTTTATAGTTGAATATGAGTTCTTCTTAAGTCATATCTGATTTCTTTCTTTCTTTTATCAATTAATAGTGAAATCCAAAGTCCTGTACCTTCCTATTTGACCCCAAGTATTATCACTCACCTAAGTCATTGTGAAATCCAATATACATTTTCAGGCTTTGATTTTATCAAGCCTTTTGAATTGATCTCTAATGGTTTATTTGAGAAGTCTGTCATTTCCATTGATCCTGATTTGTCAGTGGTTATAAATGCATACATTAATTCTGGGAATTTATAAGTGTTGCTTTCTCTTTCCCATATAAACTTAATAACTAGAAGAAGAAATATAAGGAGTTCTTGCCTCTCTCTCTCTCTCTCTCTCTCTCTCTCTCTCTATATATATGATACTACCGTTCTAGCTATGTATGTTGTAGACTATAATACTTATCTATAGTTAGGTCTTGTGCTTTTGTAGGACCAGATCCCTATTCTGAACAATAAACTAATACCCTTGCATTTATCTGTGATCTGTAATCATTCATGGTTTCTTTCATATGTTATGATAAAGTTTTTTATTATAGACACAAGTGGATTATACAAGGAAACCTGCCTCATCCTCTTTGGACAAGTTATAGCTTGGTCAGGTTTTGTGTTCCGAATTTAGGTTTGTCACGAATTATGAATACAATTATGAGTTGAATGAATTTTTTCAGAAAAAAGAGCAAGCATTTTTTCTCAAGTGAATATAACATTGAACGGATCAAAACTGCGAGTCTGTGAGCTTGAGGAAGTATGTGCTTAGGTTTCTTTCTTCTTCTTCAACTACCTCATTACCAAATACCAACACATTACTATCATCTTCTTGTTGTTCTCTTTAATAGCAACACTATTAATCTTCTTAATATTCTTAAGTTAAACAAGATTCAAGATTGATAGCCCTAGCAAACCCATAATAAAATCCTAAATTCTCATTAACTAGAATATAATAACCCATGGACCTTTCATCATTAATCCTTTCCCATAATAGTGCTGAACTTTAAAAGTACGCATGATGAATTGTACTTTTGAAACAAGTAACAAAAATAAAAAATACTAAATAATCAATTCCTTATAAAAGGACATAGGTGTCACCAGTCCATTTTCTTTTACTTCTGAAGAGCAATTGATTATTTTTTGCCATTCTTTTCCCCCTCCATACAAAAGCATTAGAATTTTTTGGTTTAACTATGAACCAGGAAGACTTGAAAAAGAACTACAAGTTCCTATTTAGTTTTGAACCTAATTTAAAAATCCTGTTCTTTGGACTGACGTACAAACCACTTCTAAATATTGATATAAATTGCTCAAAGCACCCCTAAGTACTTTGGTTTTTGGACCTGGTCATAACTCAGACAAAGCACCAATGGTATAGACTTTAGATGCTTAGAGTTGTTGCGGAATCTGGTTTATGGAGATTGATGAGATGCTAATTCATATACTACCATTCTTGATCATACATGTCTTCACTGATGCGTTTTAATGCTCCATTATTTTTAGCATATCCAGAGCCATTGGTTAAGATATGACTCCTTACCTTAACCATTAAGATTATTAAAAAAGTGACAATCTCTCTGTCTCTCTATCTGGTTGAGGCATTAAGGTTTATCCTTTTCTTTAGCCAATGATGGCCAAGTGGATGGTTAGACATCATTTGGTTTCTAAGACTAGGATATACTTGTTAATATGCATTTTTGCAGTTGATTATGTTTTAATTTTATCTTTACATGTATTAATAAAACAAACGAGGAAAATGGAGATTAGTGAAGAATCGATTCCACCTTACCTACTTTGTCATTTTACAGAAAACGTTTTGGCCGTGTTTCAAAACAGATTTAGCGTTACATGCAGCATCACATTTTCGCTGATTTACAGCTATACAAAAGGCCTAGGGCAGGTGTTATCACATAAATTCGGATCACCTCTATATAAAGTAAAGTTGCCCCAGAGTCTATTCAGAAATCCATCCATTACAACTCAATTTTGAAGTTTTTAATTCCCATTAGAGTTATCAAATTCTATTTTCTTCTTAGAAGATCCTAGAAATAGTTGAAGTTTCATAATAGAACACGATTTTTATTATTGTAGCTTGTTGATACACATGGAAACTGTTACTTATCAGGATGCTGTAAAGAGAGAATCCCCACCTTACTCTATAAGTTTTTGACATCAAAATTACATGACACCATACCACTTCTTTTGATAAAATTTTACAAAAATTAGTATCATACAGCAAATTTAGTTGCTTTCTTGATTTTCATCAAATTATATGTTTGATTTCCCCACTGATGTTTAAATATTGTGCAGAGGACTCATGCTTTCTTTTTCTTTTTTTTAAACATTTGGACCACTGGTTAATCTCTTGTGTTCAAACCATTTTAAACAGTAGATTGCGTCTCTAATTTTACCTGTGGAGCTGAATTTCCCGTGAAACTCATGTTCCTATTACCTTTAAGGCTTTTTTTTTATGTAGTTTATCAAAAATTATTTAATAATATGAGCAGTGTTGTGGTTATGTGAGGTGAAAGCTCTAAATGAAAAAATGAAGATAAGGAAAAAATGTAACCTTGAAAATCTAATGCTGTTCTGGAATATTTGGTTTTCATGAACCTAATAGGAATGATATAATTCAAGTTTGTATAGCATAATGACAATTGTCAATGATCATGATTGTGATAGATTATCGTAATTGCCATTGTTCTTGTCAGTTGTCAACTTGATATGCAAAAGTATACCCAGCCAATTTCATGGTTGGTTTATAATTACCTTTCTTTTTTTTGCATACAGATCACAGATGATGTTTTGTATTTGTAAAACGGTGATTTCACCAACCGTACACATTTTATTCCTTTTCTGGTTTTCATTGTTGGCTTAATCTTGTTTCATACATAGGCAATATATGGACAGAAGTATAAATTACCAACAGTGTACTTAGGAATAGATTGTGAAGTGCAGAACGGGCATGACCTTTAGCCCTCTTAATTCTATGGGCTCTTGCCATTGTCTTTTATTCTAACATAAGGGCTTGGTATGGGACTTATACGTAGTCTCATACTAGTTCTTTTATAACCTCGTGAACTGTGTTTCATCTCTCTCTTTAGTGGCTTTGTTCCTAATTAACCTCCTTTAAAAGCTGATATTGTTTTAAATATAATTAGGAAAATGATTCTGCCTTCTCCACAAAAATGTTTTCTACCTTTTATGGTATTTATGTTGATTCTGTGGTAGAAATTGCATATGCTGCATTAAGCAACGTTAAATTTTTGTGAGGGAGGAAAATATCTCTAAAAGATTGAAATTTAGCATTGTCTGCCTCATTTATCTAACAGAGAAACTAATTGTAACTTTATTATTTCCAGAAATGATTAATTGAATGGCTTAAATATGAATAACATGATAGATTTATTTAAAGTGGAAAATTAAGTCCATGCTTCACATTGAGATCATATGTACCAACTATGTTCTTCCTCAAAAGTATTTTGAATCACTAGGTGGTAACCCTATAATCTTTGAGTTATAATGCTAGTGAATCAACTTTGATTGATGGCAATTTACTGGTGTCCATTGTTCTGTTTTCTACCATCTTTGGAATCGAATGGGGAAGATGAAAAAGTATGACATTTCTGGAAAATATTTAAAACATGCATTATGATCTTTGTTATCTTAATGAAGCATAGAGGGAAAACCTACCTCAGAAAATTAATCATATTTTTTTTTGAGTAATTTCATTTTTTGTAATCACCATAGCTATAGATGTGAATAAGCAGCCCAAGTAAATGATGAGACATAGCAGTGGATGCTAAGTAAATTCTGTAATTTATATGATAACATTCCACCAGAACAGAGTTTTCTAGTGGGGATAGTGTGTGGATTCTGAATTTGAAATTTGTATGTGGGAATTGACAGCTTTACATGACCTTACAGCTATGCTCTCTAGCATGTTGCAAGACAATGATAAATTGGGTCATTTCTTGAACACAATGTGAAGTTATTTGTTCCAGTGTTGCACTTGATTAGTCCTTTTTTTTTTTTTTTTTTTTTAAACATTGCCTATTTGGGACTCGGGAGTTGGAAGCTATTTCGAGGAGGAAAGACTCCTTTTTCAGATAACCGAGGAAGAAAGACTCCTAGTGGACTATCTCCATGTATAGAAACAATACGGTTATATCAAGGACCAAAACAAGCACATTCAACATGACATTATAGTATCTGAGCATGTTTTACTTGGCTCTTTTGCTGAAATTCCCATTCAAGTTCCTCCCTCATTAGAGCACAGTGGGTTCTACATGTTTAAGTTTCTTCACGGTGAACATTTTGATTTCTAATCCTCTGTTTCCAACTAATGAGATTTCAATGTTAGATCTCCTGCAGGGTACATGTTATCTTGTGGGTTTGCAAAAATAAAATAGTCGCAGTTTATAATTAGCCATGACATTTAGTTTTAGCATCTTCTATAATGCATATAATTTGACTATTTTCATTATATATGACTGTCGTCCTTTGTTTCTGTGTAGACCAAGTCATACTTCTTGACTTTGAAAGAGTTAAATGAAGAAACTTGTTTGATGCAGGATGGACGTGAGGGGGGCTTTGATCAACATGATATTGCCAAAGAGGTGAGGTCCAAGCAAGAGATGGCATCACGGTGGCAATGTCCTAGAGTGAATGACCACCAGGTTCTAGCCAGGATGAAAATCATTATTGGAACACAAGATTCATCAATTTCGACTGCTCTTTTTTACTCAGATTCCCAACATTATTACAATCTTTTACTCAAATCCCAAACATTACGTATACCTAATTTTAAAAGTAATAAACTATAAAATATATCATTTCACAACACACACAAAAAGCCACAAACACAACCACCCCCCCCCAACAACAAATATTTTACTTTACAAAATGCTGCAATGAAATATTTTAATTTCAACTTTAAAAAATATGATAGAAAAATTTTGTCTTGAAATAAAACTAAACTAAAACAACAACAAAAGAGACTAGGTTCCAGTTTCATGTTCCACCGAAAATCATCTGTGGAATTAGGTGCTCTAACCTTTTCTCTTACTTTTAAAATTAGAACCCAATCCTCCAACCATACATATAGTACTTGAGATGCTGGCTTGGAGACAGGAAGCACAAGTAAGTGAACAAGGTTTGAGGGCAAGAGAGAGGACACTGATAAGGGGCCTTGAATGCATCAATTAGCTGGGGCTGCTGAACATCTGCATGGTGTTCTTGCAACGCCCGTTTGTTCACTCGAGCCCTTCTCTCCCTATGTCTCTCTTTCTTCACTCCTGCCGAACACCTCTGCACCTCTTGACACGTCTCTCACTTGTGCCACACTTGTTCATTCTCCACTGGCAGCATCTCAATTACATCCCCTAATGTTAGAAACAAACACACTCTATAAGCCACAGGCACACCTCTGATCACAACCACAACCCCAGACTCCAGCATCACTGCTCTTTGCATTCATTCTGATCATGGAGAACTTGAACACACACATTCCTTCCACCACCACCTCCAACATGATCAATATGAGGCAACCAAACATGGCTTATCCTCAGAATTCACAGTTCTGTTATGGATCATGGAGCCTCACTTCAAGTACATGCCACCACATGCAGGCCTGCAATTATAATATGTATTCACTTTCTGTGTATTCAGCAACCACATATCATGGAACTAAGTGGAGGATTGTACTTCCAAAGGTGAGAGTTTCTACTTTTCTTTTTAAATTTTGTACTCAGATTTGCACCCAATTATTTTCCTAGTGGCTCACGTTTTTCAACTTTAAATATTTTTAGGAGTTCACTAGTGACGTGCACTGACTCAAGTAACTAGGTTTATTAAGGAGCCATATAACATGTCGGCTGGAATATTTAAGGTGTCTTGCTTCCAACAGTCCTCCATCTCACACGCATCAAGTAATTATAGGGAAAAATCTTTAAAAGTGACCCCAATTCAACAACTAAGAGTTTTGAATATTAATAAGAAAAAAATAAAAAAAAGGGAAATGACTTGTGCGCACAAAGTTGCGTGTAATAGTTTTTTAATTTACACACAACGTGGCAAGATATTGTCAAGCAACAACTCTTCATTGGTAAGATATTGTCCTCCTTCCTCAAGGTTTAAAAAAGTCTCTTGCCAATTAGAGTCTAAGGCCCTCCCCCTACCTCTGCAATGTGGAACTTAGTCAAGATTTGGTCCTCCCTCACCCTAGCTAAGAGGTCATTTGACCTTTTGGGTCCCCACACTTTTGACTCTTTGTAGATTATATGTAATATGGAACTTATGTGCCTGGGGATTTATGTATCCATGTAATTATTGAGCTAATAGTAACTAGAGGAAAAAAATTTCCTAACTGTTTTCTTAGTTAAGAAAACTGCACTGTTAAAGATTATTAGGTCTCAGGACTTTCTTACATTGTATCATGCTGCACGACTTTTTCTGGTTGAATCCACTTCTACTTTGTGTTTTGAATTAATTTCTATTGCAGCAAGAGAGACCAGAGGAATTAGAAAGGATTAAAAATGCTGGTGGCCAGATTGTTTATCGAGATGGCTTACCAGTTCATGGAATCCTCAACATGTCTCGCTCACTAGGTAATCTTTTAAATGCAAAATCTTAAATGCATGTGATGAACTTGTCATCTTCTTGTTGTAATATATGATAAGGGTCACAGTACTGTGTTTAAGGAGGATAAGAATCTCGTGAATTTTTTATTCCTTAATGATTTTGTTTTTAAAAATTTATGGATAATTGAAGTCTGACTTTAGAAATTAAATGGGAGAATACTTTAGTTTGAGCTGCTTGAGGTTGAGGATGATACTCACGCCCTCCAGGTTTTCTATGTATTGCTTGGGAATTGGGATTAAGTAAAAGAGAAAAGACAAAATGGGAGGTACTTACTATTAAGGACAAAATTGGACAGCTCTTCCTGGACACGTAAAGATGATGTTTTAGCAATAGAGATGCTATTGAGCTGGTATTTTGTTACCCTTTTTCAGTGGAACAAAGAGGACTAGGCAAGGATTGTCTTTTTTTTTTTTAACCTGCCTAGCTCACTGTGTCGAAACTACTACTAACTTCAATTGACCCTTTGTGGTGGTTAATAATTCAGAGGCAGTTTGAAAATTTTTAAGAAAATTTTTACAACTATGAGACTTTGGTTGGGTTAAAAATTTTCTTCCAACTTGCTCCAATCTGAATGATATCATAAAGTTATTTTACATTACTAGTAATAATTAATAATTTACTTTAGGAGAGTAAAAGGTTGTAAATTATTTAATTCTTAAATTTTATCTTCATCTTCCGCTATCCTTGTGTGGTCGTTTATTTACTATGAACTTTTTCTTTAAATGCAGTATTTCTCCATAAAAAGGGTAATGGGACCAGCAACGGAGATGGAGTCCTCTCTCAAAGAACATAACACATACCACACCTCTATAACTACAACCATTACTATGAAGCTAGGGATGAGAATTAGGAAGCACCATCTTTAGCACTACTAATAGAACATCTTAAACACAAAGAAACAATGTCACAAACAAAGGAACCCCGACCCAACAAGCTATTGCAGCAATCGAGCCTTCATCATCATCAACTGGTAATATGAAGGGGATGGACAATCATGTCCGGCTGCTATTGTTGATCCTGGATTGCTCCCCCAAGTTAACAAGAATTATTATTCTCTTATCGACATGAAGACAAGAGCTTAATCAATACCAATGAGATTTCAAGCATTGATTATGTTGTTTGAAAATTTTCCCCATATGCATAACTGATTTTAAAGTGTATATATGGGAAAAGAACGATACATTCTTTGAATTTTTATTTGTTTAGAACTTGAAAAGAAAATCCATTTTATATACAAGCTGGTTTTGTGTTTCTGGTGATTCGATATAATCGTTCCCTCCCTCGCAATACTAGAGAATAAAATTATGACTACAATTTTTACTTTTTCGAGAATGTATTTTCCTGGTTAAGAAAAAGATTCATTGTTAAGAAGCTCTCGTAGCTCAGTTGGTTAGAGCACCCGTTTAGTAAGCGGGAGGTCTTGATTTCGACTCTCAACGAGAACATTATATTTATCCTTCTTATTTATCAAAAAAGAAAAGGATTCTTTGTCAATTACCCTTCATTGGTTAAAAAATAAATCATCACTCTCACAATAACAACTTGACTCTTTTTTTTATTTGATAAGTAAAAATGATAGAAGAGGGCAACTAAAGTGTCTTCCCTACTTTAGTAGCATCCTATGAGGTCATTAGTGTGCATTGAGTTAGGGGTGTGGGGTTTTTTCCAAAGACTTCTCATTGCGAGATTCAAACTTGAGACCTTCACTCTCAAATCATTTGAAAGTAAACCCATTGACCACTAAATCACCACCCTCAATGGTACACCTATCTCTATTAAAAAGAAAGTACTAAATGAATAATGAGAGTGGCATCTTGACCCATAAGTATGACTTATTATAAGCAAGCTGCAAAGCATAATTAAGTTGGTAAACAAGTATGAGTTTCCTTGTCCAATTTTGGAGGGTGGGGGGGGATGGAGGAGTGGAGAAGTGCATCTATTATGAGATATGTACGTAATATTTTAATTAGATTTTCATTTTTCAAGAAGTGAATTGAAAGAAGGTTAGGTTAGGTATGTATTATATTAACTAGAATAACGCTCATCATTTGAAAGGTCATTGGGTATTATACACTGAAGTGAGCATTTGGTCTAGTATAAACTATAAACGTGTAGCTACTTACAAGCTAGAACTTACAAATGGTCTTTCCTTTGAACTCAATATCAAGTCTATTGAAACTAATTGAGAGTCCAAGTAAGATCCAAGAAAAAGATTTTTCTTTTATAAATGTCTTCATTCCTAGTATGATTTTCAATAAACACTATATTGGAGAGTTTTCTAATAGAATCAAGTCGGATGGAATTAGTAAATTATAAATAAATAAAAAAGAATGTAATACTTAACATTCACACTATATTGGAGAGTTTTTTTTTTTTTAATAGAATCAAGTTGAATGGAATTAGTAAATCATAAAAGAATTGAATATAACACTTAGCATTCACATTAACCTTTACAAAATTTAGCCAATAGCTAAAGACCACTTTTTTTCTTTTTTTCTTTTTTTCTTTTTTTTTTTTTTTTGTGGGTGCTGTATTTCTATTAGGTAGCATACTTTACATGTACGTACATCCAACACTTTTTTTTTTCTACTCCCATTTAAATATTATTTTTATAATTTTTTCTCTCCTAAAAATTTCTCCATCTTCACTCTTCTCTCTCTTAGCTCTCCTCTCTTCCTCCTTCATCGAAACCTTAGAGTAAACCCACCATCGATCGTTGGTGTAAACTCACACATGGCTAGAAACCATTAAGCAATTGACCCCTTTTCCCGAAACTATCATTGCCACCAAAACCACCGAAGCCACCAAATTATCCAAATCAAAACCTATAATCAAAGCCTCCCAAATCATTTCCAAAACTGCCAAATAAACCCAAGCCAATCACCACAGATCAAGATGTTGACCCATTATGCAACTTGAGGACCTCAACTCCAAGCCATTGATAGCAATGCAAAGTGATTACAAGACTCGAGGGTTTAAGGTTTTGGAGAGCCTAAAGGGAGATGGATTTCGGTATTAAAGAAACTAGTTTAGAACTCGTGCTTATGTACGGGCACAATACACACACACACACATTATATACTTATATAAGTTTTTATCTAATAAGTAACGAACTATTCATAGTATTATGTAAAAGGTTAATAAATTTAAATTATTTTCAGTTAGATAACAAATATCATCCTCCTATTTGTGGTTGGGACCAAACCTTTTCCTAATTTTTCAAGAAAATATGTTTGATATTAATCAAAATGCAGTTGTCTTAAATATTTTTAAAAACAAAAGCATAACACACCCATCATTCAAAAGAGATCCAATTTTCCTATAATAAAGAAAGATCGAATTTGGCAAATTTGGATATATGGGAGAATCACTAATTGGATAGAGAAAATCTATGACGCATCAAATACAAGTGTGGGGTCCACCTTCACGTGAGAGGGTAGATACATTTATTCGATACACGTAATACCACCTCATTTGGATGGGTAAACTAATAGGTTTGGCAGGCTTAGAGTCTCATGAGACTATGACAAAAGAGCTCACATGTGGCGAAAGTGAGTACATGAGATCGATAGAGAAAGATCAAAAGTAGGATTTGAGTAAAATCAAACTGAGTTTTACTCAATTAGCTAGCTAAATTATGTCATCTCACATAAGCACAGAGGATATAGGCTTATATCATCTTGGGTTGTTGTACTCTAAATGGGCTTATACATGAAAAGGAACTAGAGTATCTAAATGGGCTTATACATGAAAAGGAACTAGAGCATCTAAATGGGCTATCTTTACTGTCCAAACATGAACTGAAAAAATAATAGTTGTTGTTATGCTTGGTTCAACTGAAAATATTTTCTGACCATTAAATAATTTCAAGTGAAAATATTTTCTAAAAAGGAAAACATTTTCAAGTGTTTAGCTGTGTTCTTGAAAATGGTGTGGAAAACTAGTAGTTGGCAAAGATCAATGGTGAATGACGGCCAATGGTGGGGGTGACAAGTGGCTAGTGGTGGTTGGCGAACCGCTTTGGCAGTGGCAATGGTGGTTGTAGACCGAGGATATTATTGTGGTAGTTGGGTGGCTGATAATGAGGGGTGGAGGGTCGGTTGATAAGTTTTGGGTGAGGTGGAAAATGAAAGCGTAACCCAATTTCCGCCACAAGTGCCTTTGTTTGTTGGTCAATCAGAAAAAAAATATTGGTTGAGCAATATTTTTAGTCATCACAAACACTCACAAATGAGGAAAATAGTTTTCATCAAACCATACACAGTAGTGTAAATGACAAATGTTTCCGGTTGACAGGCCAAAAAAATGGAATATATATAGAGGAATAAATATATTGTTATATAATTACCACTTACCAAATTACCGTTAGATTAAGTGTCAGAACTTGGGCTTGCAGGATGGTTGGATCACGACTTCTACATTTTTAATGGGAATGTATTACAATCTCTCAATTAGTAGTGAATTTTTTTTTCATGCCATGATGACCTAAAACTATATGATAAAATAAATAAATAATAATTTATAATATTTGAACTATTATGGAAACACCAAGAGTGCCAACAATTAAATTTATTTATATGAGTTAAATGATGCAAATAAAGAAGATTACAAAATTAAGTGCATCAATACAAAAATTCCAATTATTAATCCCATTTATGGTACTCTGGGAGTGTTGTATAATTACCCCTTAATATGGCCAAAATGGCCAAATACCACATTTTTTTGAAATTTTTAGCAAAAAAACACTGTTTTGGAAATAAATGGCAATCTACCACTTTTTCTAGTACTCGAGTTTGGTGAACTCGAGTACCCTATTTTATAGTTCCACCGTGGCACTGCTTAGTTGGAAATTGGGCGATTAAAAAAAATAATGTGGTACTCGAGCTTGGTAAACTCGAGTACCATGCAACAAAATACTCAGGTATGCCAGGCTGGAGTACCTTTTATAAATAAAATGCAGAAAATTTTATTTCTACGGTACTCGAGTTTACCAAACTCGAGTATCGTGTAAATTTTTTTTTTTTTTTTTTTGGGATAATCGACAAATAAACATAAAGATAAAAATAAGTAGCTTTTTTATGTTTTTATTTATTTAAATAGAAGCATTGTAAAATATAGAGATTTTAATTTTGAAATATGAATTTAATTTCTACATTAATTAAAATTTTTCATTGTTTTCTCATAAAAATTGTTCACTGTTTTCTGTATAAACTATTTCTACGATTTTGCATAAAATTATTTTCTATTCAGCATTATTTAAGAAATTGTTCACTCTCTTTTTTGCATAAATTATTTTCTGTTCACTATTTAAAAAATTGTTCACTGTTTTCTCATAAAACACCTAGTGAAATCGTGTTTTCTAAATTTAAACGCTAAATCTGAATGCTTTTTCATGTTTGAATTTCACAATAATTGAATATATTTTTCTGCATTGATAAAATCTGTTTCTACATTAATGAAATTTTCTCTCTGCACATCATATTTACTGTATATTCAAATCTGCTTACTGCATTCATAAAATCTGTTTTTTGCATTAATTAAAACTGTTCACTGTCTTATCATAAAAATTATTCACTGTTTTCTATATAAACTATTTCTATCATTGGCGCAGTTATTGCACTTAAATGGTTTTTGTGTTTTTTAAAATATGTAACCATATGAATAATGGACAAACTCCATGAAAGAAAAATGAATGATTCGTATAAATCACCTAATGGTAAATGCCTCGAAAATTTCGAATTTGTAAAAAAGTTCGAATTAGTTGAATGTAGAAATTCGAGGAAAATCGATGGAAAATCAATGAACATACCAAATCGTGAAGGTGTACATAAGATGTACAGATAGTCTAGACTTGTTGAGAAATTTTATTTCGTTGAAAGTACAAAATAATGAAAATTCAATGGAAAAGTATGTACGTTAGATGTATAGATCGTATGAATTTGTTTAAAAATTTGAATTCGTTGAATGTACAAAACTGTGAAAACTCAAGAAAAAATTGTGTACATTAGATGTATAGATAGTACGAATTTGTTGAAAAATTCGAATTCTTTGAGTGTGTAAAATTGTGAAAATTCAAATGAAAATTGAAGAACATACCAAATTGAGTAAACTTAATGGAAAATTAATTACATTAGATGTACAGATCATCCAAATTTGTTTCCAAATTTGAAGTTGTCAAATGTACAAAATCGTGAAAATTCAGTTTAAAACTATGTACTAATGTACTAATCATCCTGATTTGATGAAAATTTCAAAATTGTCGAACGTACAAAATTGTGAAATCTTAATGGAAAATCGAAATTGTTGAACGTACCAAATCATGAAAATTCAATGGAAAGTTGTGTACATTAGATGTACAAATATTCTGGACTTGTTGAGAAATTTGATTTCGTTGAAAGTACAAAATCGTGAAAATTCAAGAGAAAATTGTGTACATTAGATGTACAGATCGTTCAAATTTGTAAAAAACAAAATTTAGATGTACAGATCATTCGAATTTGTTGATTGTATAAAATCTTGAAAGTACAAAATAAAATTGTGTAAATTAGATGTACAAATAGTTTGAATTTGTTGAAAAGTTTGAATTCGTTAAATATATAAAATCGTGAAAATTAAATGGAAAACTGTGTACTAATGTATTGATCATCCGAATTTGTTGAAAAATTCGAAATCGTTGAATGAACAAGATCGTGTAAACTCAACAGTTAATGAACAGTTAATCTTTAGATTTGCAAAAGTTGAATGTACATAATCATCAGTTGTCAGACATTAACATCAACATTTTGTATTGCACAGAACGTGTAGACATTAACAACAGCATCTAATGTTCGTAGGTAGAAATTTTTGAAAATCATCATTACTTGAATCTGAGAAGTCTAAAATATCTCTTTCATCATCTAACGCAGTAACTTCATTAATAGACTTGATGGCTCGCTCTTGCACCTTCCCCTTTAGATGCTTCTTAGCTTTTTGGATTGCATGAAAACGGTCTAATCACCTTTGCATTTGATTGTTCTCTTGTTCAAGACGAGCAAGTATGTTGGCAGGTTCATCTCTAGGTAACTCGACTGAGCGTGTCTTAGGAACTCGTAACCCATGCCATCAATAATACACCTCTAACTCACACCTCTTCTCGTATAGGGTTAACCATGGTGGTTTTGCTACGGTAAACTCTATTACGGTGGTATCTATACTTAGTTTTGTAGGTTTGCCGACCATGATGTGCCCAACGCTTCCAAGACTCTCGTATGTGTATTTTGGTATATTAAGGAAATCTCTCTTCTTTCCAACCCATTTCCCTCCATAGTAGTCTGTGTATGTCTGTTGTTGTTGATCTGCTGGAACTTGTGATAATCCATTTGTTAAAGTAGATACAAACTTGTTTCGCATTGTACAATTTGACGTTGAGGCGTTGCGACTCATAGCTTAGTCAATCTACGAAGTTAGTGGGGTAGAAATAAGATCATTATTGTGGAGCATTTATAACCTCAATTCATGTTCTAAGCATTATAATTTTAGTTATTAGGGCTTGTCATGTCAATACAGGCTGGAAAAACACTACATGAACAGGATTTTAAATGTTCCTAATGTCACAGTGAGATTTGAAGATGTCGGCAGTAGTTGCAGTGTTCTTGAACAGAGTATTATATTTAATTGACACAGTGCTATGTCCTTAGCATCAAGGTACGATTATTCATATATTTAAGTATTCATGTGAATGTGGATGATATGACTAGACAATGTGTGAAATCGTGCCGAGCTGTTGAGTAGCACGTGTGAAACAGTGGCGTCTGTTGGCGCATGTGGTTCGTATGACTACAGTTGTTGCTACAGCAGCGGGCTGGTGACGTGTCTTCAAATGCTGTAGTTGGTGCTACATCATATTTACTGTATATTCAAATCTGCTTACTGCATTCATAAAATCTGTTTTCTGCATTAATTCAAACTGTTTTCTGCATGTGATTCATATGACTACAGTTGGCGTCTGCATAAATTATTTTCTGTTCACTATTTAAAAAAATGTTCGCTGTTTTCTCATAAAACATCTAGTGAAATCGTGTTTTCTAAATTTAAAAGTCAAATCTGAATGCTTTTTCATGTTTAAATTTCACAATAATCGAATTGGTTTTTTTGCATTAATAAAATTTTCTCTTTGTACATCATGTTTACTGTATATTCAAATCTGCTTACTGCATTCATAAAATCTATTTTCTGCATTAATTAAAACTATTCACTATTTTCTCATAAAAATTTTTTACTGTTTTCTGCATAAACTATTTTTAGCATTCTGCATAAAAGTATTTTCTCTTTAGCATTATTTGAAAAATTGTTCACTGTTTTTTTTTACATAAATTATTCAATGTTCATTAGGTGTTTTATGATTCGGATGCTCTAATACCAATGACTACCCAGGAGAAAGCACAGCAGTAATATGGAAGCATAAACAATGATAAAATAGATAATAAAGAAGTAAATAGCAAAATAGATATATTCAAAATAAGGTTAAAATGGAGTATGGAATATGAAAATAGAAACTAGTAAAATCTTACTTGAATAAAAACTTCAGTCTTTGATAAACTTGAAAACAAACTGCTATCTTTGATAGAAGCTTGAAAATAAAACTGTCTAAAGAGAAAGGTTACAAGATTACAAGAGGGGAGAGTACAAAAGTCTTCTAAGGGAGAGGGAAGGCTATTACAAAAGACTTTCTAAAACTTGGAACTTAAAAGCTTAGAATCTTAGAAACTTAGAAACTTGTCTTCTGTCTTCGTAGTCCGTCTCTTTTATAGGTGAAATGAACCATGGTAAAGTAACCTGAGTAGGTAAATTTAACTCAAGTTAATTTGTCGGTGATATGGAAATTAGTACTGATGAGTAATAGTCTGTCTGCGTCTGTCTGGGAATCTTTCAAATCTCGGGAATTTATCAGATCTCTTTTTACGCATGCTAGTAAACAGTAGTAACTTTTAAACATATGTCTGTATCTGTCTGGACTGTCTTGATTTGTCTGGACAGTTTTACTTAATGCAAAAAATAGATTTTATGAATGCAGTAAACAGATTCGAATATACAGTAAACATGATGTCCAGAGAGCAAATTTTATTAATGTAGAAAAACCAATTCGATTATTGTGAAATTTAAACATGAAAAAGCATTCAGATTTGGTTTTTAAATTTAGAAAACACGATTTCACTAGGTGTTTTATGAGAAAACGACAAATAATTTTTTAAATAGTGAACCGAAAATAATTTACTCAGATGCCAACTGTAGTCATACGAACCACATGCAGAAAACAATTTGAATTAATGCAAAAAACAGATTTTATGAACAGCTCGGCACGATTTCACACGTGCTGCTCAACAGCTCAGCAATACTCTGATATTTGAGAGCATAAATATCAGAGTATTGCAAGTAGAGGATCATAACATCAGCGTTCAATACTTTTAACCGGCACAACTACTTTCAAACACCAAAAAAACACAGAAACAAGGTCAAAATCACACACATAAATGGACACTCAAAACATGCTCAGAGGTAAAAGTCATAATAGAAAATTGATTATTGAGCTACATTTTATTTTATTTTTCAGGCACGATTGTAGCCATTAAACCAACATAGATTCTATTACAAACATTTTTTTTTCCAGACATATAGATTTTATTCTCTCAGCCCCTAAATAGAGGGAAAGTATATAACAAATCTGATATTGAAAGACTTTAAAGAAACAAAATATTTGGTCAAGAACCTGCTTCGAAATTATATGTGAAAACTAAAAACCCAACCTACCACCTTTATTTGATCGGGTGGATGTAGTTTTTGTTTTTTTTTTTTTTTTTTTTTTTGGTTGGTTGGTTGGTAATTTATGTTGCTTGTGACAACTTATTTAAGTTCAACAACAATGCTGCTCAATTTTTTATTTTGGCAGTTCTTTGGTCTAGATTTCCCGCCATTTATTTCGTGTCATAGATTTTTGGATAAACCCAAAAATGTTTAACTTTTAAGATAAACTAAATAAGGAGTAATAATAATAATAATAATAATAATAATAATAAAATGTAACAAAAGGGAAATTTTCAATACATTACGATTCATTGTATTCAAATCATCTCTAATTTCTACTCATTTTGTCACACTTGTTCTATACTTCTACATGGTAAATTGTAGGTGAATTAGAAAAAATAGTGAGTTTATTAGAAAGAGATAAACAACCATTCACAATCTATCATTATTGGATAATTTTGACAAAGTGTGTATCAAAATAGATTTTATCAATGCAAAAAAAAAAAACAAGTTCGATTTTTGTGAAATTCGAACATGAAAAAACATACAGATTTGGCTTTTCAATTTAGAAAACACAATTTTACTAGGTGTTTTATGAGAAAACAGCGAACAATTTTTTAAATAGTGAACAGAAAATAATTTACGCAAAAAAGAGAGTGAACAATTTTTTAAATAATGCTGAACAGAAAATAATTTTATGCAAAATCGTAGAAATAGTTTATGCAGAAAACAATGAACAATTTTTATGAGAAAACAATGAACAGTTTTAATTAATGCAGAAAATAGATTTTATGAATGCAGTAAGCAGATTTGAATATAGAGTAAACATGATGTGCGGAGATCAAATTTTATTAACGTAGAAACAGATTTTATCAATGCAGAAAAACAAATTCAATTATTGTGAAATTTAAACATGAAAAAGCATTCAGATTTGGCGTTTTAATTTAGAAAATACGATTTCACTAAGTATTTTACGAGAAAACAGTGAACAGAAAATAATTTACGCAGAAAAGAGAGTGAACAATTTTTTAAATAATGCTGAACAAAAAATAATTTTATGCAGAATGCTAGAAATAGTTTATGAGAAAACAGTGAATAATTTTTTAAATAGTGAACAAAAAATAATTTATGCAGAAAAGAGAGTGAATAATTTTTTAAATAATGCTGAACAAAAAATAATTTTATGCAGAATGCTAGAAACAGTTTATGCAGAAAACAGTGAACAATTTTTATGAGAAAACAGTGAACATAGTGTGCAGAGAGCAAATTTTATCAATATAAAAACAGATTTTATCAATGCAAAAAAATAGATGATCTGTACATCTAATGTAAATAATTTTCTATTAAGTTTACTCAATTTGGTCTGTTCTTCAATTTTCATTTGAATTTTCACAATTTTACACACTCAACGAATTCGAATTTTTCAACAAATTCATACTATCTATACATCTAATGTACACAATTTTTCCTTGAGTTTTCACAGTTTTGTACATTCAACGAATTCAAATTTTCAAATAAATTCATACGATCTATACATCTAACGTACATACTTTTCCATTGAATTTTCATTATTTTGTACTTTCAACGAAATCAAATTTCTCAACAAGTCTAGACTATCTGTACATCTTATGTACACTTTTACGATTTGGTACGTTCATTGATTTTCTATCGATTTTTCTCGAATTTCTACATTCAACTAATTCGAACTTTTTTACAAATTCTAATTTTTCGAGGCATTTACCATTAGGTGATTTATACGAATCATTCATTTTTCTTTCATGGAGTTTGTCCATTATTCATATGGTTACATATTTTAAAAAAAAAACACACACACACAAAAACCTCTTTTTTTTTTTTTTTTTTGAGAAGGAAGAACTCGAAGTTTTTTATTCAGTAATGGGAAAATCTATCGGATAAGCTGTAAAAATTTGGATAGGAACATCCTCCATCCAAACTAAAATACCAGTGACATGACGTGCATGTCTAGCTAGGTTATGAGCAACATTATTACCTACTCTACCGACATGTTGAAAGGAAATACAAGTAAATGAACGTGCCGTTAATTGGGCATCTCAAACCAACAGACCATATGAAGCTAGGGAAGGAGAAGGGTCCCTCAATGCAGTCATGATGATCATCGAATCTCCCTCAAGAATTGCTTTGTCGAAGCCAAACTCAAGGGAGAATTCAAGTGCTCTACATATTGCTAGAGTTTCCAAGTTTACAACTGAGTGTGGGAGTGGGATGTTTTGGGATAAAGAAGCCATTACCATGCCTAGGCTATCTCTAACAACCACGCCAATACCTGCTCTGTCTTCATCCTTGAACACCACTCCATCAAAATTAATTTTTATCAAGTCCGTCGGTGGGGGCTGCCAACGTACCTGAGCTGATGTTGCTGCAATGGGCTTCCTTGGCTGTGCTGACCGAAACTCTTGGAGGGACTGATATGCTTGCTGAGCTATTTGGTCCAAAGGCCAACCTGGTGGAGAAGTCCTAACTTGATTCCGTCGAAACCAAATATTCCATATAAGCATTGTGAATAGGTCACCGCTGCAGTCTGAATCCAGCACATGGAGGAGCACTTGAGTAAAGGTTTGAAACCTAGTGGTGCTCCTAAACGCCCATTGTGGGTCATCCTCCCAAACCCGAGTTAGACCCGGACATGACCATAAAGAATGTAGCACATCTTCTAATCTTTGTGAGCAGAGGGAGCACGTTGAGTCGTCAAGAACACAGCGTCGAACCAGGTTGGAGTTTGTTGGAATAGCATTTCGACAAGCTCTCCAAACAAAGTTCCTAACCTTACACGGGACTGCCAATTGCCATATCCTTTTCCACAGTGATTTGGTTTGAATCGAAGCTTGATTCCTTGGAGGGGTTGACATTCGAGCTTCTGTTTTGAGGAAGTAGTACCCGGATTTGGCTGAGTAATCACCGGACTGCACATACGGCCAGAACAGAACATCTTCACTTGGCTGTTGGCTAAGCTGGATTTTCTGAACTTTCGATGCTTCATCTTGGCTGAATAGTCTACATAGGATGGATGAGTCCCATGAGCGAGTGGTTGGGTTTATAAGGCAGCCAACAGTGGCTTCTTGTAACTCAGTTACTAGTGGTCCTTGCAATGAAGTGTGAGTAAGAGAAGGTAACCATCTGTCCCCCCACAATTTGATGGACTCCCCATTTCCAACCCTCCACTTTGCCCCTTTCTGAATAACTTCCCTCCCCATTAATATACTCCTTCATGCATACGATCCCCCATGACCCTCCTTAGCTTTCATGATAGAACAATTTGGAAAGAATTTTGATTTAAAAACCCTATAGAACAAGGAGTCTTTATTATGTCGGAGTCTCCAAGTTTGTTTTGCTAATAGGGCATCATTGAACAAGGATAATTTCTTAAAACCCATGTCACCTTCTGCCTTTGGCTCACACATCTCCTCCCATTTTACCCAATGTATCTTCCTCCGCTCACCCCTTTGGCCCCACCAAAACTTTCGAATCAAACCCTCAATTTCTTGACAAAGACCTAAAGGAAGTTTAAAGCAACACATTGAATAGGTTGGGATTGCTTGCACCACGGCCTTAATCAATATTTCTCTTCCGGCTTGAGACAACAATTTTTCTTCCCATCCTTGCAATTTGCTCCAAATTCTTTCTTTAATGTAGTCAAAGCTAGCTTTTTTATGTTTCCCCACTAAAGAAGGCAGCCCCAAGTATTTGTCAAATTGCTTCACTTCTTGAATTCCTAATGCTTCTTGAATCTCCAACTTCATAGCTTCATTGGTGGATTTAGAGAAAAAGATGGATGTTTTCCCCTTATTTATTTGTTGCCCCGATAAGCTTTCATATTGAACTAGGATCTCTAACACCTTTTGGCATTCACTTCTATTAGACCTGCAAAATAGCAAACTATCATCTGCGAAAAGCAGATGGGTTGGTTTAGGGCTTCTTCTGCTTAAGCCAAAATCGTGAATGGCTCCCTCCCTTTCCGCCTTAGAAATTAGGCTATGGAGGCCTTCCGTGCATAGTAGGAAGAGGAATGGTGATAGTGGATCACCTTGGCGAATCCCCCTAGTAGGTCGAATCAAACCCTTCGGTTCACCGTTGACCAACACCGAATAAGATACAGTTTTCACACAAATCATCATGAGGTTTATCCACCTCTCATTAAACCCCAATTTCCTCATCACCTTCTCCAAAAAAATCCATTCCACCCTATCATATGCCTTGCTCATATCCAATTTTACTGCCATATAACCTGATTTTGTAGATTTATGAATATTCATGCTATGCAATGTCTCAAAAGCTACAAGAATATTATCAGATATCAAACGGTACAAAAACCATTTAAGTGCAATAACTGCGCCAATGCTAGAAATAGTTTATGCAGAAAACAGTGAACAATTTTTATGACAAGACAATGAATAGTTTTAATTAATGCAAAAAATAGATTTTATGAATGCAGTAAGCAGATTTGAATATACAGTAAATATGATGTGTAGAGAGAAAATTTCATTAATGTAGAAACAAATTTTATCAATACAAAAAAATATATTCGATTATTGTGAAATTCAAACATGAAAAAGCATTCAGATTTGGCATTTAAATTTAGAAAACATGATTTCACTAGGTGTTTTATGAGAAAACAGTGAACAATTTTTTAAATAGTGAACAGAAAATAATTTATACAAAAAAGAGAGTGAACAATTTCTTAAATAATGCTAAACAGAAAATAATTTTATGCAAAATCGTAGAAATAGTTTAGACAGAAAACAGTGAACAATTTTTATGAGAAAACAATGAACAATTTTAATTAATGTAGAAATTAAATTCATATTTCGAAATTAAAATCTCTATATTTTACAATGCTTCTATTTAAATAAATAAAAACATAAAAAAGCTACTTATTTTTATCTTTATGTTTATTTTTCGATTATCCCCAAACCAAAAAAAAAAAAAAAAAAAAATTTACACAGTACTTGAGTTTGGTAAACTCGAGTACTGTAGAAATAAAATTTTCTGCATTTTATTTATAAAAGGTACTCGAGCCTAGCATGCTCGAGTATTTTGTTGCATGGTACTCGAGTTTACCAAGCTCGAGTACCACATTATTTTTTTTAATTGCCCAATTTCCAACTCAGCAGTGCCACGGCGGAACTATAAAATAAGGTGCTCAAGTTCACCAAACTCGAGTACTAGAAAAAATGGTAGATTGCCATTTATTTCCGAAACAGTGTTTTTTTGCTAAAAATTTCAAAAAAATGTGGTATTTGGCCATTTTGGCCCCTAAACATGGTATTGTGTCTTAATTGTATTGATGAGTTGTAATTCTAGCATTTTTTGAAAATTCAATTAGATTTCAAATTGGAATTTAATTAAAGTTTAATTTGGCGTCATGTGTCTCGTCTGATCTAAGCTTTTAAATTTTTTGTGCAAAGTGAGTTAATTTAATGTAAAAATTGGATTTTAATTAGAGTTTAATTTTGTGTCATGTGTCCCATCTAATTTAAATTTCTAAAATTTTTGTGCCAAATAAGTTAATTTAGTGTAGAAAACAAGGACTCCAATATATATATATATATTAATAGCCAAAACTGAGAGAAAATTCAATTAGATTTCAAATTGGAATTTAATTAGAGTTTAATTTTGCATCATGTGTCTCATCTAATCTAAGCTTTTAAATTTTTGTGCCAAGTAATTTAGTGTAAAAATTGGATTTCAATTAAAATTTAATTTTGCCTCACGTGTCCTATTTATTTATTTATTTTTTTAATTTTTGTGCCAAGTGAGTTAATTCAGTGTAAAAAACGAGGAGTCTAATATAAATAAACTTAGGTTATATATATATATATATATATATATATGTATGTATGTATGTATGTATATATATTTTAAAACCATAGCTTAGAGATAATTTGATTAGAATCAAAATTAGATTTTGCTTTTATTAGCTTTCATATAAATTAAATTGTTTAGATTTTTGCTGTTATTTTTTTTCCCCTAAACTAATGAGTATATATATATATTTTTTTTATATTGTTTCTATTTGGATATTTTGTATGTGAAGATCTTGAACATAACAAAGTGTAATTTAGCTAAATGATTCCATGCACCTATATCCCTATTCAATTTAGGAGATAATATTGAACCAATTTATTCTTTTATTTTGTGTTGAATTTAGTAGAATTTCATTGACAGTGATAGTAAGTCGATATTGTATATGTAGTGTCCAATAGTGATTTTCACAATTATATACATAATAGCAGTATAATAAGAAACTTGGCGTAACCAATATCATTAAAATTGCAAGGAAAAAATTATTTTAGTACCTCCAAATGTCATGATTAAACTAATGTCTTATATATTTAATAATTCAAACTAATATTAATAGTACCACTACAATTCATAATTCCTATGCGTAAGCATAGGTTACATACTAGTATATTATAAGAGTTGGATTCTAAAACTAATGGATACATAAAATAATAACATGTGTACCTTTACTAAAGCACATAACTTAACAAGTAACGAAATCCTCAATAAATGTAGGGTGATATGGACTAATAATACTATGCAGCAAGTTTTCAATCTGTTTAAGTGATACACGTCAACCAATTATGCAACATATCATGTTATTCAATGACACAATAATTTTAGAGACTTAATGACTAATAAATTTTTTTTTTTTTTTTATACAAGATAGAATTTCTACTCTACTTTAATCTAAGTGTATATGTGTATGAAGTTCTCTCCTAGAGACTTGAATCCCCGCCCTTGCCCCCTACACCCCACAAGCATTTATACTTATAAAGTGACCACCGCATCAAGGGGGAGCGATGGTTAATGACTAATAATTAAAAAGGAATAAAATGGCACAAAAATTTTAGAGACTTAATGACTAATAATTAACAAGGAATAAAATAGTTATAAAGATATTTTATTACAAATGAATCCGAATGACCATTCATTTACTATTAAATCCTTTCATTATCTTTTTTATATATATAAAATCAAAATTTACCACTTTACATATAATTCTCTGTTCACAAATAATACAAATACAATTTAATCAAAATTTTACGAATAATTCTTTTGTAATGAATTTAATAAGTGTTACTATAAATCTTCTTGGTGTAGTAATATATTTTGTGAAAAGAGTAGGCGTGAATTTAAGTAAAGAGTCAAGACTCAAGAATTTAGTCGAAATGTTACATGCCTATTACATTTTCATTGTATATTGAGTTCTAGTTTGAAGTACAATGGAAAAGCAAATACGGATCCCATGGGTCAAAATTTAATTCAGTTTTGCCCTCTCCTTCAACCAAGATTTGTTATTTCAATTTGGGAAGTAGGTCTAGCGAAAGAAGTCCTATCATGTGCCATAAGGGCACTTAGTAAAGTTGAAGTTCATGAGTAGCAAAAAAAGCACTTGAATGACCTTAGGTTATTATTCCCCTAACTCTGTGTTATGTGCTGTTGAAATTAAATTAATGCTACCAAGCTAAGTTCAAGAAACAAACAACAAAAAATTCAATATATTTGTATTTCATACATTCTAAACCACCATCTGAATTGCAGTTTTAAGGGAATGGGATCATTTGTTCTCAGGATGGCCAATTGACCATAAAAGCCGGTTTTTATTATTATTTTTTTATTATATAAAAAAGCTGCTAATTCATGAAAAGAAAAGAAAATTTCAGAAAGTGTATTAATAGACCACCTTGTACGCCATTTATCTACATTGCAGCCACTTGATTTAGTAAAATTAGTAGAGAATTATGATGAATCAAAGAGTTGTGCTAACTACAAAAAATGGCACAACTTTGTGCCACAACTCGCCATGTGACGAGTTGTGATTGGTGAAGCAATGTCTGTGGATCATGTGAGACACACCTTCACCAATCACAACTCACCACGTGGCGAGTTGTGGCACAAAGTTGTGTCATTTTCGGTATTCCCAGCATTTTCCTGAATGAAAACAGAGATTGACTGAACTTATAGCCTAGCCTATCTCAATCGGGAAAATATTCACTGTGAGTGTAATGCACATCACAAATATCCCGTCTTTTTTGTCTTTCTCAAGTTTAACCACCAAAAAGAAGAGTGGATGGGCCGACCAAAGTTAAACCCATTTAGAGAAATTTTCCAACTCCTTTTAGGCACTTAAAATCCTCACTTCAAAATAAATAAATAAATTATATATCCCTTAAGGGGAAAAAAAAAATACTTTTTTTTTGGCAAAGAATTATGAACTCCTTCCTCTCAAAAGATTTTTTTTTTAAAAAAAGTGTTAAAAATTTTAAATTATAATATTCAAGAAGACCACACTTTAAGAAAGCCAAAAATTGTCTAAGAAAATTAATATTTTTTTCCCATAATTTTGGCCCCCAAAAATTATGAGCCCCTTGCCCCCCTTCCTCTCAAAAGAAACAAAAAATGTGTCGAATTTTTCAAATTCTAATATTCAAGAGGTTCACACTTAAAAAAAAAAAAAAAAAAATCCCCAATAATCTCATTAATGAGAACAAAGCCATAAAAGTATATTATAGAGAAAATATAAACGTCTTATTTTAATTCATTCTTGTAGTATTAAAATCAAGCCTTTGAAATTCTCAATTTGTATTACAATTTCCTATCAATTAAGCTTAGCTTTATAGAATCGTAAATGAAAGAATGAAATCTAATCAAAACTCATAATGTTAAGAAATTACTTATAAAAAAACAGGAATATAAAATTAAGAACTTCAATTGTTCAAATACATTGAATCAAGAATCTTCGCATGATTTTCGTTCATGTAAGTATAATATTTTTCATTAACACTTTTTAAGCAAACACAAATATATTAAAATCTGGGCCCCCAAAACAAGAATTTCTGACTAATTGGTTTGATCCAACTCTTTTTTCTAGAGATGTTGGACAACGGCTAAGAGGATCAAAGGTTTTTTTTTTTTTTTTTTTTCTTTCTTTAGAAGAAGAATGAATGAGGCCCAGATATTGGTCGGGTACTGTAAAAATTGGAGGTAAGATATTGGAGGAAATTAAACTCATTGGGCAGAAGAATAAATTAAGCCGATGAATTTAATATCCTCCAATTCTCACTTACAACTTATACACTATATACATAAGCTCTGAATATTTGTGTAACTTGACTGGAGGTAAGATATTGGAGGAAACTAAACCCAATATGATAAACTATGCCAATGGGATTAATTTCATCCAATTCTCACATACAGCTTGTGCACTGCCACTATTATATTACTTCCAAATTCCAATCACTCTGAAAATTGATTCCAACTCTTCTGGGCTCTGCTGTTTATAACAAGAAGAAACACACAATTCACATTATATCAAACAAATCTTCACCAATGGAAAGGTGGGGACGGAAAAAATATTGTGACACTTTTGCTGTTGGTTATTTACTAGAACAATGCCCTCCTTGTTGGCCAGATAACAACAGTTTGTTGCGATTTGAGCAGCATTTGTCCTCTACATTGCATGAGTTGAGTTTAAACTTTAAAGGAGAGAGAATAAACAATTGATGATTAAAAATTAGTACATGAAAAAAAGTCTAATTGGCTAATTGTGCAAGGTCGAAATTTTTGTTAAGACTAAAGATTATTATATGATTAAAATAGTTTAAAATAAACAATGAAAATTTTAAATTTTCCCAAACATTTAGTAATATTCAAAAATGTTAATGCAGTTATATTTTGGTGAGAAATTCTTTTCTTTAATATCTATTTACTATCTGGGAAAACCTAAACCCCAAATTGTGTGGATTTAATTGAATTATATTATTGTTTTAGAGTATGTTGTATGAGTGTGTGCTGAGTTTTACATACTGTGTTTACTAGGTAAATCTTGAGTTTATAAGTGATTATGAGAAACCCCAATTATAAATTTTTATTTTTTTATTTTTTAAGAAAAGCTCATATTGCAACTTGGCTAGTTATTTAGGAGGTCAGTGGCTAAACTCAAATGTGGCTAATATAAACCATAGCATCAAGAATTTTAAATTCATTACAAAAGAATTAAATTTAGGGTCATGCTAACGATTACCCTTAGGACAATGATTAACAATCTATTTTAGAAAATTTTTTACACAACTTTTATGGGAAATAAAAGAAGTTGTCAAAACATTATTATTATTATTATTATTTTTTGTCTTGTCCTATAAAAACTTTCTTTAAATGGATTATTAACTAATGTCTTAAGGGCATCCATTAGCATTTCTCTTATATTTAAATTAATCCTTATATTCATTTAGATTTTGTTTTTGTTTATTAGTTATGATGACTGCTGGATTCTCAAACAAATTCAACCGTTTCAACATTGCTAATTTATTTCTAAATCAAGCCTTTTCAATACCCAACTGTAGGGATAAGGGCCCAAGTTCACGTATTGGGCCTTGGGCTTGGCCGAGAACCTTATCTGTCCAAGGAGGAAAAACAGCAGCAAGGGTGTCAGGCTCAGAGCCCCATAAGTAAAATACAAATAGAAGGGCTAAGAAAGTTGGTCTGAGGAGGATCATCTCCTCGGACAAGTAAGGCATGGATCAAACGTATACCTTATCATTCAAGATAAACCTTCCAGGATGATCTACTGATAGAGACAGACTATATGATCGTGCAAGAGGGATGGGAGCTCAGAGGAATTTAAGGAAAAGCTGTTACCACCGCATTAAATACACAACACTACTTTCTGGCCGCATTTATGTAGAGAAGACCCCTGAACAGTGCTGCCTTGGCTACCATAACTCACAGGGAGCCAAAAGGGGTGTCTAATGGGACAGGTACTCAAGTGAGGGCTCAGATGATCAACAAGTGTAGGATCAAGATGGTCTAAAGTGAGCTATATAATGTAAGAGACCCTCCATGAGAAAGGGATCAAGAAAAGAAGGGCAAAGAACACTATAGCAATTACAGTTGCATGGGTAATCAGTTCTATCAAAGTATACCAAGATTTGTCTCCTTGGATAGTGAATTCAGTTAGTCCCACGTGCCTTGTTCTCGCTTGATCGTCTTTTGAACCCATATTAGTCATTGTTAAATTCACTAAGGCCCAGTTCTTTGATCCACTCTCTACAAATTCATTGTATAGGACTTATTGGGCCAAAGTCTCATACCTCTTGGGCTTAGGCTGCGTAACGTGTCCCTACACCAACTATTCATAAATTTCAAATTCTAACATCTAGGGGTGCGTTTCAACATTGCTAATTTATTTCTAGATCAAACCTTTTCAATACCCAACTATTCATAAATTTCAAATTCCAATATCTAGGGTGTTCGTAGTGCAATGCGGTGTGGATTTGGGCCATCTTAACACCGCACTTTGTGGTGCAGTTTTGCCAAAAACATAACTGCACCGCACTTCATTTTTACGGTCACATGTGTGGTGCAATGCGGTTTAAATTTTAACCAAAACCATAATTGCATTACATCTTATTTTGCAGTCACATGTGCGGTGTAGTGTATAAGATACAGGTTTGAAACTAGTATATATTTCAAATTTTGGGCTTTTCTTGTCTAGCCCAACCCAAATATGATTTTTCATTTTTTTCTGAGCCAAGTTTTAAACTATTGAGCTAGTTTTTCTTTATTTTTGGCTAGCTTTTCTAATCAATACTTGTTAGGGTTATTAAACTTTTTTCTTTTTTGAAAACTAGGGTTATTAAACTATTAATAATATATTTAATATTAAAAAAATAAACATATTAATATATAGAGAGAGTGCGGTATGGTGCAATTTGTGTGGTTTTTTTATTATAAAATCGCAGACTGCACTGTACCATGTGGTGTGGTGCATTGTTAATTGCGGTGCAATGCGGTTATACCATTTTGTTAGTGGTTTTGGTATGATTTTTGCGATTTGTGTAGTTTTGCGATTTGGTGAACACCCATCTATTGTTTGCTCTTTTCTTTTTCCCATTGTTTTACCTTTTTTATGTACTTTTTAAATTTATGCAATAAGGAGGAGGAGGAAAATATGGAGACGATGATATATATAGCTAAAATTAGTATGGACCAAAATGGTGTTTTTGCCTTTTTTTTTTGTTTTTTTTGTTTTTTTTGTTTTACATTGCCTACATGATTTATAAATTTAATCGACCATGTGAGTTAACTCTTAAAGAATAAAGAAATACAATTCATTTTTAGCTAAAAAACTAGCAAACACAATATCATTCAATTAATAATTGATATGAAAATTAAAACCCACATGAAATTTCACGAATAGAATTAAAGTAATTTACATAATTTTTTTTTCATATGATGTATGATAAAACAAATAACAATAAAGCAACACTCCTATGTCAGGCGCCACGCGTTGCGCCCACAGTAACATTTCAAAGTTTATATCTTTATGTGGCTAGCCAGAGAAAGAAAAAAAAAAGAAGGTTGTTCATATATTTCAAGCTACGATATGAGATCTTTTTGAGATCTAATAAAACAAAAAATATATTATTATATTTAAGCCAGTTACAAGAATTATACCCTTATATGTATATCTCATATGTTCAATGAGTTCTATTTTTGACAAAATATATTACATACCTAGCGTGGTAATCCATTAAAGATAATAAAATTAATTTGCATTTGATTAATTTATTTTCTAAATAATTTAGGATGCTACTCCTTAAACTCATTTTTTAAGATTTAGCCATATAACTACTTAACTAAAATATGTTCTAAAAAAAAAAATCATATGAAAAAATCTTAAAATAAGAACATAAAAGAACGGCACTAATTACTGTACTTTTTAGGTCTTCCCATGTATCCACCACCCCTTACACATTTTTATTCAGTGATGTCATGGTTTTGAAATTTGAATGGTAGTGCGACGGTTTGGTTTACGCAAAATGGGAAAGGTGAGGGGAAGGGGATGATGTTCCAGTTCCACAATGCTGTTGCTACTGCTACTGACTGAGAAAGGGTTTAACGAAACGAATTGCTGCTGCTATTGGTGATCATTTCAGGTAACAAACGCTCAGCAGTCAAATAAATTTGCTTATCATTGTAGAATCTACTCTATACGTTTGGGCTTAGGCATCGTTTATAGGCTGTTTAACCTTGGCTTGTTAGTTAGTTAGTGATCAACATTTTCTTGAAAAGATTTCTGTCACATAGCCCTTTATGGGTTTCGAGCCGATAATGAATTATGTTTCTGTTCCATTATGATTATGTATACCAAATACGCCGCTGTGATTGGAATGGTATTTGTATCTTCTGAAAAACAGTAGGCCCCAAAAGTTGATGGGCACTAATAGAAACAAATAGGTTTTGAGTTTGTATCTCATCAGATCAGATGCCTGGAATTGGAATTGGAATTGGAATTGGCGAGTAGAAATATTAATAATAAAATGACTCTTGAGGCTTGTTTGCCAAGTTAGGCTTAAAAGGACAAAGGGAAGACCAAGAAGTGTGTGATGCCCCCAATCCTCACGAGGGTTCCCTCATTAGGGCAATAGTCATTTTTAGTTGGTATCGATCGTGAAAAGGTATCAGGCTTTGCCTCTTCTCGTCTTCTTGGCAGTAATTGGGTTCGGTTGGGACGTGTCGTCGCATTTCCTTTTATTTGAGAATCTGTTTAACTACTTGTTAAGGGCTTTCAGCTGGCAATTCTAAATGTAACTTGTGACTCTACTAGTACATCCTAGACAACGAAGCAGTTCTTATCTACTATTCAAGTTGTTCAATATATGTCTCTTGGTTTTTTTCATGATTCATTCTTTGTTTTGCTTAAAATTCATAGTTAGCTCTGCAATAGCATGTAATATATATTACCTTCTTAATTAAAAGTGACAAGGAAATAAATACCAGTAAAGGATCTTGAAATTGAAGCGTAAAATCATCTTTAAACTAGTACAGGATTTAATTTTTGCTGGATTAGTGCTTGGAAAAGGAGTAAGGGTGGTAGATTATATGTCTGGCATTATGCCTTAAAGCTTGTAAAATAGTCTATCATAACATAAGAAATATATTCTTTGTATGGTCCCCGTGTATCAGTGGGTTTCATTTTCTGTATTGTTTCTGGAGCCTTTGATGCCTAATTTCATAGTAGGTTGAAGAGTAAAAGCACAACACTAGTACATTGTTGATAATTTATAGTTGAATACGATCGAGTTCTTCTTAAGTCATATCTGATTTCTTTCTTTCTTTTATCAATTAATATTGAAATCCAAAATCCTGTACCTTCCTATTTGACCCCAAGTATTATCACTCACCTAAGTCATTGTGAAATTTAATATACATTTTCAGGCTTGAATTGATCTCTAATGGATTATTTGAGAAGTCCTTCGTTTCCATTGATCCTGCTTTGTCAGTGGCTATAAATGCATACATTAATTCTGGGAATTTATAAGTGTTGCTTTCTCTTTCCCATATAAACTTAATAACTAGAAGAAGAAATGTAATGAGTTCTTGCCTCGCTATATATATATACATACTAGCCTCGTCACACATGTTCTTAGAGCATGTGATGAGGCTCTTTTTTTTTTTAATTTTTAAATCTAAAGTCTGTTCTAGCTTTGTATGTTGTAGACTATAGTACTTATCTATAGTTAGGTCTTGCGCTTTTGTAGGACCAGGTCCCTATTATGAACTATAAACTAATACCCTTGCGTTTACTGTGATCTGTGATCATTCATGGGTTACTTTCATATGTTATGATAAAGTTTTTTATTATAGACAGAAGTGGATTATACAGGGAAACCTGTGTCATCCTCGTTGGACAAGTTATATCTTGATCAGGTTTTGTGTTCCAAATTTAGGTTTGTCACAAATTATGAATACAATTATGAGTTGAATGAATTTGTTCAGAAAAAAGAGTATGCATTTTTTCTCAAATGAGTATAACATTGAACGGATCAAAACTGCAAGTCTGTGAGCTTGAATATTTACTTGAGGAAGTATGTGCTTAGGTTTCTTTCTTCTTCTTCAACCACCTCATTACGTACACATTACTATCATCTTCTTCTTGTTCTTTTTAATATCAACACTATTAATCTTCTTAATATTCTTAAGTTGAACAAGATTCAAGATTGATAGCCCTAGCAAACCCATAATAAAATCCTAAGTACTCATTAACTAGAATTTAATAACCCTTGGACCCTTCATCATTAATCCTTTAAAAGTATGCATGATGATAGGTGTCACTAGTCCCTTTTTTTTTTTTTTTTTTAAAACTTCCGAAGAGCAATGCCATTCTTTTCCCCCTCCATACAAAAGCATTAGAATTTTTTGGTTTAACTATGAACCAAGAAGACTTGAAAAAGAACTACAAGTTCCTATTTAGTTTTGAACCTAATTTAAAAATCCTGTTCTTTTGACTGATGTACAAACCACTTCTAAATATTGATAAAAATTGCTCAAAGCACCCCTAAGTACTTTGGTTGTTGGACTTGGTCATAACTCAGACAAAGCACCAATGGTATAGACTTTAGATGCTTTGAGTTGTTGCGGAATCTGGTTTTTGGAGATTGATGAGATGCTAATTCATATACTACCATTCTTATTTATCAAAAAAAAAAAAAACTCATATACTACCATTCTTGATCATACATGTCTTCACTGATGCATTTTAATGCTCCATTATTGTTAGCATATCCAGAGCCATTGGTTAAGATATGATTCCTTACCTTAACCATTAAGATTATTACAAAAGTGGCAATCTCTCTGTCTCTCTATCTGGTTGAGGCATTAAGGTTTATCTTTCTTTAGCCAATGATGGCCAAGTGAATGGTTAGACATCATTTGGTTTCTAAGACTAGGATATACTTGTTAATATGCATTTTTGCAGGTGATTATGATGTAATTTCATCTTTACATGTATTAATAAAAGAAACGAGCAAAATGGAGATTAGTGAAGAATCGATTCCACCTTACCTACTTTGTCGTTTTACAGAAAACGTTTTGGCCATGTTGCAAAACAGATTTAGTGTTACATGCAGCGTTACATTTTTGCTGATTGACAGCTATAGAAACCACCTATGGCAGGTGTTATCACATAAGCCCTTCGGTTACATGCAGCTTTCTGGATCACCTCTATATAAAGTAAAGTTGCCCCAGAGTCTATTCACAAATCCATCCATCACAACTCAATTTTGAAGTTTTTAATTCCCATTAGAGTTATCAAATTCTATTTTCTTCTTAGAAGATCCTAGAAATAGTTGAAGTTTCATAATAGAACATGATTTTATCATGGTAGCTTGTTGACACGCATGGAGACTGTTACTTATCAGGATGCTGTAAAGATAGAATCCTCACCTTACTCTGTAAGCTTTTGACATCAGTACTACCTGATACCATACCACGTCTTTTGATAAAAAATTTACTCAGATTAGTATTATACAGCAAATATAGTTGCTTTCTTGATTTTCATCAAATTATATACTTGATTTCTCCACTGATGTTTAAATATTGTGCAGAGGTCTCATGTTATCATTTTTTTATAAAAAAAAAATTGGACCACAGGTTAATCTCATGTGTTTGTTCAAACCATTTTTATCAGTAGATTCTGTCTCTAATTTTACCTGTGGAGCTGAATTTCCTGTGAAACTCAAGTTCTTATTACCTTTAAGGCTTTCTTTTTATGATGTAGTTTATTAAAAGTTATTTACTAATATGAACAGTGTTGTGGTTGTGTGAGATGAAAGTTCTAAATGAAAAAAGGAAGATAAGGAAAAAAGTTAAAATAGAAAATCTCATGCTCTTATGGAATATTTGGTTTTCATTAACCTAATAGGAATGATATAATTGAAGTTGCTGTTGCATAATGACAATTGACAATGATCATCATTGCGATAGATTATCATAATTGCCATTGTTCTTGTCAATTTTCAATTGTCATGTAAAATTATACCTAGCCAATATCATGGTTGGTTTATAATGACCTTTACTTTTGTTTTCTTGTTGGAGTCTATGATTGTTTCAGAAGTGGAGATTTAGGGGCTGTTTGGATTTGTGGGTTTCCATCACTCATCACCCAAAATAAGTGGGTCCCATGGAGAAGGTGCTTGTTTGGATGGGTTTTGGGGTTTGTTTCCATCACTCAGTTCTCACCAAACCGGATAATGAGTTACTAAAAACAAAAACAAGTTTTAGGTGTTTTTGAGTTACAAAAACAAAGTAACAGATGGCAATTTCGTAAATACTCTCACATCAGCGGGCCCCACGGTGATGAGTGAGTTATAGGGTGATGAGTGATGATATTTTTCCACCCAAACAAGACCTTAGTCTCTATTTTGGGTAAAGACTACATCTAGCTTTGCATACAGAGGATGTTTTGGAAATACAGCGATTTCACCAACCATACACATTTTATTCCTTTTCTTGTTTCCATTTTTACTTAATCTTGTTTCATACGTAGGTAATATATGGACAGAAGTGCAAATTACCGACAGTGTACTTAGGAATAGATTGTGAAGTGCAGAATTGGCATGACCTTTAGCCTCTTAATTCTATGGGCTCTTGCCATGGTCTTTTATTCTAACATAAGGGCTTGGCATGGACTTGTACGTTGTCTCATATTAGTTCTTTAATAACCTTGTCAAAATGTGTTTCATTTTTTCTCTTTAGTGGCTTTGTTCCTAATTGACCTTCTTTAAAAGCTGATATTGTTTTAAATATAATTAGGAAAATGATTCTGCTATCTCCACAAAATTCTTTTCTACCTTTTATGGTATTTATGTTGATTCTGTGGTAGAAATTACATTTTCTGCATTAAGCAACATTCAATTTTTGTGAGGGAGGAAAATATCTCTAGAAGATTGAAATTTAGCATTGTCTCCCTCATTTATCTAACAGAGAAACTAATTGTACCTTAATTATTTCCAGAAATGATTAATTGAATGGCTTAAATATGAATAACATGATAGATTTATTTATAGTGGAAAATTAATTCATGCTTCACATTGAGATCATATGTGCCAACTATGTTCTTCCTTTAAAGTATTTTGAATCACTAGGTGGTAACATTATAATCTTTGAGTTATAATGCTTGTGAATCAACTTTGATTGATGGCAATTTACTGGTGTCCATTGTTCTGTTTTCAACCATCTTTGGAATTGAATGGGGAAGATGAAAAAGTATGACATTTCTGGAAAATATTTAAAACATGCATTATGATTTATGTTATCTTAATGAAGCATAGAGGAAAACCTACCTCAGAATATCAATCATTTTTTTATGAGTAATTTCATTTTTTTGTAATCACTATAGGTGTGAATAAGCAGCCCCCAATAAATGATGAGACATAGCAGTGGCTGCTAAGTGAATTCTGTAATTTATATGATAACATTCCACCGGAACAGAGTTTTCTAGTGGGGATAGTACTATGTGTGGATTCTGAATTCAAATTTGTATGTGGGAATTGACTGCTTTACATGATCTTACTGCTATGCTCTCTAGCATTTTTGTCGCAAGACAAATGATAATTTGGGTCATTTCCTGAAGCACAATATGACGTTATGTGTTCCTTTGTTGCACTTGATTAGTTTTTTTCTTTTCATTGCCTTTTTGGGACTTGGGAGTTAGAAGCTATTATAAGGAATAGACTCCTGTTTTTTGATAACCAAGGAAGAAAGACTCCTAGTGGGCTATCTCCATGTATAGAAACAATACGGTTATATCAAGGACCTAAACAAGCACATTCAACATGACATTATAGTATCTGAGCATGTAATTTACTTGGCTCTTTTGCTGAAATTCCCATTCAAGTTCCTCCCTAAATAGAGCACAGTGGGTTCTATATGTTAAAATTTCTCCATGGTGAACATTTTGATTTCAAATCCTCTATTTCCTTATAATGATATTTCAATGTTAGATCTCCTGCAGTGCACATGTTATATTGTGGGTTTGCAAAAATAAAATAGTCGTGGTTTATAATTAGCTATGACATTTAGTTTTACTATCTTCTATAATGAATATAATTTGACTATTTTCATTGTATATGACCGTAGTCCTTTGTTTCTGTGTGGACCAAGCCATACTTCTTCACTTTGAAAGAGTTATATGAAGAAACTTGTTTGATGCAGGATGGACGTGAGGGGGGCTTTGATCAACATGGTATTGCCAAAGAGGTGAGGTCCAAGCAAGAGATGGCATCACGGCGGCAATGTCCTAGAGTGAATGACCACCAGGTTCTAGCCAGGATGAAAATAATTATTGGAGCACAAGATTCATCAATTTCAACAGCTCTTTTTTACTCAGATTTCAAACATTATTACAATCTTTTACTCAAATCCCAAACATTACTTATACCTTATTTTAAAAGTAATAAACTATAAAATATATCATTTCACAACCCACACAAAATGCCACAAATCCCCCCAACAACAAATATTTTACTTTCTGTGTATTCACCAACCACGTATCGTGGAACTAAGCGGAGGATTGTACTTACAAAGGTGAGGGTTTCTACTTTTCTTTTTAAATTTTGTACTCAGATTTGCACCCAATTCTTTTCCTAGTGGCTCACATTTTTTAACTTCAAATATTTGTGTTCTGAAATAATTTCTATTGCAGCCTGTGAGTGTGAGACCAGAGGAGTTAGAAAGGATTAAAAATGCTGGTGGCCATATTGTTTATCGAGATGGCTTACGAGTTCATGGAATCCTCCATATGTCTCGCTCACTAGGTAATCTTTTAAATGCAAAATCTTAAATGCATGTGATGAACTTGTCATCTTCTTGTTGTAATTTATGATACTGTGTACAATATTACATTATATGTTCTCACATTATTACAGCGATCTCTTGCCTTATTTTGGCTTTTAAAAAAATAATAATAATAATAATTCTTGTTTGTAAGGTGACTGGGAAAAGAAAAGGCTAGAATCCAATGTCATATAAAGTTTTCCAAGAGCTTGATTGCAGTTAATCCTAGAATGCTAGTTGTTAACTTCCAAGTTCCAAAATGGAGATTTGTCATTTGGCTTAACAGAACCTTCTTAAATAAAGTTTAACCGGTTTTGTGGTTTTGATCTTCTTCTTTTCTCCTTTTAAAAAAAAAAAAAAAAAAAAAAAAAAAAAAAAACACTTTTTCTGTTTCAGTATATCACGTTTCGTATAATTTGGTAGAGATGATATTGGATGTGGATTGGTGATATTATGTGATTGAGATAAAAGCTACATGCAATTTTTTTTTTTTTTAACTTCTTTAACTAATTTGCTTGTGTAAAGCCTCACCCCTTTTTTTTTCTTGCTTGGTTTTATGCTCTTTTCATTCCTTTTTCTTCTGAAAAAGTGAAACAAGTAAAACAGCCAACCATTATCTACTTTTACTTGTATGGTCGGACCATGCAATTTGATTGTGATCTAAACTGCCCAATACCAATGCCCAAATCTACACAAAGTGAATGTAAATAGTGTCACATCAATAATATAATAAATATTTTTCAATTAACTTTTTGTCTTGTATTTAAAAGTTGACATGTTTATAAATATTAAAATTTGTAATATTCCTAACACCACTCTATTCTTTTAGCATTATCCTTTTTGCAAGAAGACTTAGCCAAATAATTATGATTATCCAACAAATGAAATAAAAAGAAAAATCTCATTGGGGTTTGATTTACAACTGTACAAGTGAGTCTATGGGTGTTGCAATTGCTTTGCACTTTCTCTTCTGGTTGGGGTAATTTGTATTTTTGTTTCCTCAAATATGAGATTCTAGCTAGTACCCTTTTATGAGGAAGTGGAGAAGAATCTTGTGATTTTTATTCCTTAATGATTTTTTTAAAATTTATGGGTAATTGAAGTCTAACTTTAGAAATTGAATGAGAGAATATTTTGGTTTGAGCTGCTTGAGGATGATAGTCACGCCCTCCATGTTTTCTATTCCAATGGCAATATTCCTTTGGATTAAGTAGAAGGGAAAGACAAAATGGGAGATGCTATTGAGGACAAAATAGGACAGTTCTTCATTGACACATAAAGATGATGTATTAGCAATAGAGTTGCCATTGAGCTGGTATTTTGTTTGCGTTTTTCAGTGGAACAAATAGGACTAAGCAAGTTTTTTATTTTATTTTATTGCAACCAATAGAGGACTATGCAAGTATCTCTTAGATAGCAAATTCATGATTCATGTGAAAGTAATATTGCTTAACGATAGACCTGGCTCGACTCACTTATACAGGAGTTAATAGATAAAACTTAATTTTGTTATAAAATTCTGAGAGAGAAACTTTTGTGGTGGAAAGTTTATACTTGCATGTGAACTTGTGACACCCAATTAGACCTTACCCTCCTAAAAACCTGATAAAGAATGTTAATTTAGGATGTTACTTTTATTTTTAACTTGCCTAGCCCACCATGTCGAAACCACTACTAACATCAATTGACCCTTTGTGGTGGTTAATAATTTAGAGGTAGATTGAGAATTTTTACAACCATGAGACGTTGGTTGGGTTAAAAGTTTTCTTCCAATCTGCTCCAATCTGAATATCATAAAGTTATTTTACATTACTAATATTAATAATTTACTTTAGGAGAGTAAAATTGTTAGCTTACTAGTTAGACAAATCTGTTTGAGGTTTTTATTAGTAACAAATTGTAGACTATTTAATTCTTAAATTTTATCTTCATCTTCTGTTATCCTTATGTGGTCGTTTATTTACTTTGAACATTTTCTTTTATGCAGTATTTCTCCATAAAAAGGGTAATGGGACCAACAACTGAGATGGAGTCCTCTCTCAAAGAACATAACGCATACCACACCTATAACTACAACCTTCACTATGAACTATGAAGCTAGGGATGAGAAGGAGGCATCATCTTTAGCACTACTAATAGAACATCTTAAACACAAAGAAACAATGTCACAAACGAAGGAACCTCGACCCAACAAGCTATTGCAGCAATTGAGCCTTCATCATCATCGACTGGTAATGTGAAGGGGGTGGACAATAACGAAATGAACATGTCCGACTGTTATTGTTGATCCTGGATTGCTCCCCGAAGTTAACAAGAATTATTATTCTCTTATCGACATGAAGACAAGAGCTAAACCAATACCAATGAGATTTCAAGCATTGATTATGTTGTTTGAAAATTTTCCCCATATGCATAACTGATTTAAAAGTGTATATATGGGAAAAGAAAGATATATTCTTTGAATTTTTTATTGCTTAGAATTTGAAAAGGTGGAGCGGAAAATTGGAAAAGAAAATCCATTTTCTATACAAGCTGGTTTTGTGTTTCTGGTTATATAATATCATTCCCGGACCCTCGCAATACTAGGGAATAAAATTATAAATACAGTTTTTGCCTTTTCGAGAATTTATTTTCTTGGTTAAGAAAAAGAGTCATTGTCAATTCCCCTTCATTGGTTAAAAAATGAATCATTAATCTCACAATAACACGTGACCTTTTTTTATTTTTTATTTTTTTTGTTTTTTATTTTATAAGTAAAGAGAGTAGAAGGGTGCAAGCAAAGTGTCTTCCCTACGTTAGTAGCATCCTACCTACTAGGTTCTGGTCTGTAAGGAAGAAAATCGTTAAGTCATAGCTGTTATTCTAGCCCTATAAGGGTACTAGTGAGCATTGAGCGGAGGGGATGAGGTTTTTTCCAAGCGCTTTTTATTGCAGGATTTGACCTTGAGACTTCCATCCCAAATCATTTGGAAGTAAGCCCAGTGACCATTAATCACCATCCTCAATGGTACTAAGTACTAACACGGTAATACCTATCTCTTTTAAGGGGGAAAAAAAAAAAATTACCAAATGAATAATGCAAGTGGCATCTTGACCTATAAAGTATGACTTATTATAAGAAAATTTCAAGGGGGGGGGGGGGGGGGGGGGAGAGAGAGAGAGAGGAGAGAAAGAGAGAGAAGTGCATCTATTATGAGATATGTATTTAATATTTTAATTAGATTTTCATTTTTCAAGAAGTGAATTGAGAGAAGGTTAGGTTGGGTACGTATGATCTCAACTGGAATAACACTCATCTATCATTTGAAAGGTCATCGAGTATTATACACTAAAATGAGCATTTGGTCTTGTATGGATGTGTAGCTACTTAGAAGTTAGAAATTATAAAATGGTCCTTCCCCTGAATTCAACATCAAGTCTATTGAAACTAATTGAGAGTCCAAGTATGATCCAAGAAAATGATTTTTCTATTATACAATGTCTTCATTCCTAATATGATTTTCAACAAATACTATATTGGAGAGTTTTTTAATAGAATCAAGTTAAATGGAATTAGTAAATCATAAAAGAATTAACTGTAATGCTTAGCATTCACATTAATCTTTGCAAAATTTAGCCAAATTATAGCTAAATGAGCACTTGTTTTTGTTTTTGTTTTGTGCTGTTTTAGGTAGCATACTTTATATGTGCATCAAACTCTTTCTTCTTTTTCTATTCCCATTTTAATATTATTTTAAATTTTCTATTATATTTTCTCTCCTAAAAATTTCTCCATCCTCTTTCTTCTCTCTTATAGCTCTCCTCTCTTCCTTCTTCATCGAAACCTTAGAGTAAACCCATCATCGATCGTTGGAGTAAACTCACACATGGCTTGAAAACCACTAAAGCAATTGCCCCCATTTCTCGGAACTATAATTGCCACAGAAACCGTTGAAGCCACCAAATTCTCCTCTGCAAATCAAAACCTATAATCGAACCCTCTCAAATCATTTCCAAAACTGCCAAACAAACACAAGCCAATCACCACCGATCAAGATGTTGACCCATTATGCAACCCGAGGACCTCAACTCCAAGCCATTGATAGCAATGCAAAGCGATTACAAGACTTGAGGGTTTAAGGTTTTGGAGAGCTTCAAGGGAGATGGATTTTGGTATTAAAGAAACTAGTTTAGAACTCTGTGTATATACACAGACATAATACACACACACACACATTATATACTTATATAAGTTTTTACCTAATATTTAAGTAATGAATTGTTCATAATATTATGTAAAAGGCTAATAAATTTGAATTATTTTCAGCTTGATAACAAATGACATTGCAAAGCAAAATGTTTCTCAAAAAGACATTGGAAATCAAAATCTTTCAAACTATCTTTTCTTCTAATTTTAGATCTAGAATTAGTAGATATATGATTGAGTATTTTTATGGTTCTTTCATATTAGGCTCCTCATATTTTGCACTGAATTAACTCACTTAGCATAAAAATTTAAAGACAAAAATGCAAAACTGACCCTCTAACTTTCACATTTTTTCATTTCAGTCCTTTAACTTTCAGTTTTGTCAATTCAGTCCTCTAACTTTCAGTTTTTGTCAATTCAAGGCTCCGTTTCAACTTAGTTACTGATGACGTTAAACCCACTAAAACAACGCCGTTTTGCATGTGGTTTTTTTTTTTTTTTTTTTTTTTAATAATTTGGAATTAAAAGAAAATTTTGAAAAAAAAAAAAAGAAAAGAAGAAGAAGAAGAAGAAGAAAACATTAAGGAGAACGTCGTCGTCGTTCCCCTTCTCGATTTTGTGCAGCCTTGACATCTAACCTCCATGATAACCCACCACGGTCCATTCTCCACACATCACAAGGCACCACCTTTGAACACTTCTTTTGGTTCCACACGTGTGCACTAGTCTCACTAAACCTGTAAATGCTTCTTCGTTATTATTATAGGGCAACAACAACAACTTCACTTTATTATTCACCACCAACCTCACCTGAAAATCATAGTACTCCGGTGACTGACCGTCACAGTACTCCAATTCCTTCATCACCATCCTCTTGTACGCTTCATTAACCCACTATACCCTGTTCAAACCGTCTGGTGCACGTGTCTGCCACGCTCTCCACCGTCACCCACGACTCCACCACCCTCGTCTGACCCATCTCCACCATCAGATCTGACCCCCCACCACCCTCCACGTTATCAACTACCACCCGATCATTATCAACCTTAACCCCAACTTTCTCAGCCGTAGGATCAACTGGATCTTGGATAGATGGTTTTTTTTTTTTTTTCTTTCTTCTTCTTCTTCTTCTCTCTCTCTCTCCAGATTTTTCTTTTAATTCCGAGTTAAAAAAAAAAAAATGCAAAATGGTGTCGTTTTAGTGAGTTTAACGGCAACAGTAACGGAGTCTTGAATTGACAAAAATTGAAAGTTAGAGAACTGAATTGACAAAAGTGAAAGATAGAGGACTGAAATGAAAAAAATGTGAAAGTTAGAGGGTCAGTTTTGCATTTTTGCCAAATTTAAAAAATTAATTGAGACATGTGGCACAAAATTATAGCTCAATTTTATATTTAATTAGATTTTCTCCCATCTTTAGCTTTAAATATATAATATATGATGATAGGTGAAATCAAAGGGAAAGTTTGTGTTGGGATTTATGACCTAAAATTTAATTTGTATATGTTTTTTAATTTATGAAGTGCTTTATCTTTTTGAAATTATGTATGAAGATTGGACCATATGCATTCATTTGACGAATAGTCTATGGGTTGCATTGTATGTAGTTTAAGTATGTTGATGAGATTAACATATGGAAAATCTAAACTATAATTCCTTGGAACTTATAAACTTTAGTTTGTAGTCAATGATGAAAATTGGGTATTTCATATGATAAGACATTGATATGTCTTGATCATGGAAGTGAAAATTCTAATTGGTATGTTGATGTATTTGGAATATGTTGAACTGACCATTGTGAGTTGTTATTCTATTAACTAATGTCAATCGAACCCACAACTACTATATGATTTAGCTCACAATTTTGAGGGAATGGTGGACTTGAATGTGAAATATAGGTTGCTTTGATGTATATAGGAGTGTGATCTTATTAATACCTCAATATATTGGGTAATCACTTGTAGAGTTCTGGAAACACTGTTTCTCAAGATGAAATTCATAATCTAGATAGGAGATGAGAAATATCCCATTGAAATAGAATTTAATGAGAATTGATTATTTAGAGTATCAAACTTGACCATTTTAGTAAGGAGTTGCTAAAATTTTTATTCAATGAAATCAAATTCCAGGAAAATAAGAATAATCAAAAGATTAAATTGTGGACTCGAGGACTTAAGCTATATTGTCAATAAAGTAACAGTGATTATTTGACTTTGTTTCCCTATGGATATTTAATGAAGGGGTTAAATGCAATTTTAAGTAGCCTTGTCCTTGTGTAATTAAATAAATTATAGAGCGGATCTATATTTTTATAGTAGAGTAAAATATAATTAATAATAACTTAAAACTAGTTATAAGTTAACTAGAGCCCATGGCCCATTGAAACTAGGTTTTTATGTTTACCTTTGGTCCCACCTCAAGATATGTATATAAACTCAATGGATGATATAATTTTTTTTCTCTATATACTAGAGATAATATTTGTTGGAGAGAGAATCCCTAGAGTGTCTTCTACACAAAAGAGAGAGAGAAAAAAAAAAAAATCATATTTTCAATCTCTTCTAAAGCTTTCCTTGGTACAAAAACTTTCGAGAGTTTTGTGTTAGAGTTTGTGCCCTAAAAATCCAATTTATTGGCATGTCATGAATAATTAAGTTGCTTAATTATTTGAGACCATTTATGAACTAATGGGACATTATCTTCGTCCATGAGATGCATAGTATGTGATTTATGTGAAAAGTCACGGAAAGATATAAATCACAAGTTCTTTGTAAACTCAGAATTTTAGTTCGTAGTCGGTGATGAAATTGGGTGTTTCATCTGCGAAGACTATAACATATCAACTAAGATGATTTGTCTTGATCATGGAAGTGGAGACTTCTAGTTGGTATGTTGATATGTTTTAAGAGTTAAGACATATTGAACTGGACCGCTGTGAGATTTATTATTCTTCTAATGACTGTCAAATGAATAATAAAGCTCACGACTTCTATTTACATCAACTCTAATCCTGAGAGAATAATGGACCTAATCATAAAATATAGGTTGCTTTGATATATCAGGAGTGAGACCTATAAGTTATGGTCAAAACCTCAGTATGTTGGGCAGCTGCATTTAGTGTTGATGGAACATATATTCTCAAGATAGAATTCATAATCTCTTAACGGAGATATAAAATATTTTCTTGAGATAAGTTTAATGGGTTTGGTTATTCAGAGTGTTGGACCCAACCACTTTAGTAAAGAGTTACTAAAGTATATATTTATGGATTTGGATTTCATAAATATATGATGAATAACATAAAGGATTAAACCGGGTACTCAAGGATTAAGATGTAGTAACCTTCAAAGTGGCAGTCAATATTAATGACTTTGTATTACTACGAATATTTTAATGAAGGGGTTGAATGTATAATAAAGTCTTGGGAAATAATTTATAGATAAGGCCTAGAGTGCAATTATATTCTTATAGTGGTATTGAATATAATTAATGGTAACTTTGGACTTGTCAAGAGTTGACGGAAAAGCCCAAGGCCCATTGGAGCTAGTGTCTTATTGGTCCCTTTGGTCCCATCTCAAGCCACAAACTAAAGCCCAATTGGGTAGGCCCAAAAGGCTAACCCAATTAGAAATCAGTCATTATTTAATAAGTGTTATTAAATAAAGAAACGATGAGAATGGTTTTAACGTACGTAAGATGAAAAGAAAAAGAGTTCAGTTTTTCTCCACAAGGAGAAGAAGATGGATTTTTCTTTGAGAGTCTATGTACAAAAAGACTGATTGAGAGACCACACATCTTGGGCACCATGTGGAATTGAGATGAAGATTGAAGGTATTCTCAAGTTTGGTTTTGAAATCCACTGCATCAAGGTACGTTTTCTATTCTTTGATTCTAGAATTCATGGTTACATGTTTATCTTTCATGATTGAAGTAGATCCGTGTTTTTGTTGCTTCCGCTACGTGTGTTTTTGTATTAGATACAAAACCCAACATTTTGGTTAGGAATAGGCTAACCTTATGAAGCATGTGTTTTTCAATATAGCTAGATTGATGCTAAAAACACCCCAAATAATTACTCTCCATTTGTTTTGACATTGATGTTTTCTATTAAAAAAAAAAGTTATTTTTCAAAAATGATTTTTTGAAAAATTATCTCATTTTCTTATATTTGGTAGTGACCTTAAAAAATGAGATAGAATTGTTTTAAATAGTTTCCATATTACCTGTTAACTTCGTTTACTTAGCATGGTGTGAGATAGAGTTGTTTTAATGAATATTTTAGTAGAAAATAATCTTTAAAAAGTCATATTTTTAATAGGGTTTTCCATTGATAAAAAATAATTTTCCTCTTAACTTATTTTTTTTTAATACTATCAAATATAGGGAAATGCGAAAATTTGTCTTTACAAGAATCATTGAAACAAATGGAGCATTATACTTATATTAATATTCTTAGAAGTGAATGGAATGTAATGAGAGTTCTTTTTTTTTTTTTTTTTTTTTTTTCAATAGTCAGATTATTTAGCAATAAATTTTTTATCACATTTTAGTATTAAAAAACATAGAAATAGAAATTGACAACTAAAATAAATTAAGGCTGTGTTTGTTTCATGTAAAACGTTTTCCGGAAAATACATATTTTCCGGAAATGTTATTTTCCGGAAAAGGAAAATATTTTTAAGTGTTTGGTTGAATTATGAAAATTGTTGTGGAAAATATTTTCATGTGTTTGGACGTATTCTAAAAATACTATTTTCCGGAAAATTTTTCACATTTTCTCAGCATCCAAAAAAATTTTATTACAAAAAATTTCAACATCACAACCAATTCAACAACAAATTCCGACAATAAAAACACAACACAGCAACAACAACAACAACAAAAAATTCCGGCAACAAATTCCGGCAACAACGCAACAACAACAACAACAAAGACACCAAATTCCAGCAACAATAACACAACAACCACAACACAACAACCATAACAACCACAATCAGTTCATCAAAAGAAAAAACAAAAACAACAATCAAACTTAAAAAAAAAAACGGAGAGATCGAGGAAGACAACGATCGATGGCGCGGCGCGGCGCGGAGCGACTTGCCGGTGCGAAGAGCGTCGAAGGTTGACGAGATCGAGGGCGATGGTTAGAAGTCGAGGTCGAAGGCGATGGTTCGAAGTCGAAGGTCGAACGCTATGGTTCGTCGGTCGAAGGTCGAAGGCGATGGGTCGTCGGTCTCGGTCTGGGTCTCGGTCTCGGTCTGGGTCTGGGTCGAAGATCGGTGGGTCGTGGGTCTTCGTGGGTTGACGGCGAGTGGCGGTGGGTTGTGGGTCTTCGTGGGTCGACGTGGGTCGCGCCGTTTCTTCCTTCCTCTCTCTCTCTCTCTCTCTCTCTCTCTCTCTCTCAATTTTTTCCGGAAACAATTTGAAGTGAAAATAGGTACTGAAATTGATTTCCGTTGGGTAACGGAAAATTTGGAAGTGATTTTCCGGAAAATAGAATTTTCCGGAACACCCAAACACGCGAAAATGTCGAAAATCATTTCCAGAAAACGTTTACTCCCAATTCAAACGCAGCCTAAGTAAATCTGCGAACTTCTTATGTACTCACCCAGTTTGACTTTTCAAATAACCTTTCATTAATGAGCATAGGAACCTTTTTTTATTCATGGTTAAGATTTAATCTCATGGCTTTTGTTAATGGATTCTCTTGGATTCATTTGGTTGGGGGATAGAAAAGTGAATGGTTAGAAAATAGGGAGTGAATGGAAAGTAGAGGGGTAGAAAACTTTATTGTTTGGTTTAAGAAGAAAAATGAGAAGATAGAAAATGTAAATTGTATAAATTTATTTTTATGCTTCTAGTACTAAGAAATTTTTTTTATAGTATATACAAGAACTAAAATGTTAAAAAAAAAAAAAACATGAAAAAAGGAAAGGGAAAAAGGCTACAACGTTGAACAGGGGGAGAGCAGATGATGGGTAATTTCCCATCAAACCCACTCCCTCCCCCACTTTTCTCTCTAAATTAGGGAGAAAACCATTTCACCCCAAATGGTGGGCTCAAGAAGAAAACTCTTAGAACCCACCATTTTCCCTCTCCTCGCTTTTCTCTCCGTTCAAACAAACCCTTAAGGCGCATATTAAGGTGCATTTAATGTTACATTAAGTAATATTTTCATACACTTTTTAAAAAGAAAGTAAAATCATGAACAAATATCAAGAAAAGTACAAAAAAAGAAATACTATAAATTTATGCAAATGAACCAATAAGTTATTACAACTCAAAATTAAGCATTTGTTGCCCCATCCTTTCTTAAAAGTTACCATAATTTTTGAGTGGAATTGTGATGTGCTTTTGTGTTAGAACTTCTTTTCCTCTCCCCTGTGTGTGTGTTTGTTTCTCAAAAAAAAAAAAAAACTTGTTCTTTTAGGATATTCCTTAAGAGGACATATTTTATTTATTTAATAATGTATATAATGTCATGTTATTATGGGTTTTAATAAACCCAACTGGTAAAATATGTTGTTGTCGAATACAGGATTTGGGTTTGAATTTCGCCTACACCAAAATTAATTGGTTTTTTTTTTGGCTTGATGATACAAAGCTATCATCATAAAATGAATATCATTGATTTAATTTCTATCATATCTATAACAAAAAATGTCAATGTTATCTAAAATTTTAAATAATCTTTACTAAGAGTCTTGTGACTCAGTGTTATAGTCCGCTTTTATTTATAAAGAGAGCAAGTTCAAATCCCCCATTTTCTATTGTTCTAAATATCCAATTAAAAAAAATAAAATAAATGATTTTTAATGTCCTTACTCTATACACAGCCAGGATTCGCCCTAGGTCTAGGCAATTTAGGTGATGGCCTAGGCTCCCATATATATATATATATATATATATATATATATATATATATTTATGGGGGTAGTAAGGGTTTTTTTTTTAAATTAAAAATACAAGTGAGTTAAGTTGTACATTTTTCTCCCACTTATAAGAAGGTCCAATAAATTAGAGTTATGCTAGTTATACTACAAGAGAGTTACTACATATGTCTCATAAATTGATATGTCACCAATTACAAGAAGTAATTCTATTTATTTTTCTTTTATTAAAGTGTCACCTTATTACCACACTAGTTTGGAAGATTTTTGTAATAACTTTTGTTTTTCTCCACTAAAAAAATATGAATGAATAGAAAACTAACCCAATCATCATTAAGTGAATAAAAAATACTAAGGCTACTACAAGTTTACAATAAAAAATTTACAAACTGATGTGACAAGAATATGATTGGTACAACTTAAACAATATAATAAATGAATATTTGAATAATTTTCATTATTATTATTATTGGTGACATGTCAGTTTGTAAAATCTATATAATAAAATTTGTAGTATCAATAGCTTACTCTACTCCGAGTGAATAAGCCATATTATATAGTAAGCATTAATAATAGATTTAAAGTAAAAATAAATATTATAATATAAAAATAAATTCAATATAATTTAAATATAAAAAATGCCCCTTAATACTTTTCCCCTTAGGCCTCAAAGTGGAATTTTTTTTTTTTTTTTTTGGGTAGAAACAATCAAAGTAGGAATATCATATGTCCATATTTCGCCCAAACTTTGAGAGTGGTGTGGAAAATAGGAGCGTAAGGCAATCATAGTGACATAGACATAGTCCTCTTATAATATAATCATAAAATTGATCTATTTAAAAATCATTTAACCCACGTATGGTCAATCCAAAAAAACCTCAGCCTAAAACCTAAGGTATGTTTGATAGACTGTAATAGGCGCGGTAATGTAATAGTTATTCATATGGTTTAGTTATTCTTTAGTTTGGTTATGTTTTTATTACAAGGAATAATAATTCCTCATAAATAATTATTCTTCAAAATGAGGAATAATTATTCCTCTTTAAAAGGTTGTATTAGCTATTCCTTAGTTAGTGTAATAATTTCAAAACTTAATATATTTTCAAATAAATAAACTTTCTATATACATCTAACAATTATAAAAATAAAAAATCATAAAAAATAACACATATCTCTCTTAAATTTAAAAATAACCATTTTTAAGGAAATATAATTGTATGAGTAAGAAATTTCCTATAATAAATATTAAGTTTCATTCTAATGTTATAACTCACAACCAAACTAATGAATATGTTTAGTTATTACATTACAATATATTTTATTACTAGTAATAAATATTAAAATTCTTGTCGTAATTCTCATTCAGTGTACCAAACGTACCCCTAGTGCAGAGCCTCTAATACAGTATTGCCAATTACACCAACACAGATGCCTCCTCTTTTGACAACATTTATAATTCTCTGAAGCTACCAGCTACAATATTGTTAGCGGCAAGTGATACGCAATACGTAATGAAAATTTCAAACGTGGAAAATCCATTGCCGAGGAGCTATTGATAGCATTAGCAATAGAAATGTCAACAATTGCTGTCGTCGTTTTCTCGAGAAACTACGCTTCTTCTTGGTGCTAGACTGTACTAGCAAAGATGATTAAATGTATGGAAAAGAAGAAGCTGATAGTTGCTAGTATTCCTGGATGGGTTTTAAACTACGGCTAAGAATTCCTTTTCAAAAAATGTTACTTGTCGTTGCTTTAATTTCTTCATAGTTCAAATTTGATCTTGATGAGTTTATCGAATCACTCTCCAACCTTAGCGATCCAGAGTGGCAATTGATTGATGAGCTTATCGAATCACTCTGCAACCTCAGCAATCAGATGCCGGAAGATGGTTCCACCAATTGGGACTTACCACCAAGATTTGATGATTCTCCAGATGAAGCAGGATTATGTAGCCACTGGAAAGAAACTTTAATTGAATTCAAACCTACATGGAATTTAATTATTGAATTCTAGATTTTTATTTATTTTTAATAGTAAACACTGATGTGATTCTAACTTCTAAGTTTCTAAGGTGCACAAAACATGTGTTTGGGTCAACATTACAGTTGTGGCTTTTCAGGTTTCATGACAGTATTACACCCCTTTTTTTCAAGTTACAACTCATACCGTAAAACTAAGTAGCCAAATTAATTAGGCACCACGTATGGAGCTTTGATTGGGAAGGCTGGCTTTGAAGAAAGGGTGTGTATATGTGTGGGTGTTTTTTTTTTTTTTTGACAGAGGGCTATGAATGCAAAGTGGTAAGTTCTTAATCATGGTAGCATGGTGTTCTGTGCAAGATGAACCCAAGTCTGCCACATTTAAAGCAAAAGGGAACGCCAAGTTTGAAGCCAGCCTGCCTATCTAAAACTAAATTAAACCCTCTCCTCTCTTTCCCTCTTTTTTAAAAAACCAGAAAAAAAAAAGGAAAAAAAAGAAAAAGAAAAACTCTCTCACTGGTCAGATGGGTATCCCAAAACCACCACTCTCCGACCATTTGTCACTCACTCCACCCCATCAGCACGCTCTTCCTCTCCCCACCCAATCTGTATACACCCTATCTCTTTTCTCTTTCTCTTCACTCACCCCACTGCACCCTCTTGACGCGTTTCTCTTGCTTTTATCACACTTGTGCTCTCTCTTCTGGCACTTTTTTCAGGCTTTTCCTCACCCTCACAACACTCCCTTCTTATCTCTTCTTATAGTACTTACCATATTTTGTTTTCACCAAGAAACACACAAACAAACAAACAATACATCTCTCTCTTCTTTCACAACCGTCTCTGATCACCACCCAGTACTATTCCATAGATCAAGTTCACCACTCCTTTCGTCTCCTTCTGATTATGGATACCTTTTTCACCTACACTCCCACCCCCACCACCACCACCACCAACACAAACACCATGAACTTTCCTTCAACCACCACCAACACCACTACTGCTGCTGCTTCATCTACATCATCAATGCCGTCCTCTCAGTATTATTTTCCACCTCATGATGAAACTCAAACCGTGATGCAATTCCCATACGCATATCCTTTGGAGCTAGTGCAGGCCGGTCAGCAAGGCCAGGCATTCACATACCCTTCGTATCCTTTCGTAATTGGCATGAATTCTTCACAGCCGCACTTGGTATCCGATGAGCAACAGCAAGAGAGAAGGCTTGTGGATGCTTGGACCACCAAGGTTGCGAGATGTAAGCGCAAAATGGCACGCCAAAAGAGCCTTTGTTTGACCAAAGATTCTGCTTCTTGTGCTTCCTCTACTCAGATGAATACACAAGGACTAGCCGTGTATGATGCTGTTGATGTGCAGAACGTCAACAACGTGAATGAAGATCCCTACACGTTCTGCACTCCAGATAATAAGGTGGGCTTGTGTTAATTCTCAATTTTTGGTTCCCTAAGAGTCTAAGACTGCTTTTTCTTTTTATATAATACGGGTTCTCCTAGTCCTATATTCTGGGCCTTTTTACATGGATAAGTTTTGTTCAATTTTTTTTGGGAACAGAGGCTGAGATTTTTGCTAAAAAAGGAGTTGAAGAATAGTGATGTTGGGTCTTTGGGCAGGATCGTTCTTCCAAAGGTAAGGTGTTCTTTGTCTTTATCAATTTGTGCTCAAGGTTTTTTTTTTTTTTTTTTTAATAATTCATTTATTACAGTAAGTGGGAAGGGAATTTAAATCTTGATAATTTTTACTAAAAGGACCAGATAATTTAATGAACTTTTGTTATTTGTACTCAAATCTTGCTTGTTTGGTTTAATATATATATATATATATATATATATATATTTTTCATTCATGGTTTCTAATTTGTTAAAAAGTTGGGGGAGGGAAATAAGTAAAAGGGCCAACCATGCACTACCTATTATTTGATTTGTTCATAAGGTCATGCCTGATACTAATGCAATATAAGATTGTGATCTAGATTGCCCAATAACTAACTCTTTCCTGAATTTCTTGATTTTTTTCTCAAAAAGAAAAGGAAAAAAAGAAAGGGAAATGGAAATAATAATTCTCATTAGTGACCATTATCTTCAAAATGATACTTAGTAGGGATAGGACACGGCTTATGTCTAGTGCAGTATTGCACTGGACACGTTGGGACTTGGATGTATGTTCGAATTCCAACGTGTCCAGTGCACTGATGCACTAGACACAAGCTTAAACTGTAGGGATAAATATCACTATTAAAAAAATTAGATAGAATTATTTGTTCTTTTCCTCTCTCATTTATTAGTTTTAGTCTTTGATATCCAAGTTGATCTAACATAGTCTTTGGTTATTCTTAATCATCAAATTAACGACAGAGAGAAGCAGAGGAAAACCTTCCAATCCTCTCTGATAAAGATGGAATCCAAATTGTAATCCAAGATGTGTATTCTAACCAAGCGTGGATTATGAAATACAAGTGAGTATGTAGGGTACTATATTTGATTTCTCTGTTTTGTGTGTGTGTGTGTGTGTGTGTGTGTGGATTATGATCAAGTTATAATAAGTGCAACTTTTTGCAATATTACACAAATTTCATGTTAATCGAATGTGAATTACTATTTGGTCCATAAAGTACTCATGTTTCGTGTAAAACTTAAAAGTTAAAAATTCTTGACTTTTAAATATATTATGATAAGATAGTTATTGATTTCTGATTATCATGAAATTTGTAAGCATGGAAAGTATAACAATAAGAAAATACAATCTAATTGTTGATATGTAAATATATTTGTTCAATAAAAATTTATATAGCAGTGTAACATTACCAAAATTTATATGGTGCTCTTTTCCACTTTCTAAATTGCTATACATATTTAGACCAAAATGTTTGCTTACTGTTAAGGATGTTTAATTTTTGTTCACTGATAACACAGGTATTGGTTAAATAATAAGAGCAGAATGTATGTTCTTGAAAATACGGGTATGTTCATAAAACTTTGACTTATAGATCTCTCTTTAATAAAAAGTATGTTCACAGCTCTTTTTCAAATTACAGTGGATTTTGTAAAACAAAATGGGCTGGCGATTGGAGATTCCATTACTCTCTATGAGGATGAACTCAAGAATCTCGTGAGTTTTTCTTCCTTATTACACACTTTGTTGAATATTTGAAGTTGGATTAGGATTTGGAAAAGCAAGTAATTTAAGTTTATTTAAGGACTATAATGCTTTGAACCTTTTCTTTTGTGTCATATATCCTTAAGTGGAAATACTTAGATAGTTTTGGAGTAGTATTCTAGGTCTCACATAGTGGTAAGCCCCATACATGGGTTTTACTCCATGTGTGAGGGCTTGAAACACTGCTCGGAACTATCTAAGAATTACTCATGTTGTGTAGTAGGTAAAGGGAAAATGACAAAAAAATAGGTGCTAATATAGACAAAATATGTGAGCTTTAATGGACACGTGTGAGTTGATGTGTCGGTCATAGAATAGAGAAGATGGACTAAGCAAGTGTGGCACGAGTACTACACCTTTTGGGTTATGGAAGGCTATTTGAAGTTGGTTGGATCTGCCATATATAAGCATTGCCTAGTGTCACAAAACATAAAAGTGGTGTATGTGCTTGTCTTATCTTAGCATTTTACCAAGTAGGTTACTAGTACATTGAAATAATAATAGCCACTAAAGCACTTATTGTGAAACAAACTTTTAAGATGGAGTACTCCTAACCTCTTTAAATGGTGTAAAAATTGTGCAGATTTAAAATTAATTACGAAATCACATATGAATTGGGTTTTCCTAATCTCACTATTTTGTATTTACCATGGGCAAGTTTAATTTTCTCACCATAATTGTTTAGTTTGTGATGTGTTTTAGAACATTAACGTGTTTTCTATCTTCTCATCTAATTTTATTATCATTTTACTATGATCTCACTATGAGTTTCTTGTGAAAGATAAAAAGATACAATTGAAATTAAATAGGATTAAAGGTTAGTAAGAATTTTTCTTTTTGTTTTTTAGTTAAAAGATTATTTTCATACTTAAAGTTTGCATGAAATTCTTTTTTCGTCTTTAAAATTTCAAAAGTTTTCTTTTTCTTTCCTAAACTATTAAAACTTTTCACTTTATATTATTAAACTTTAAAACATATATTTTTTATCCTTAAATTATTGAAAAATATTTTTTTTTCTTGTCTATATTTTTGTCCCTAAATTATAAAAAATAACTCTTTAGAAAGTTTAGAAATGAAAAAAGAATTTTTGTAAATTTTAAGTACAAAAACAATTCTCTAACTTTTTTTCTGTTATGATCATCGTTGATGTGATGGAAAATTGAGTTATTGAATTTTAGTCTTGCTATTTATTAATATTTTTTTTGGATGAATCTCACTATTTACCTATATCTGTGTTTTTTGTGTGTGTGTGTGTGTGTGTGTGGAGAATCTACCTATATCTGTTTGAACTATATATTTGTTACTGATCTGTATTTTCCATGTGCCATGGAACTCAATTGTTATCTAATAATATATAATATGTGCATTTTGTAATACTTGAGTTATTTACTGATCGAGTGAAAACGTTTATGTATAAATCTTTTTCATGCTGAGGGGCAGTATTTCTCCATTAAAAAGGTTGACAAACCAGTAAATGAGCCCTTATACAAACAACAATATACGAACCTCAGCATCAACTGCAACAACTTTTCTGCACCTTTTATGCACGAGTCTAGGGATGAGGAAGAAGCGTCTTTAGCATTGCTAATAGAGCAACTCAGGCACCAGGAAGAACAAGACGCTAACAGCCTTGCAACTTTGCCTATCGGAGGCACTTCTTCGCATAGTCGGCTCATTTAATCAATTAGTAGGCTGCTCAAAAAAAATTGTCCCATTTATCTTATGAACAATCTCTAGCAAATCCATTTTCAAACAAAAGTAAAGCAACTTGATTTTCTTGATGTAACCCGTTATATGGATTTTATATTATATGATAAACATATTTGTAAAAATGTCCCAATATAATTACAAGTTGATTTTTTTTTTTTTTTTTAATGATTTCAAGTTGATTTTATGTCCCAATTCAATTTAATTTCAAGTTGATGATTCTATATAATGTTGTTCTTTGCATTATAACAAATAATGATCATATATGCCTTTAATGAATTTGGTTTGTCTTAGGTCACCATTTTATTTTTACCACATACATGTTCGATATGCTAATATGTATGAAAGATTGTTTATAGTTTCTAAAAAAAAAAAAAAAAGTTTGCAATGTTTTTGGAAAATTAATGTGTTTTCTATCTTTTCACTGAATTCCATTTCTCTACCCCTCTCACCATCAAATTCTTGCAAAAGATAAAACAGATATTAGAGCACTTAATTATCAGTAGGGTAAATTTTTTTTTTTTCTTAATTTAAAAAAAAAAAGCCATTTTGTTATGGTCATCATTGATGTGACGGCAAATTGGGTTTTTTATATATTTATTTAAAACTAATGATAAACTCATGCGTTGCACTTTTTTTTTTTATAAATATATTTTTAATATATTTTTTTAAGAAAATATTTTTTTAATTAGTATTATTATTATAGTAATTCATAGAAACTCATAAGTATTGTTATATAAAATATAAGGTAAAAGTAGCCTGTAGGGAGATTTCTCGTACAAGCTCTTTTGTCTACTTTGGAGAGCCAAGCCCGCATGGTTTTGTTCTCAAGCGACGTGGGAGGTTAGGATTTTCACCTTTGAGGCTTGACACCTTAGTCCTACATCGGCAAAAGAATCGCCCTACTCATGCCTTATATGTGCTTGGCACTAACATGAGTGTACCACTACTACACGAATAACTATAAACTGATGGTACACTGCTTCCTTCGCTCCTTAACTTATAAGGCAGCAAGTGGGGGGGTTTTCCTTCGATGTGGGACTCCTAGGACCCTGTTTGAGGACGTTGCCATGCATGCCTAGGACGTTGCATGCATGCCTAGGTACCCACATAGCCATTTAACAAAAATATAATCATAAACCTGAAAAGAATATATTGTTTTTGCTTCCCATCGTTGCTATCAATAGACATTATCAATGAAATAATGAATAAAATTTATTTATATTATTTTAGTTAATAATATTAACATTTTCATAAAACACTTTAGAAAGATTAAAGTATTAAAGTAAATCAAAGAATAAGGTTAGAGATTAATAGCAAAATGTTTGAGAGAGAGAGAGAGAGAGATCATTACCTCTAACAGTGGAGAACAAAATAAAAATGTAACTGTAAAACAAATTTGTTGCCAAAATTCCTAAGCTTGTTAGAAGAGGGATAAAGAGAGAACATATTTATATCCAAAAAAAGGGGATGAGGAAGATGAAAGGTTGGAGAAGCTGATGAAATATTATTCAAGCAAATATATATATATATATATACTTTTGTGTAAAAAAACATTAAAAGCTAAAAGTTAGGAGAATATTGTATACATTTTATTGCTATATGTACAGTTTTAATTTCATATGTCGAAAAGTGAAAAAAAAAATAAAAAAAACTTCTAGGCTTCGTTTCTAATTGTGATGTATTCGATTATGGTTCCAATATATATATATATATATATATTTAATTAGATTACACATTTTTCAACAAATTACTTTTTTTTAGAACAAAATACTAGCTTGAACAGTCTTCAGAAGGGGAATTGTTAGGAAAATAAATAGACAAATGACAAATTAAGAATTAGCGGTCATAATTAATAATAAAAATGTGAACTTAAGTACCATACTAAATAAATGTGTTTATTTTATTCAAAATTTTAATCATAGATGCCACATGTCTAGTATTATAGCAAACACATTAAGATGTACAAATAATATTTTAACATGTGGCATTGTTTATCCAATCATACCAATTAAATATAGGAAGTTGCCACATGTCATTATAGTATGCTTTGAAAATGAATAAGTGTCATCGTAGCATGCATGTATCCACCAGTTTTGGGATCTAACCTTTATAATATATTAGTATGCTGTTTGTGTGATGCACGAATAACTTTGCGATATTTTCTGTAAAATGGTTTTACAAAATGTTGTACATATATTATAAATAAATAAAAAGTAAACTAAATTAGAGTAAATAAACATATATATTTTGAGATATTAAAAATTAATTTAGTAGCTTCACTGCATATTTGTAGCCTTTTCAAGATAAGATTAATCTTTAAAATAACCATAAATCCAAAAATAAATGCAAAAGAGTAACTGGACCATGAAAATCAAATAATTTGTGTTGTATTCATAGATTGCATACCATGAAATGAAGTATGCCAAACTCTCTTACCGTCTTCCACTCATCGATAGTGGAACATTAAAACATGGTGTGGGCAAGTGCATATGCATGTGACGTATAGATGATTTAAAACCAAGGTAGAGTATGGCTTTACATTGTGCACCAAATATTCTCTCTACTTATATACCCAATAAAAAAAACCTATCCATCCAAATTACCTAAACCTAAATCATATTTAAGCCCCTAATTTAAAAAGGAAAAAAAAATTACTCATAGGGGTTTTAGCGGCTTGATGGTGGTGAGAGGCCAGTATGACAAAGGTGTCGATCTCTCAGATTCCTTTTTCTCTCTTTTACAAATGCTTTATCAATCTCAAGTCTTTTATTTTCATGATAGTGAAACAGTGCGTTTCATTTAACAATCCACAACATTTTCATGTCTGTCTATCTTTCCTAAAGACCTTATATGGTTAGTTACTATTAATCCTTAATTATTATTATTATTATTATTATTATTATTATTATTTACTTTTGTTTTTAATTCTAAAAAGGTAGGTATGCCAAAAGACATGAAGAAAAGAGAAAGGTGTGGTGTAAACTCAAGTAATTAATGAGAAATTAATGAGATAACAGTAAAAAAAAGTTAATATGATTTTTTGGGTAATAGTAAAAAAAAAACTTAATGAAAAAAGGTAAAAATAAAAATGCTAAATGCAAAATTAGAGGGTCATATGGTAGGACCTCATGTACTCTCGCACGAGTTCTTTGTTTTATATTGTTGATGCTTATTTTGGAGAAGCCCAATAGGAGGAAGAAGCCCAACAATATGGGCAAAAAAGAGTATTGATAGAAAAATCATTAAGCCCGAATGACTGGAACAATGGATTATAGACCCACAAAGTAAATAAATGGGTCTTGAGGAAAGCAAATGGGCCTAAAGGAGCTCAGAGAGAAAAGTAGTAAACTCATGGGCATTATGTGATGTAGAAAAGTAAGAATGGGTCATAGCAAGGCCGAAGTAATGAAGTAAGAATGTAAGGGGTTGATGGAAAACCCATAAACCCTAAGGATGAAGGATGCGGTAATTGGGTCAAGGAAGCCCAAAAGAGTTAGTAAAAGCCCATGGGAATGCAGAATTAGAAAATGGCCGAGGATGTCCAAGGAGAAAGAAATGGGCCAAAGGAGCCCACAAGCAATGTAATGGGTCAAGAAAGCCCAAAGTAGCACGAGTATAAATCCAATGACCATACTAGGTCATTGTAACCAATTGAGAGAAGAACATGCAACAGGTCGAAAAGAGGCCCAGCAAGCATGGGTCAAATAACACCATAGCAAGAATAGCAGAATGACATGGCAGGAATGGTAGCAAGATTACAGAAGGAGTAAATAGTGGGCTAAAAAGAGAAAAACCCACAATCAAGCAAGGCCCAGCCCTTGAAAGGAGCAAGGCAATAAAGAATGGAAAATCAAAAAACAGTTCATGCCATAAGAGGTCAAGGAAGAGCGGCAAAATGCATAGATGAACCTCCAGACCATAGCAAATGCATGAGCAGCGGACAAGCTTTAGACGTACACGGAAGTGGAGCATGTGCAACGCCCAGGAACCACCAACCTGTACCCAACCAATACAGGAGTGGTGGGTCACAGGTCAGAGGTAAGAAAGGGTATGGTCTGGCAGTAGGGAGAAGGGAAAGCCTATTCTGGAGTTCCCGCTTAGATTCTTTTGGGGGAGATATCCTGCTGAGATGACATACCACCTAAAAGAAGGAAGGATGAGTTGGAACCACTAAGTGCATGCTATGAGGGATAGTAAGAGAGAATACTCATGCTGTGGTGGATAAGAATGCCACGGTGAACAAGCAAACAAAACAGTTTTTTTTGTCTGGTAATGGGGAGTGGCACAGCCAGTACAGGTAAGTGGTGGTGGCTGGGCAGCTGACAAACCAGTGGGTGGTCGAGAAGGACACCCTAATCCAGAAAAAAGTAGTTAAAGGGTAAAATAGTAAAAACCAGTCACAATAGGCAGTATAAAAAGGGCCCTCGTCGTGCACAATATCATCATCGCAACAGTAGTAACCACTAAAAGAGAATTATAGCACCACCATCACATTACACGAGTAAGCGCTAAGAAAGAGAGAAAAGAGTGGGAAAGAATTAAAGTAACAAAAATAGAGAAAAAAAAAAGCAGAGGATCAAGAAGAGAAATAGAAAGTGTAGAATGGCAGGCATGCACTAATAGACTAATCTCTTCTCTCCCTCTAAAGGCCTACCCTTTGTTAAGGATAAAGGATTTGTTTGGGCATAAACCATTCAAGCTCATTCCCTCAAAGTTGACAATTTCTACAGCAGGATTCTCCTGCGAGGTTGTCCACGTTGAGGAAGTGGTTTCCTCCTTGGTCTTAGTCTTGTAGCACAACTGAATACGGCAGACTAATCTTTTTCTTTGATCTCATTATTATTTATTTTCTTGTCTTTGCAATTATACTTATGATACGAATCTTGTTGTTGTGTTGTCCTTTTCATAAAGGATCCCTTATTTGTCTTGCCTGGCAGTAAGCACATCTCTTTTATTATTGTTTTAATATATTCATCTGTTGTAACTCTTTTGTAATAGTTTTGTTTTGTTTAACAGCAAGTGTGTTGCCTTTATTATTGCCTTATTGTATCTGTCTGCCATAACTCTATTGTAACAGTTATGCCTGCCATGGGCATGTGATCAAAGTTCTAGCAAAAAAAAGGGCATAGTTTGTGCACAAGCCGGACCAAGGTGAGTTGCAATTGGACCGGTCCTAACTCTCCTACCCAGAACACTTGGGCCTTAGTGCAGCAGGAGGTAGCCCAGCCCAACATCTCAAAAAGGCCCACCACAAACACACACACACACTCTCACACACACACACACACACACACACACACATATATATATTGATCGATTGATTGATGATATATTGATGAATATAAATGGGACAAATTGGGGAAATATTATTAAATACTCCAGGAGTACAATAAATGCGTACTCCCTCCTCTCACATGAATTGTGAGTCCTACCATAAATTTAATTCAAGAGTTCTCTGAATTTTCTTTGCACTCATTGGAAAATTCTCCTTCACCCTTGCCCCATGCTCTATCCGTGTATTCACTACACGCTCATGCACGCACATCAATCTATATGTCAATATAAAAGCAGATACCTCATGCAGGAGTGCATGAGGTCTTGCCATGTGGCGCTCTAATTTTGCATTTAGCCATTTTTACCTATTTTTATTATTATTTTTTTTTTACTGTTATCTAATAGATCAAAGTAACTTATATTTTTACTGTCATATAAAATATGGACTGCTCTTGACAATTAGACCAAATGTTATTTTCTAAAAAATGGACTAACTTTCAAAAATAAACCAAACATTATGAAAAGCCCAAACCCAGTTATTACCTTACATATTATGACCTAAGTCTGACCCTTCCTACCTGTAAATCAAAGCCAAAACTCTTACCCACTTACCAACTCTCTTTCTCCTCTCTCACGTATAAATGATACTTCTAGAAAATTTCATTCTCATGAAATCATGTCTTCCTTTTTTCAATACGCTTTTTTTTTTTTAATAATAATGTTCTATGCAATTTATGATGGCAAATTCTCTTTGTCATCAACCTATGCAACAAAAAAATATATATAAATCTTGAGATTCTTGAGGTTGCTGAACTAATTGACAAGTGCATATTTCTAAAATTTATAATAACAAAAAAAGTCTAATAAATAACATATACTATCACAAAATTTCATTTACATAATTTTTTTTAAAAAAAAATTTCAATAATAGGAATGGTCAAAAACATGATCCTATAAATGATACTTCTAGAAAATTTCATTCTCATGAAATCATGTCTTCCTTTTTTCAATACGCTTTTTTATTTATTAATAATGTTCTATGCAATTTATGATGGCAAATTCTCTTTGTCATCGACCAATGCAACAAAAATATATATAATTCATGAGATTCCTAAGGTTGCTGAAATAATTGACAAGTGCATATTTCTAAAATTTATAATAACAAAAAACTTCTAATAAATAGCATATACTATCTCACAAAATGTCATTTACATAATATTTTCTTAAAAAAAAAAAATCAATAATAGGAATGGTCAAAAACATGATCCTATACAAGAAATACAAAAAATACATACAAAAAAATTTTCATGGGAGGATTTATCTTTAAAGAATATAAAGACAATAGCAAATATAAAATGCATTGAATGGGATCCTACGAAACATGTTTGTTAATCATTTCAAATTATACTCATCATTTACATGAAAAAATAATAATACATCATATTATTTAAATTAAAAAAAATAATACATATTAACTTCAAAGTTCATTGCAGGATATGAACAGCTAGGATATTGCAACAATAAGCAACATTGATACAACGATGGGTTGGCATTACATTTCATGCGTGCTTTATGAAAGGAAGGTCAAACCACAATCAGGATCATTTTAGTGTGCAAAATGTGAAACAAAAACAAATCTCCATATCCCAAGGTTAGAGGCACTCACGTTAACTACATACTCTCAAAATATTTATAATATATTCATCTCACTATAACTTCTAATATACAATTGCAAACTACTTCAGATATAGGATTCAAATTGAAGTTTCAAATTGAAATTATAGATGCAACTGACAAAACAACTTTTTGTGATATTTAATCGAGATGCTGAGAAAATCCTATATAAATCTGTAAGAGATCTTGCTGAAAAACAAATTGAGGAACAACTTATTTAAATTATTAAATTATCGTAAAACAATTTATCATTATATATATATATATATATATATATATATATATATATATATATATAAAATATTATATTATATTCCTCATAAGTAGATTGATATTGGAGAATCCCACATGATTTGAAAAAAAAATTTAGGAAAAAAAATACATTTTCCTACTTCATTCGAATGAATTCAATCTAAAGTATGGTTTTGAAAATTACACAGTTACTAAGATTTTTGATGCACCTTCAAATGACAAAAAGGTATGGAAGAAAAAAAAAAGTATACACAATCCAATATGCTATATTAATTCTTTTGCTACACTATTCGAAAATTAACAAATATATATATATATATATATACACACACAAAAAACTATCACATCACTGAAATTTAATATAAATGCAAATACCTATGAAAAATCTTAGCAACAACAAATCCGCAAGTCCAAACTTTATAAGATTTAGTCAAGAATCTTCCAATGCCAATTCATTAGTGATTAAAACAAATTATGCGACAAAAGGAAAAAGTGATGAAAGCTCAAAAATGGAACAAATAGGGATGGACCAAACTTCAAACGTTGAAGATGAAGAAACAGATGATGATAACATACCCCTTAACAAGCTTTACAATCATCGCCATATTGTAATAACAAAGCATTGAAGAAACCAAAAAAAAAAAAAAAAAAATCGCAATGAAGCTCTTTATTTCATCACATAATAAAGATCAATAATATGAAATGAATTGATATGCTTTTATCAACTTTTATTATACAATATTATTCCAAAGTTGTTTTTCTTATTACTCATTACTTGAACTGAATAATTATAATGGATGTATGTTTGCAATTTATAATTGTTGCTTTTTATGATGAACTCATTACTAATAAAGTTTTATAAAAATATGCTATAATATATGTACAACATTTACCAAAAAAAATTTCATAAAACATTACAACATTATTCGTACATCTCATGGGCAACTTACTAATATAAATAAGAGAATAGACGGTTACTTGTATTTCTAAAAGCACTAGCCTTCTTTTTTCTTTTCTTTTTTTTCATAAAAGAAATCTATTCTAACAAGTAGTAGGATTTCTTACAACGCACTAAAAGCTCGTTATTGGAGATGGTATTTCATGTGTCTGGCGCATAAACTATTTTTCCTTCATTATTGAGCTACCATATGACATGGACCCACAACAATCTCCCTCCAAGAGAACTTCAATTTAAGTCTTTAATTAGAATCCATGCTAGTCAAGTCAATGCAGTGCTCAAACTTCTTCATTATCTTCTCCAAAAAAAAAAAAATCATCAACTTGTCATTTTTAGAAAATTAATCTCACCTTGGATATCCTTAATCCAATTCCTTTGATCCCCCTAATCAAAAGCCCAAATATTCTCAAAGCTAATTTTTTAATGTTCTCTAGTAGACCACCTCTCATGAGGTTCAACAATCTCTAGTAGAGAAAGTTTCTCCCTTACTCAAGACCTTGAAATCTTTCACTTCAGCATTATCAATTTTAGTTGGCTTAGAATCTCTATATTTTTCATCACAAATTTGTCCCTCATTTGTAGCACTGTTAAGTAAAAGAGAATTTTACTCTTGATAACAACACTATTAACCGCAATTCTCAACCATGGAGTCTTCTCAATGTCTTTGACCACATTACACTTTTTACAAGCCTTCGCATGAGTCATGTAATATTGCAACAAACATGCCATCTTGTACAATCAATGTGGTTACAATAACCCGCTTGATCCTTAGCCGGTGTAGATAATACATTCAGGCATAAATTGAACATGTCACGCATCCTTGAACATCATTGTGCAACTGACATTAGTTTTGATGTACATGTCACCAATTTTCACTTTTTGATTGATTGGAAAGTGGTGAACAATATTCACTGTATCAAAGTACTTTATTTTGTACGTGGTGAACAACTCTTTTGAAGGGATAACATGGTAGGAGGTTGTTGATTCAACTACCTACTCAACGCTATTGGTAATATACTCACACTTTTTCTTTTCAACAGAAAATATCACTACTTCAACCATAGCAATGTAGTACCCTTCTCCTTGCTCCTTATGCTCAGACTCCTATATGGCACCTACTATTTAGGGCTATAATTGAGTTAAGATTAAAGTTAAGACTAATTTATTTAATTTTATTTGTAAACGAGCCGAGATTGAGCTCATCATCAAACAAGATTACATTTTTAAACTTGGTTCATTCTTTTGTCAACACAAATCCAAGCTAGTTCACGAGTTACTTGATTAACTTAACACAAAGCTATGGATTTTGCTACGAATGGACTATTTATATTATCCAAAACTACATGTTATAATTTGATATCATATGAACCTATTTATAAACTTATGCAATCTAATCTCATGTACATAAAAGTATATTTTAAAAAAGTACACAAATAAAAATATAATATTCTAGTTAGTTAAATTAAGCCTTATGTTCACGACCTTATTTATGAATACGTTATTTCGATTGAGTTTGATTCATTTAATAGTTGAGTCTATACTTTAGTTTGAGCATGAGTTTAACTTATTTACTAACAAGCAAATATAAATAATTATTTTCTCAACCCAAACTTGAGATTTCATAAACAACTTGGTTCACTTTAAAGTTAAACCCTACGTGCTATTTGTTTGGAGGAGTCTCCCATGTTTTTACAACACCAAATGCTAGTAAATGTATCTAGTATTTGTATTTCTTATTGAATGAATTTTAAGCTTTCCTAAAAAATAAAAAAAATAAAAAATGAAGAAGAAGAAAATTTATATCATTAGGTGCTTCTCATTGTCTGCATTAAAACGATCTCCCGTTTTTAGGAAGTTATCATTTAAAATCGGTCGTTTTTCTCATTACTCCACATCATGCTATTGCTGGCTTTGGAATTGGGATAAGAAAACAGAAAAAGCCTCTTCCAATCTCTCCTCTCTCACTGATCCAAACTCCACACCCATAACCATGGCTACAGCCTCTGCAACTCTCTCATCCCTGTCCTCTCTCTCCCTCCACACCACAGCTAACTCTCGTATCTCTCTCTCCAAACCCAGAAACCCCTTCTTCACAAAACCCACAAAACCCTCTCTTCACCACTCCTTTTCCTCACACCCCACAACAACAACAACAACAACAACCACCTTCACAGTCAAATCCTCTGACATAGACACCACCTTCTTCGACAACTTCAACCCAAACGACGAAACCGACACCGTCTTCAACCCCCCCGAACGCCCTGAAGACTTTGTCGCCCCACCTTCCTTCGACGAGGGTCCAATGGAGACCGAAGAAGAAATAGCCAAGGCGTATGAAGAACTGTACGGACCAGCTTACAGTGGAGAGAGTTATTTGGGAAATGACATATACGTGATGGACTCTAAGGTGCAAAAAAAAAGTGGGTTTGGGTCCAAAACGAAGAGGGAGAAAGTGAAAGATGGGTTCGAAGAGAGAGTTGTGCAGGTGAGAAGGGTGACCAAGGTGGTCAAAGGAGGGAAACAAATGCATTTCAGAGCAGTTGTGGTGGTGGGTGATAAGCAAGGCCGAGTGGGTGTTGGAGTTGGGAAGGCCAAGGAGGTTGTTGGGGCTGTTCAGAAGTCCGCCATTAATGCTCGCCGGAATATCGTGTCGGTTCCCATGACTAAGTACCTTACTTTCCCACATAGGTAAGTTTTTAAGGTTTTGGTCTTCGTGTTGTTTTCAATTCTGAATGTGGACTTGATTGGAATTGCAATTTGGTTGGTATGGTTGAGCTTGTTTTAATGTGACATTGTGTGTTAGATCTTAGAAAATATTGGGCACCTTGCCAGTATTGTTGTAGTTTAATTGGGACTTCTTGATGTTTTAAACGGAGACTACTAGAGTTGAAATCTCCCCCCCACATTGTAAGTATCTAATTTTCAAAGGAAGAAAAGAAAAAAAAATTGGTCACCTTTCAGTTCTAATTCTTGATATTGGCCAAAGGTTGGAATAATAGGAGCTGTTAAATGGCTGTTTACAATTGGGACCCAGTTTAGTTTGGAAAAAGTGACTTATCAAAAAATTTTAGATTGAGAGAAGTGAATGGATGTCAATTTACATGTTGATGCATTTCAGCTGCCAAAGGTTTGAGGAATTGAACTTGGTTGGTAGATTAGGTGGCAGCTTTTGAGGCTACACTTGGTCAAGACTCCTAAGAGTTTTACATGGTGCTGAAATTTAACAATACTTTTATGTCTGGAACTCAGCCAGAACTCTTGTACAAGTTACAAACTATTGGGAGTTGGGAGTTGCCTAAGTTATCTTAGAAATTAATTAATGCGATACTACAAAAAGATGTGTAACTAATCAGATACGAACAGTTCATATGCAATGAGATTTTCTCAACAAAGGGACTGGACGGTTATGCTGTTCATCTTTTATTTCAGCTTGTCGCTAACTTGCTATACTATAGTATGTCAAAATCTGTGTTTTGCAGGCATAATAATTATGGATTTCGATTCTCTATTTCTGTACATCTTAGACAGGCTATTCACTAAATTCAAATTATGTAGTTTTTCAGGATGCCACAACTAGTCGTAATGATTCTAAATCTTGATATAGGTGGAAGCTTGGACATATGGTAGCTGTTAGATGGTCAAGGAAAGGGCTTATCTTACAATTTTTTTTTTGAATTCCTCATGCATTGGTATCTATTGATTGTAGATGACCCCATTTCAGGCTGAATGAAACATATCTTCATTGACTATCACGTTTCATACAGTATTGTTAAAGTTTTGCTCCTGGGCATGAGCATAAACTGCTTAGCCTGTCAGGATGAATGCCCCTGGACTTTAGCATGAACGAAAATTCCAGGACTTTAACTCTCAGAGATATTTAATCTAGAGTTATCATGTAAAATGAGTGGAGCCTTAGGTTCCAAGATATAGGACCCTAGAAAATAACATTTTCATATGTATGGTATTCTGAAATATGCATCATTATGACTGAGTACATTTTTATAGACATTACATATTGATATTGCATAAACGTGTTAATGACAAATTGTTGTTACAACGGTGACTAAGCACTCTCGTATCAATGTTGTCACTGATTTTATCAAGCGAATGATTTGCAGATCTGAGGGTGATTATGGAGCTGCGAAAGTAATGCTTAGACCTGCTTCTCCTGGTACCGGAGTGATTGCTGGAGGGGCTGTAAGAATTGTTCTAGAACTGGCAGGTGTTGAGAATGCTTTGGGAAAGCAACTGGGGAGTAACAATGCCCTCAACAATGCAAGAGCCACGGTTGTTGCAGTGCAGAAAATGAGGCAGTTCAGGGATGTTGCTCGTGAGCGTGGAATCCCAATGGAAGAGCTGTGGAAGTGATGGCACTTGCCAAAGCTATTCTTCTATGTAGATTTTATACATCAAACTGTCTAAGCCAGGCTCCTTACATTGGGAAGGAAGAAAGTTAGTACACCTTTGACCTAATTTTGTAACAAAATGATTATTTCGATTTTTTCTTCTTTGTACCCGAATTGGGTGTAACAAAATGACTGAATCCTTCTCCTGTCTATTCAGGCTTGGTTGCGTGAGTTCAATTGTATGTTTACCATTCAGCTTAATCCAAACAATATCTAATGCTTGAATTGATAGGCTTTCTGTCTTCTTTTGCTTCTTTTGACCCAAAGCACAATACCATTCAGCTTGATCCAAAGATGCTTTATAGCAATAAAAGTTCGCTAATGATCTGTTTATTGATTAATCGCTGAAGTGTGGAACTGGTCCTAACTCTCCTAAGCATAGCCATATGCAATGGCAGATTCTCACACCAATAAGAAATCATTGCAATTTTCAATATCACATTTCTGTCAACACCAATCAAGAAGAAACTTGCAAAATTGATAAATTTAGTTAGTGCTAGAACACTTGCAGGCAAAATCATTCCTCACAGAGCTTGTGAATCACTTCAGGTTTCCAAATGTAATGAAATCCTGCACCCAGTGACCCAAATGAAGTTTAAAACTAGTAAAGTAGTCTTAAAGTTCAATATACTTCTTTCAAGACTCATTCTGCACTGAGTTTAAATGTGTAAATCAGTGAAAGAGCACTCATCAAAAGTAAAATCCCACACATTTTAGTTAATAACAAATAATATTGCTATAGAGGGAGTGCACATGCTAAAAGTTTCTCAGGTGAGCATCAATTCTCATTCACACCCTCCGATGCAAGTACTCAAAAGATGTAACAGATCATTGACTAAGAAAAATATTTCAATATGAAAGACAATGTATTAGACGATCTAATGCTATTAAGCTTCCAGTAAATGTATTGATTTCAAGTGACGGTAATTTGAGTATCCAATTTTTAGAAGTCAGCACAATACAAACTCCTTTGTTTACTACGGGGAAGAGGTTCAGCCCAGACTCATAAACCTAAGTACCATGTTTTTACTCCCTATAATATTAGATTACAGAAGACCTTTCTCAGACTGTCAACTGAACTATAATTGCAAAGAAAACCTAAGTCATTGTTCCCCTCAGAAGTGAAATTTCTGCATGGGCCTTCACCACTGTTGCCCCTAGTCATTCTTACCATATGTCCATTTAATGACGAGAGTTGATGCAGATTGACCATCACCAGCCGATCCATTCCTCTTTGCGGACACACCATCAGCAGCAGAATTAGACTTCTTTGTGGACAAATAATTCCACATTCTTCTGCTAAAAACAGTCAAAATAGCAGCTAAAGTTATTGTTTCGAGGATGCATGCACCTCCACCCTCATAAAGAGAACACCCTCTTTCCTGATAATCTCTGCAAATGCATGTATTGAACTCTGATACTTAACAACTTCTCCAGAGGTCATCATCATCCTCCTATTTACAGTGTCCGATGGGTAAGTTGCCATCTTTTGACAAACTACAACTCCCACTGCCATTACTGATGCAGCCAAGAAGTCTTCCTGCAAAAACAGCAAGTGTAATTCAACATAATTCTGTATCATGAATGGATTGCTATTTCACACTTATCAGCAATAGCAAAATCTTTTAAAAAAAATCTCTGAATTACATGAAATGAAGATGCCACTTAGACAATTAAAATTAAAAATATTGGGAAAGCCAAATGTAACCAAAAACAAAAGAGAGAGCGAAAGGAATTTGTCAAGAAACACTTGGAAAAAATAAATCAAGGGTGACCTTGTTTGTAAAAAGGCAATGCATGCTGGGTATAAGGGTTATGAATGTCATCAAGGAAATAACCCCAATGACACTAAAGTCTCGTGTTTGCACTGACCTGCAACCGGAGCAAGCTGAGTAACGGAACCGGCCTGAAGAAAACATGTATGCCAATGTAGACCCCACGACTTAAAAGGCTTTTAAAACATGAGATAGCACATCCACGGTACAGTCCAGCAATGCCATCTGAGCTTATAGTTTTTGTGTAGACATCAATTAAACCTTTGAATTGCCTTTCTTCAATGTTATTGCTTGTCTTGATATCATTGGCTAGGCGAGTCTGGGCATAATCCAGGGGATAAACAACAACACGAGTTGCTAAATCAGCAAAAGTTCTTACTGCCAAGCCTCTGAGTAACCATTTCCAGTAGCCATCGTTGTCTTTCTTGAAATTGGATAAAGTCAGAAAATAGTTGTGAAGGCAAAAGCTTATTACCTGTTGTACATATAAATACTGTGGATTTAATAAACAAGATTAAGATGAGACAAAGAAGAAATAAACAACAAAATCATCTACAAATTTCTAATGGTCAAAATCAAGTTCAAGAAGCCCAGTTAATGGACAATAAGTTATAAAAGAAAAAAAAGTTGAAACTTTACTCTAGAGGAAAAGCTGCTGTGACACTAAGGATGTAGCCTCTCCAAAGGGATATGAAGCCTTCATTACTGATTGTTCTGGCAAAGCAGTTCACAATTCCTTTATAAGGCTTAGGTAGTCTACTTGACTTGATCATCTCATCTTGGCACTGGATCAGGAGTTTCACTCTCCCAATTGGAGCAGTTGCCACCCCAAAAAGAACATGGAATGTTCCCCAAAATAAACGAGATGGAGAAGCAGACTTATGCTTCTCCAGTGGAGCTCCTACAAATACTGTTAGCAGAGGTGAAGCAAGATAGAAGGCAGAGCCAGCATATGCTGGCAGCAAAGTTTTGTGCAATCTGTCGATCGCATATCCACCAGTGCACTGGGAAGTTTTGTAAGCTTGAAGTCCAGGCTTGATGGTTAGGAAACTGCATGATGGAGAGGTAAGGTTGCACTCTTATCTTCTGGATTACAGACGGAAGTTGTGGTCCATCTGCCATTTTTACAACTCAATTTGGTAACCTGCAAGGACATTAACAAATCAGGCAATAAGAAAAGCAAAATAAGGACAAAGGATAACTCTTAAAATCTTTAAAAAAATTCACAAAGCTAATGAAAGCATAAATGACATGCATATAATTATGCAGATATGGGTGTAATTCTCGAGTATGCTGAAGACATTTGAATGCTTTTTATAGCTTAAGACACCCTATTATGCAGTGCGTGTTTGATTCCCTAATTCCCAGACCCAAACGTTGGAAACATAAATGTAAGGATTTATGGCCTTTGATACAACCATACCAAGCAAAATTTACTTGTATCACATCTACCTACAACACAACACAACTAGCCACCGGTAGTTACAGATTACATTGAAATTCAAACACAGGAACTATATGCAGAATTTAATTTCCAGCTCCAGAAAGAGGGCTGGTAAAGCAGACCCAACTAAGCTTACAAGTTCTATAGGCATAAAATCAAATCTAGACATAAATGAAGGGTCTGGAATAGAAACCACAATGCATTTGTTTCTCTCAACAAGAGAAAACAAGAAGTAAAAATATCAATACATCCGGTTCAGTAGCATACCCATTTCACATATATGAGAAAACTCCTTAAAGATTCAATAATAATATTCAGAAAGAAAAGTTTCCATTGAAGCCAAGACTGACAAAATTGAAGTCCACTTTCTGGGTCTTATTTTCCAGATTGAGATTGCACATAAATTTTTAGATACTCATAAAAATAATGCTTGCATCACGATCTGGAGGAGATATTGAAATGGGGAAACAAAACAGATACTTAAGATTTGCCTAGTTCTAAGACACCATTTAGTCATTTACACATTAAAATTACCAGACTACTACACTAGAAATACTTTTTCCTCAAAAAAAAAAAAAAAAAAAAAAAAAAAAAAAAAATCAATGTGGTCATAATTGGCAAACTCTTTGGGTATCTGTATGGGTTGGCCATTTCTCTATTTTCTTACATTTACTAAAAACTTGTGAACAAAATCAGTGCAATCAAGCATCAAATTCTTTTGTGTTGAGGATATAACATCTTAGGGAGACTGCTTCACCTAAAAGCTTAAGCTTATGGTTTTAGTCCCAGCTATATGATATTAATACCTCTACTCTCATCTCCCTTTTCCCTTAACCTTAAATATTCTCTAAATCAGCTTAATCTTATTTAATCATTTGTTCACCTCTACCTTTGTTTTTTTTTGTTTTTTCTTTTCTTTTCTTTTTTTAAGGGAAAAAAATCACAAAAAGAGAACTTTCATATTAAATTGAACTCCAAATATGAGAGGGAGGAAATAATTAAAAAGAAAAAGAACAAGAAAAACCCAAGTCAGAAATGCTTAACAATATGAGAGTGATTTCAAGGAACCAGATAGAGGAAAAACCACATCAAAACATATTGAGACCTTCAGCTAAGCATGGAGTGAACTAGTTAAATTTCATTCATTCAAGAATCCATTTTCTCTCATTCCAAGAACCAAAAAGTGCCCAAAACCATAAAGGAAAATTAGCATGAAAATAAGAATTTTGGGTCTCCCAAGTTATAAACACCATAGTGATTTAGAGAGCGAGAAATACTCAGTGCATAACAAGCAAGACTAGCTGTCTAGCTCAGGCTGCTCTGGTGTGGAGAGAAATGCATTTTGCATGTAGCACATGAGTAACATGAGTCATCCATCACTTGTAGTGGAGTGGAGGCCTAACCGATGCACAGGACTGGGTCTCAGATGATTTCTTTCTAGTAAGTACACCCGATGGTCACACTCACGCCTGAGTCCTGACTTCACCAAGGGACTGTCCAATTTTTCAAATGATATACGGATTACACCTTTCATTTGTTTAAAGAGTAATGGCATCCCCCAATGACAATGGGTAATTGTCATTGGGATTTTGGAACCCATCATTTCTTTAAATAAAATAAAAATAAAAATAAAAAGAAGAATAAGAAGGAAAAATAAATAATGAAAAAGATAACAATTTGCTTAACAATATATATAGAAAATATAATGTAATTAAAGTAAAACCATCCAAGAAGGCGGTAGCAATAATTGTTAAAATAATTTAAATAGAACCAGCCAAGAAAGCGGTAGCAACAAATATATTAAACACAAAACTGAAAGTAGTTATTATTGAAAATAGACAACAATACTTACGGCAGTAGTAGTTACAAGATTTATTATTGAAAATAGACGACAATACTTACAACAGTAGTAGTTACAGGATTTCAACAAGTACAAGGCTTGAAACTAGTTCTAGTTACAAGATTTGTAGGGAAGTAGTAGTAGAAATTCTAAAGGGAAATCCTAAAGAAGATAAATATGTTAAAGGAACTCTCCGAAAGGAATTCTCTCAAGAAAATTCTGAGTCTTAACATAAGGGACATCCCCCCTTTTATAGGCAGAAAAACATAATGAACAGCAAAAGTGTACAGTGATGGTGAACAGTACCAGTGAACAGTAACTTTTCACTTTTCAAAATAGCAGGAGCCCAAAACTTCAGTTCAAAGAACCAGTCTTTACCATTTTGTCATTTTGTGCCGAAAATAACAAAGTGACCATAATCATTAGGAATCCACTTTAACAAAAGTGACTGAAAGTATCATCAGATTCCCTTGTGATGGGAAGCAAGCATCACAATAGTTGGGACTTCACTAGGGTTAAACATTGTAGCATTTTGGCTGTTGTGTAGGCCAGACAAATCAATCTTCCGCTAAATCAGGAGTGTCTTCTTCATCATGACCAAACAGTTCCTGATTGTAAGGGTAATATAGGTTATTTGAAACAGATGCTTCAGAGGACAATTCATCTTCTGAATCATGATTATCAGCAGCTTCCTTCTCCCTCGATATCATCTTAAGGAGGGCACACAGAGCATCAAGATCCTTGCGAATTTCATCCAAAGGAGAACCCTTCTTTTTAGGCTTAGCAAAGGGCTTAACAGTTTTAGCAGATGTAAAAGCATGTGCATTGGCTAGTTTAGCTGTTTGCATTGGGGTATGAATCTTAACAGCAGGTAGAGTGTTTGGGGACGGGAAATCTATGGTGACATTGTTAACAACTTCCTATACATGGGGAAACTTATCCCACCACTTAACATACCAACAGTGAGTGAGAACATCACCTTCTTTATCATATTGCCACTTTAAGATCCAAGGCACCTTGTATTTGTTAATGAAATGGAGCAAAGCAGGGAATTTAGCACCATAAGAATCAGTTTTGAACATAATTGTAAATATTTGAAAGAGTCCATTAATGGTGCGGGGAATATTTCAGGAACAGAGCCGAATTGAGTCCACTATCGACTAAACCAAAGAGGCAAATTGGTATTGAAATTGTTATCAAAATTAACAAACCAAGAATGAGACATGGTTTCATTCTGATATAGCATGAATTGGAACCAAGCAGTGAGATAAACATGATAAGAGTATGGGACATGGGAGGTTGGTAGCATTCTTGTGGAGGCAAGGTTAGGGCCCCACATTTCTTCAGAAATAATATGATTCAGGAAAACACTGTGATAAATAATTTTAGTAGTGTTGGTCTTATCAGATATGGCTTTAATAGTGATTGATTTCTCATGGCACAAAATATCAGAATAGTATTGCACAATCTTCTCACTATGTTCAAGGATCCAATGGAACTTTAGAGGAAAGTAGCTGGTAGCAAGTCTAAAGGGATCAGTAATTGAAACCCTATTTGGCTCAATGGAAAACAGGTTTTGAAAATATTGTTTTTTAACATACTGAGAAGCATTGGAAGTTTTGGGAAAAATAGATTTAACAGGTTGGTTAACTAGAGTTAGAGCACAAGGGTCATAGGATGAGGCCAAAACAGAAGAGTAATTAGGCTTAGGAATGGTACCTAAGGGAGTGAAACGATTAACAATCTCCAAAGGAGAAACAGGTTCCTTTTTAACAATTGGTTTATCAGTGGCAGGGCTTTTGTCTTTCGACCGCCTACTTGCCATTGTGACATTGCAGAAATTCTCGAGTAAGGAAATTAGGGATGGTATTTTGAGATCCTTTAATATACTCAATATCAAAATAAAAAACACTTAAAATAGCTTGCCATCTGGCAAAAATATGTTTTGAAGCAATATTTTCAACATCTTTTTCAATAACATATTTGGCACTTTTGCAATCAATTCGTAACAAAAAATTTTGGTTTGATAAATCACTTTGAAACTTTGAAATACATAGTACTATAGATAAAATCTCATTTTTAATAATACTATAGTTTAACTGTGTAGGATTCCAAATTCCAGAATAAAAGCGAACAATTTGTTCGGATGACTCTGGGGAAACTCTTTATTTCAGAATACCACCATAACCAATGTTAGAAGCATCGGTCTCAATAATTTTGAAAGCATTAACAATGGGAATACCGAGACAGAGTAATCTAGAGTTATGCTCTGGAAACATTAATAGAAAATTATCAAAAATTGATAATTTTCAAAAAAAATTTAATTGATGATATTTGCTATGATATTCCCAATGCTTTTTGGCACAGGAAAAGGCATATTGTTAACCTGCCTTATGTTGAAGATTCTAATGAAAAAAAAAAAAAATCCTATTAATGTGTTCTTTCCGGATGCTTTCAAACTTCCCACAAAAGTTTTTAATAATGACACTAATAAGATATTAACTATTCCTGTTTATTCTAATACTCTCCATGTTTCTTGGCAGGAAAAAAAGCGTATTGTTGAGAAGTGTATTGCTGGTATAAGTACCACTAATAAGTGGATTAAAGTAATTTATACTACCAGTAGGTGGAATATTATGACTTCTTCAATAGAGAAGAGGAACAAGGGGAAAGCACCTACACAGGGCTATCCTCAAGACAAAAGGCTCCCAGCGGGACAACCTTTTATAATGCATGAAGGCACAACTTTTGGGGTAAAACCCAGTGGATCAATATCCCTTTAGGAATTTTTCCCAGCAAAGGTGACATATTCCAGTGGTGACAGGGTAATTGCTTTGCAGGAAGTTTTGTCTAGAGCACTGCAGTTCCACAATGGACAGTTCCACAATGGAGTTTACAATGAATTACCAAACTCCATTAAATTTATCCTTAACAACCTTCAACTTGCCTTCACCCTAAAGCACAACACCCTTTTCCAAAAAACCCTCTAAACACTAGAAATCTACCTTGTTAATACTACTGCAATAAATGAAGCCTACGCTAGTCAACTCATTGGCAAAGAGGATATCCAGTCAAAGGATAAAAAGACTATAATGGGTACTGATTATACTAGATTGAATCTTAAGACCCAATCCCAGAATCGAACAATAAGGCCCATTTAAGCTAGGAGAGCGTGTAGGGCATGAGAGGTATAGGGTTGACTAGGGTATGTGTTATGAAATGCAATGGTGTTAAGAAAAACATGATAATTGAGTGTTAAACTTAGGATAGTATGGATAGGTTGTGGAGATCTAACTCCTCTATCAGCTCCATGACTGGTTGTCCTCCTGATATTGTAAATGAAGAAGATCACACTATTGAAGAAAATGAGATTCCGGATTTTTAGATATGGGATATCCCCAAGGTTAATATTAAGTCCATCTACAATACTAGTTGGGCTGAAAATACTGCTTTTTCTCAGTATAGAGTTAGAATTGTTGAACAAACATTTTCTATCTCAAAAACTCATGAAATGTGTTGCTTGTTTTCTAAAAGAAATATTAATGATTTTCTTGCTAAAAAACTCAGTTATTTACATATTGGTCTTGTTCAAGTTGCTGTTAAACCATTTACAAGAAAAGGTATTAATGCTTCTATTCTCATGTGCTTAAGAGATGCTAGATGTAAGAAATTTAATGACAGCATTCTTGGCATGATTACTGCATTCTTGTATGATGATCCTATTTATTTTGACTGTTATCCTGATATTTCTCTTGCTTTGGATGATGTTAATATTGTTAAAGCCTTGACATTAATATTTTGACATCTGGTTACGACATGGAAGAAGGTAGTAAGCCTTTTGCTCTTATTTTCCGCATTTATTACAGACTTTTGGGTTCTCAATTGAATCCTTGTGCTAGGATAAAGGATCCTGCTGGTAAAACCATGTTAATACAATGTTCTACCCCTGATGCTAAGATTCAAGTCCCAAAAATGATTCAATGGCAAGATATTAAATTCCCAAAGAATGGTTGTTGGAACGAGAATCCCCACCTGCAAAACCTGTTTTTGATGAATTGAACCTTGCTCATAGTTAACAATATCTTGATGGCACTGTTAAAATAAGCTTTCATGATGATTTTTTCTTTCAATTGTTTTAGGTATACACAGACAGGCAATAGAGACACAGCAACACTATCACCAGCCAGAAACGAATGGCTCTGATACCACAAAGGGCGAAGGAACACAACATTGAAGGTGGAAGCACAGTAGTAATATTTTCAATATATTAAAATATAATGTAATTAAAGTAAAACCAGCCAAGAAGGCGGTAGCAGCAAGTATATTAAACACAAAGCTGAAAGTAGTTATTATTGAAAATAGACAACAATACTTACAGCAGTAGTAGTTACAGGATTTCAATAGGTACAAGGCTTGAAACTAGTTCTAATTACAAGATTTGTAGGGAAGTAGTAGTAGAAATTCTAAAGGGAAATCCTAAAGAAGAGAAATATGTTAAAGGAACTCTCTTGAAGGAATTCTCTCAAGAAAATTCTAAGTCTTAACATAAAGGACATCCCCCCTTTTATAGGCAGAAAAACATAATGAACAGCAAAAGTGTATAGTAACGGTGAACAGTACCAATGAACAGTAACTTATCATCTTTCAAGACAGCAAGAGCCTGGAACTTCAGTTCAAAGAACTAGTCTTTACCATTTTGTCATCTTGTGCCGAAAATAACAAAGTGACCGTAATAATTAGGAATCCACTTTAGCAAAAGTGACTGAAAGCATCACCAGATTCCCTTGTGATGGGAAGCAAGTAGTGCAATAGTTGGGACTTCACCAGGGGTAAACATTGTAGCATTTTGGCCATTGTGCAGGCCAGACAAATAGGAGAATCAATCTTCCGCTAAATCAGGAGTGTCTTCTTCATCATGACCAAATAGTTTTTGATTGTAGGGGTAATATGAGTTATTTGCAACAGATGCTTCAGAGGATAGTTCATCTTCTGAATCATGATTATCAGCAACTTCTTTCTCCCTCGATATCATCTTGAGGAGGGCATACAGAGCATCAGGATCCTTGTGAATTTCATCCAAAGGAGAGCCCTTATTTTTAGGCTTAGTAGAGGGCTTAACAGTTTTAGTAGATGTAGAAGCAGGTGCATTGGCTAGTTGAGCTGTTTGCACTAAGGAATGACTTAATCAGTATCAAGGGCATTAGTCAGGTAGCCATTATAAGGGTCCCATGGGGGATCATAATTACATTCATGTTCATGATAAATAGCGTACTGGTTGCAGAATCCACAATATAGAAGTGGCTCATATACAGGACTTTTTCCTGGTATAAGGAACCTTCTTGGATCATCATGACCAGTCCTTTCTAATTGACAGATAGCAGAGATGTAAGGTTTAATGCCCAAAACAAGAATTCTATCCGTGTTTCCTATGAAATGGTATCCTTTCCATAGGTCTTGGATAACATCAAGAATTTGATTATTGAAATAGTTTCTCCAGCATTCTGCAAGTGCATAAGGATTTTTGTATGAAATGTGAGAATCTCCTTCATACAATTGTCCTTGGTGAGTGAAACCATTAATGAGAATGAGATGTTTTGGGGGCTGGACAACCATCCAGTTATCTTTGTCCCATTTTGCCAAGGTGCTTCAACATCTGATAGAAACAAAAGGACTATTAATCTTTGCAACAACCTTCTTAATAAGTTGTGGGAGTTGACTAATCTGGTCCTGACTCATCAGTTTTATAAGCCTAATAAAGCCATACTCGAACATCTGGGAAAGCCAGTTGGAATCCCTGTCAACATCATCTAAACCATCCTCATATTTGACCAAAAGGCCAGGAAATGGATGTTTCTTTTCATACACTCTGAGACTACTCCCAAAGTGTTCTTCCCAATCAAACTGCATGTAGATGTCATTAGTATCATCTGAATTAGCAGGATCAGGAATGGTAGTTGTAACGAGTATCTTAAAATACTCACACCAGAGATCAAAAGATCTAAACATAGCCTTGCTTTCCAGAATACAAGATTGTATTTCTGTTGACAAGTTGACAATAACACTTCTTAACTGGGATTGGGTCTTAAGACTCAATCTAGCATAATCAGTACCCATTATAGTCTTTTTATCCTTTGAATGGATATCCTCTTTGCCAATGAGTTGACTAGCGTAGGCTTCATTTATTGCAGTAGTATTAACAAGGTAGATTTCTAGTGCCTGGAGGATTTTTTGGAAAAGGGTGTTGTGCTTTAGGGTGAAGGTAGCTTGAAGGTTGTCAAGGATAAATTTAATGGAGTTTGGTAATACACTGTAAACTACATTGTGGAACTGCATCGTTCTAGACAAAACTTCCTGCAAAGCAACTACCAGGTCACCACTGGAATATGTTACCTCTGCTAGGACAAAGTCCTGAAGGGATATTGATCCACTGGGTTTTACCTTAGAAGATGCGCCTTCATGCATTACAAAAGGTTGTCCCGCTGAAAGCCTTTTGTCTTGAGGATAGCCCCGGGCAGGTACTTTTCCCTTGTTCCTCTTCTCTGTCGAAGAAGTCATAATATTCCACCTACTAGCAGTATAGATTACTTTAATCCACTTATTAGTGGTACTTATACTAACAATACACTTCTCAGAAATACACTTCTTTTCCTACCAAGAAACACTGAGAGTATTAGAATAAATAGGAATAGTTAATATCTTATTAGTGTTGTTATTAAAAACTTTTGTGGGAAGTTTGAAAGAATCTGGAAAGAACACATTAATAGGAATGTTTCTTTCATTGGAATCTTCAACATAAGTCAAGTTAACAATATGTCCCTTCTTGTGCCAAAAAGCATTGGGAATATCAGAGCAAATATCATCAATTATAATTTTTCAAAAATTATCAATTTTTGATTGCAACAATTTATCAGAAAGTTGTTCAGCAATTTTCTTGTACCCGACTTCTTGCTGAAGGAAGTTTAGATGTTTGGTTTTAGCATGAATCAAATTTAAAGCATCATTAGTATCAATTTCAAACTTTAAAGCAAATTTGAATTTTACTTTCTGTCCAAAAGGATCAGTAGTAATTCCATCATGCTCAACAAGAAAAGGATACAAAGCATTTATAAAGGGAAGTCCAAGAATCACTTTATCAATCATGTTTTTAACAAGAACAAAGGGAAAATTTTAAAACAAGCATTGTCATGGCAAACATGAGTATTATTCAATTCATATATAACTTTCATTTGAGTACCATTAGCAGAAACCAATCTTTCAGTTGACTTTTCAAAATATTTGGAAGGGATTAATCCTTCTTGGATACAGTTCATATCCACACTAGAATCAATCATAACAATAACATTGAAATGGTAATCATGGGAAACAACAATCTTAACTTTTGTAAACCATTTTGGAGGAAGCATCTTGTTAACAAGATTAAGTAGAGAATCATCAATAATACGTTTATCAAAAAGAAGAGCCTGTTGACTGGATTCATCTCCATCTTTGTGCTCATCTTGTTCATTATCATATTGATGTTTATCAAGATTTTTGTCAATTTTTAATAATAACAATTCTTGTTTAAGATTATTGTTATCACTTTTAATGATTTTAAATTCATTTTTTAACTCAATTATTTCTTGTTTAACAACAGTGATTTCATGTGAAGATCATTAACAGTCAAATCTTTGGATTTCTTTTTATTAAATCTTTCCAAAGTTTCTTCAAAGCTTATTGTTGATTTTAGTTTTTTTAACATTTTCATCTTTTATTAAATTTTTCTTAAGCTTATTGAGATAATCTTGTTTTAATTCAGGGTTTTCAATTTGGCTTATCAGAGTAATTAACAAACTTTCATTTTCTTCACTTTTGGTGAGAACATTAGCAATTTTAATAACATTGCAACAGGAATCTCTACATTAGGTGAACTTGAGGATTCATCAGCAGGTTGATAACAGGAATCAGATGAGGAAGAAAAGTCCTCTTCCAAAGAATTAGACGAATTGTTTGATTCAAGGATTCGAAATAAATCTTCTTGATCTTTATCATCAATATTTAGCATGTTAAACTTATTTTTTAACTTACCAAGTTTTTGCTTGCAATCTTTATTGTAGTGTCCAAGTTTACCACAGTTAAAACATTTGCCTTTACCTGATTTCTATTTATCATATTTTTTAGTAACATATTTCTTTTTAGCATAAAAATCATTTGGTTTAGCAAAATTGGTTCTGTATTTTTTATATTTTTTATGGTTATAATTTTTGTGAGCTTTATCATCTTTTTTCCCTTTTTGCCTAGAAGGGGCAATAGGGGCCAAACCATATTGTTCACAGAAATTACCCATTTCATATTTAGCTTTTCTTTTATTCTTTAATTGGTATTTTAACAGTTTTTCATCATTACACATATTAATATTGAGCTTTTTAATAGTGCTTAAAATATCACCATAAGTTAAATTATTATAATTAATGGAATCATTTTTACCAATTAACTCTTGTTTTACCTTATGAGCAAAGATTGGAGGCAGACCATCAACAAACTTTTCTTTCCAATAAGGCTTGTAGCAATCTCTCTGGAGCATAACTCTGGAAATGAAAACATCTTGGTTGTTAGGACATATGTGATTCACATGTTAGGAACATATGTCACTATTTTATGTAATTGGCTAATCCTTTGACAAAACGCATTTTACTTGTATTTAGGTAGATCTATGATGTGTTTATTACTTCAAGAAACCTTATTTCAAGTTCAAGTGTTAAAGCCATGCAAGTCTGTCCAAGAATCAAGTGAGAAAGTGCTGAATTTTAAAACTCGATAGCTGCTCAACACCTCCTCAACACCTGGCTATCTATCGAGCTCTTCAGCTGATTCTTATCACAATCTTGATAGCTTCTCGACAGCTGGTTGGTCGATCGAAAAAGCTTCTGTCCCCTCGACACCTGCTCGACACCTCCTTGATAGTTGTATCTATCAAAGTTTAAAGCTCGACACCTCCTATCTGTCAAGGTTACGGAAATCAGATTTTTCAGATCTGATTTTTGGGCTAGGCTTATGTATTTGTGTAGGGTTTCTTTTCTCACAACCCTAGACCTATATAAAGCTTATTTTAGAGGCAGTCACATAAGAGAATACAAGGAGAACACATTCAAAAGGTGACCTATGCCTTATTCTCTTTGAAAGAAGCTACTGCGTCTTTGCGCCTTAGGGTTTTGTAATCAAGTGCTTCTTAATCTTCATTGTTGATGAAGTGAAGAACTTTGCAGCCAACAATCTTCTTCTAGTTGGTGATTAAGTCGCGTACTAGGATTCGCGCAATTGGTGGGATCCGTGCATCAAAGGGTGACGTTCATATATTGAAGAGTTTAGAGGTTCTGAAGCGGTAGAAGGTTTCTGCTATGAGTTCATCTACGGGGATTGTAGAGTCTAGGGACAAAGGTTTTGTACTAGATCTGAAACTTCTCTTTACTATAGTGGATTGCTTTTCGAGAAGGTTTCCCTCCAGGTTTTTTTACTGTGAAACTAGTTTGTTTCATTAGTTTTCCTAGGTCATCATATCTTGTCTTATTTATTTTTCTGTTGCATGATTTTGACATGATATTGATGTTTGTTTGTTTTAACAAGTTTTATTCATAATAAATCTAATTAACAATTTAGGTTTAAAACTTGTTAATTCTATCAACCGGGGTCTAAATTTTTCAACAAGTGGTATCAGAGCGAGTTCACTCTGATTAGATTAATTTTCTGAGTGTGATCCTTGACCCTCGTTGTCATGGATCGTGGACAATCTCTTTTGATTCCTCCTTTATTTGATGGAACTAATTATGCTTACTGGAAAGTTTGTATGAAAGTTTTTTTATAGGCTCTAGGCGAACAGGTATGGCAAGCTGTTGAAGTTGGCTGGATTAAGCTAAAGGAAGCGTTGATGTATTGGGATGAAGCAACAATCAAAGCGGTAAATTTCAATAGTAGGGCCTTGAATGCTCTATTTTGTGGAGTGACCAATGAGAAATTCAAGAAGATATCATCCACAGAAGTTGCTAAGGAAGCATGGACCATTCTTGAGATCACCTATGAAGGTACCAAGGTAGTAAAGATTGTGAAGCTTCAAAGACTCACTAGTAGTTTTGAAGAAATAAGGATGGAGGAGGATGAGACCTTTGATGAGTTCTATGCTAAACTCATGAATATTGTGAATTCTACCTTTAACCTTAGAGAATCTATAGCAGGATCCAAGATTGTTAGAAAAATCCTTAGGTCTTTACTTGAAAGATTCCATGCTAAGATCACTGCCATTGAAGAAGCAAAGGATATTGATCAAATTCCATTGACAGAGCTTGTAGGGAACTTTCAAACCTATGAGATGGAATTAGACTCAATGGGAACAGGTGGAAAAAGTAAAAACTTGGCTCTTAAGGGTATAGAGGAAGAGATTGAGGACTCTGAAGATGAAGATGATGATGAGAATGAGGATCTATCCTTCATAACTGATGAGATTATCAAGCTTCTTCAATTTAGGAAAAAGGATAAGGGCGAACCTCCTAGGAAATCTAAATCCACTAGGAAGGGAAAGAATGAGAAACCCCTTATTCAATGCCATAAGTGAAAATGTTTTGGTCATATGAGGATAGAGTGTCCAAATTACCTCATGAAGGAAAAGACTAAGGAGTCAAAAGATAAAGGGTTGGTTGCTACCTAGAGTGATACTGTGGATGACTCTTCTGATGAATTTGTGGATGAATGTCGTCACGTTATGGCCTTTGCTACCTCAACCGATAAGGTGATTGTGGAGAGTGCTAGTGACAGTGAGGATTCTCCTGATGATGAAGTACTCAAGAAGATGACCCTTCAGAAAGCCTATAATAAGCTATGCACTGAATTCATAAAATCTGAAAAGACTTCTCATCTTTGTAGAAAGAAGCTCAATAACGTAAAAACTGAAAAAGCTGATCTGTTAGTCAAACTAGATGAGACTACAAGGTTAGTTGAGACTCTTGTTATGGAGAACACCTCATTAAAAGAGAAGGTCAAGAATCTTGAGGTTGAGCTTAGTCAAGTTAGAACTCAAATAGAGAGGATATCTAGTGCAAAGCTCGATGAGGTCTTGAGTGCTCAAAAGCCTAGTTCTGATAAGACTGGCTTAGAATATGCTGTTTCCTCTAACCTTTCCTCTTCGACGGCTTATGGATCAAGGATTTTCTTTGTGCCCCAATCTGAGAAATGTGATAAAGGTATGAAATCCAAAATTGATTTGGCTAATTCTAAATCCTTTGTTAGACCTAATGTTTGTCATCATTGTGGTTTTTCTGGACACATTCATCCTAATTGCTTTAAGTTGTATCCTCATAAGCAATTGTCCAAATGGTCATAGGTTTCCTCTCAAGGACCTACACCTTTGTTTGGAGAGTTATTAAAAGCTTTGAGTTTTTTAACTCAATTTCAGGAGAATTTTAATTCTTCTATATCCTTTAGTAGACATACTAGGACACATGCCTTTTCATCTTCATGGCCAAAGACTCGTGCTGTGTGGGTGAGAAAGGAGCCTAAGACTTAATTTTCTTTTCTGTTTATCCTCTGCTTTAATTCTGTCTATCTAAAGTAGGACTCTTTTTGCTTAATTTCTTATCTGCTTTTGGAATCATGCTTTCATGCATCTACATCTTTCTATCATGCATATATGCATATGCATCTTTCTTTCATGCTTTCATGTTGTTTGTCTATTTTTGTTTGGTTGCTTAGTTTTTATTTTGTTTTGTTTTCAAAATTAAAAAAAAAAAAAGGAAAAATTAAAAAAATACAAAAACAGTGTGTGTTTTGTGTACATTGGTACTTGTGTACCTTGGATAGCCATTGAAACAAAATTTTCTAAACTTTGTATCTTTTGTAACTTAGATGAGCATTCCTATGCACAACTAAGCAAGTAAGATTTGTGGCTCATGTTTGTGATGAGTAAGGTTAAGTGATCTCTTGTACTTAACACTCGTATCACTCTTTTTGACGGAAAGGAATAAAAAATCCTAAAAGAAATGCATAAATAACCATCTTACCACTATTGCCCACCAATCATGAAAGACAACTGTATGCTTCGGCATAGTAAAAGTGTGATGTCAATGACGTTTGTGTGCTTCAGCATAGCAAAATTGGAATGTCAAATATCATTAGGTATTTCTTCTCTCTCTTATATGCCCATGCATGATATGCTAAATAAAAGAAAAAATGTAAAGAAAATAAAAAGCAAAAAGATCAAAAATGTTTTAAATATGATTGCAAGTGTGTATACTAGGAGATGTGGGAGTTATAGGATGTACCTCGAAGGTGATAGTCCCCATCAAAAAATTATGATTGTGTGTGAGTTAAAGTGATTTTCTCATAGCTCAAATTGTCATAACATGTATACACTTATGCAATCTTGAAATGTTTTTCACACACAACACGCAATATTCTTTGCTACTCTTGATACATGTGCAAATACAATGTGATTTGGCCATCACAAGGTGTTACAGGTGTTAATGTATGCTCACTAAACTGTCTTAACTTGTTTTTGAAATAAAAAAATTAGTTAGACTTGTTTAGTGTGTGCGTGTTTTGAAATCTATGTGCTTAACATTTTTCTTATTGAGAGATTTGTTTTTTACATGTTTTGCATCTTTCTTTTCTTTTTTTGTCATCCATAGCATCTTGTTTCATTACATTCATACATTTTTATGGTTTCTTTGTACCCCATTGATCATCCTTGATCATCTTTATGTTTCTCGGGTGAAGCTTTCTAACTTCTTGTACCCTTTGTCAATCATGACAAGAAAGGGGAGAAATTATGGAGAATATGTGGTTTCTTTTTAAGATTTTACATGTTAGGGGGAGAAATACATGCCCTTGTAAGGGGGAGTTGTGTTTCATCTTATTAGGGGGAGTGCTTACCTCCTTCTTCTTGTATCTTGGGTCTTGTGACCATTTTTACATACATTGTGCTTATCTTTATTATATAATATGATGATGTATGTTTTCTTCACCTACCTCTACATGTGTTATTTCTTTTCTATCTCCATACACATGTTTCTTATTACTTGTATGCAATATATTATTTCTGTTTCACACTAATATGCCTTGATATGTTTTGTTTGAAGTGTTTCAGAAATACAGGTTGTCAAAGTCTACTTGCCATAAACTCTCTTCTTGCAAATTTTTTCAAGAGTTTGTGTTAGGATAGATTTTATTGTATTCAACAAGTGAATATAAGTTGAGTGATTTATGACTTCTATCATATGTTCATTTGTTTGTTGTGGTTTTGTCACAGATTGCCAAATGGGGAGATTGTTAAGACATATGTGATTCACATGTTAGGAACATATGTCACTATTTTATGTAATTGGCAAATCCTTTGACAAAACGCACTTTACTTGTATTTGGGTAGATCTAGGATGTGTTTAATACTTCAAGAAACCTTGTTTCAAGTTCAAGTGTTAAAACTATGCAAGTCTGTCCAAGAATCAAGTGAGAAAGTGCTGAATTTTAAAGCTCGATAGCTGTTCGACACCTCTTTAACACCTGGCTATCTGTCGATCTCTTCAGTTGATTCTTATTGCAATCTCGATAGCTTCTCGACAGTTGGTCGATCGATCGAAAAAGTTTCTGTCCCCTCGACACTTGCTCGACACCTCCTCAATAGCTATATCTGTCGAAGTTTAAAGCTCGACACCTCCGATCTATCGAGGTTACAAAAATCAGATTTTTCAGATCTGATTTTTAGGCCAGACTTATGTATTTGTGTAGGGTTTCCTTTCTCACAACCCTAGACCTATATAAGGCTTATTTTAGAGGCCATCACATAAGAGAATACAAGGAGAACATATTCAAAAGGTGACCTATGCCGTATTCTCTCTGAAAGAAGCTACTGCGTCTTTGCGCCTTAGAGTTTTGTAACCAAGTGCATCTTGATCTTCATTGTTGATGAAATGAAGAACTTTGCAGCCAACAATCTTCTTCTAGTTGGTGATTAAGTCGCGTACTAGGATCCACGCAATTGGTTAGTCACGTACTAGGATCCGTGCATCAAAGGGTGGCGTTCATATATTGAAGAGTTCAGAGGTTCTGAAGCGGTAAAAGGTTTCTGTTGTGAGTTCATCTACGGGGATTGTAGAGTCTATGGACAAAGGTTTTGTACTAGATCTGAAAAGTTTTGTACTAGATCTGAAACTTCTCTTTACTATAGTGGATTACTTTTCGGGAAGGTTTCCCCCTAGGTTTTTTACTGTGAAACTAGTTTGTTTCATTGGTTTTTCTGAGTCATCATATCTTGTCTTATTTATTTTTCCGCTGCATGATTTTGACATGATATTGATGTTTTTTTGTTTTAACAAGTTTTATTCATAATAAATCTAATTAACAACTTGGGTTTAAAACTTGTTAATTTTATCAACCGGGGTCTAAGTTTCCTAACATTGGTACCATCTATAATCAGACATAGTAGGATACCTCAAATTGTTTAGATAATCAGAAATTTGAGATGAAATATTAGATGGAGTACCAACAAAATGTTTGAGAACAGTATAGATTAATGTATTGACACCATCAAGAATACCTCTACCAATACTTTCATAAAAAATGGGCAAACCTTTATCATTCTTTTTAACAGCTATTTTAATAGATTCTCTAGAATCTTCTGTGAGATATGAATCCCACCATCCACGAAGAGTGCCAGAAAAACCAGTAACAAGAAGGTCAACAATTTGAGGGTGGTCAAGATTATGGTTATTCATATAAGCAATTCCAACCATAAACATGTGACCCATTTTATTAATGATTTCTTGTTTAGATAAACCATCAATATTCCATTCATAAAGTTTATCAACAGAAACAGAAAATTGGGTTTGAAAATATCTTTCTTCAAACTGCATATCAAGAGGAGTATGTTTTGAATACCAATTTTTTTGTAAAAGACACGGGATTGGATTTTCCAAACAAATCTTTTAATTTTTGGTAAATCATCATCAAAAATCTTTTTAACAGAAACAGAAGATAATGAGTCAGAATCTGTGTTTTCTTCAAAAACAGTTTCTTTTTTATTTCTTGAAATAGTTCGAGCAGCACTTGTAGAAGTACTCTCAGTTTTGACTTTTAAATCAGAAAGCATTTTCTCTACAATCTAAAGGGTTTTAGCCTGAGGGGTTTTAAATTTCAATTTTTCTTTTTGATTGGGTAAATCAATCAAAGGTTTCTTAGGTTTTGAAGCAATAGTTTTTTCAACAATTTTTTCTTCAATACGGTCAAGCTATTGACCAATAACATGCAAGGATTCATCAGTAAAATTGTTTTGTTTAATAATACTAAAAACAAGAGTATCAGCATCAGCAATTTTGAAAGGAGAGGCCTTTACGTCAGTCCCTTTACAATTTACAAGAATTGTCTCAAGGTGGATGGCTAGACTGAACAATGTTTTTATCTTCTTTAACAAAATTTGATTTCTTTATTACATTCAAATGATTTTTTGAAGCTTCATACTTTGGAACATAATAGTTTTCAAGAAAATCAAAAAACAAAATGTGTTTTTTCAATTGATTCATTTTTTCTTTCCATTTTCTTTTAACATGATCTTTTTCAGACTAAGCAAAAGTACTTTGGTAATATTTCCTTTTATCTCTGTTTTTTGCAGAAACAAATTCATTAAACAAAGCAACCATATCAATTTCAAAGTTTTCGTTCAAAACATTTAAAACTCTTAATTGACTTTGGAAAACAGGGGTTTCAACATTTTGAAAATCAGAAAAAGATGAAGACACAGATTTAGTTTCTTCTTCTTCTTTAATAGCAGTTCTGCTATATGGAGAGGAAGGCTTTGGTTTAGAAGAGTAAAAAGCAGTGCTAACTTGGGAGTTATCGCTTGAAACTCCTTTTAGCTTCAAACCAGGTTTTTTAATTCTTTTGCAAAAAATCATTGAGATCTTGGTCTCTTTTTGAAACACTTTCAGATCCAGCAAAGGAATGTCTTCCTTCATTGATCCTCAAGGGTCTATCATCATGAAAGCTTATTTCAATAGTGCCATCAAGATATTGTTGAATATGAGCAAGGTTCAATTCATCAAAAACAGGTTTTGCAGGTGGGGATTCTCACTCCAACAACCATTCTTTGGGAAGATTAATATCTTGCCATTGAATCATTTTTGGGACTTGAATCTTAGCATAAGGGGTAGAGCATTGTATTAACATGGTTTTACTAGCAGGATCCTTTATCCTAGCACAAGGATTCAATTAAGAATCCAAAAGTCTGTAATAAATGCAGTAAATAAGAGCAAAAGGCTTACTACCTTCTTCCATGTCATAACCAGATGTTAGAATATTTAATGTCAAGGCTTTAACAATATTAACATCATCCAAAGCAAGAGAAATATCAGGATAACAGTCAAAATAAACAGGATCATCATACAAGGATGCAGTAATCATGCCAAGAATGCTGTCATTAAATTTCTTAAATCTAGCATCTCTTATGCACATGAGAACAGAAGTATTAATACCTTTTCTTGTAAGTGGTTTAACAACAACTTGAACAAGACCAATATGTCAATAACTGAGTTTTTTAGTAAGAAAATCATTAATATTTCTTTTAGAAAACAAACAACATTTTTCATGAGTTCTAGAGATAGAAAATGTTTGTTCAACAGTTCTAACTCTATATTAGGAAAAAGCAGTATTTTCAGCCCAATTAGTATTGTAGATGGACTTATTATTAACCTTGGGGATATTCCATTTCTGAAAATCCGGAATCTCATTTTCTTCAACAGTGTGATCTTCTTCATTTACAATATCAGGAGGACAACCAGTCTTGGAGCTGATAGAGGAGTTGGATCTCCACAACCTATCCATAATATCCTAGGTTTAGCACTCAATTATCATGTTTTTCTTAACACTGTTGCATTTTGTAACACATACCCTAGTCAACCCTATACCTCTCATGCCCTACACGCTCTCCTAGCTTAAATGGGCCTTACTGTTCGGTTCTGGGAATTCACTTTCTGACAAGGGTGGTGCCAATGATGGTAAAAAGGGAACACAACAAAGGAGTATCAAAGTTTCAGGTAGACACAGACAAACAATAAGCTTAAGAAAAATTTAATAAAAGATGAAAATGTTAAAAAACTAAAATCAACAATAAGCTTTGAAGAAACTTTGGAAAGATTTAATAAAAAGAAATCCAAAGATTTGTTTATAAATGATCTTCAACATGAAATCACTATTGTTAAACAAGAAATAATTGAGTTGAAAAATGAATTTAAAATCATTAAAAGTGATAACAATAATCTTAAAAAAGAATTGTTATTGTTAAAAATTGATAAAAATCTTGATAAACATCGATCTGATAATGAACTCACGCACAAAGATGGAGATGAATCCAGTTAACAAGCTCTTCTTTCTGAGGTATTGTTGATGATTCTCAACTTAATCTTGTTAACAAGATGCTTCCTCCAAAATGGTTTACAAAAGTTAATATATATATATATATATATATATATATATATATAGCTATAGTCTTAGGCTACAACTTTACTTAATATATTTTTATTGGATTTGAATTTTGACAAATCTACCGTTGGATTACATATTCTTCTTAAAGATCAATAACTATGTCATCAATAAATTGTTTAAATTACAAGTTTTTGTAGTTTAAATTTATGCATAAATATAAGCTTATAGTTTATATAATAAATAACATCCGATTGACACAAAAGTTGACATATGTATTAAGAATGTAAAAAACATATAATTCAACGGTTAGATTTTCAAAATACGTGGTAATGTTTATTTTATTGCATGAGTGTGACCAATTACTGAGATCAAATTACATTCTAGTATTATTTTTTCTATTTTCCCACTTGTTTATCCTCTGCTCTCCAACCAAACAGACCCCAGGAGTCTTTCAAAGAGAGAAAAACACAATTTTATTAGTTAGGCGCACATACTGCAACGCTTCTATGTGTAGGAGATTATTGTATCTTAAGAGGCAAAAGGAACTTAAAAAACCACTGTGAAGGACGAAATCCATCTTAAGAGGAAAAAATACAACCCTTGATTAAAGAGGATTTTTCCTTTCAGTTATCTTCAGTTTGTAAGTTGTGTTTGTTTATATTATTTACTCACAATTTACAACAATATATATTTTGTTTGTTGTTTGTATACAGAATCAAAAGTAATAAATTATTTGTAGTTATCTGAGTTTGATTTTACAATAGATACCCACAATAGGCAATTAGATAATGGCGGTTTCAATGTTTAATTAATCATTCGATGGACACAATATTATTAACCAAATTCATTACATGAATTCAAGCAAGTGGTACATTTTATGGCATGGTGGCCTAAAGCTAAATCATATAATGAGACCAACAATGATAAAAGAAACAACATGATATAAGGAAGTTATAAGAATAACAATTATACTATGTAAAGCTTGGCTAAACTTAATGGCCTAAACTACAAGACTGGCCTAAAGAAAACCCAACCCGCTGACAAGCCCAGAATCAAGAATGTTCTAGTAGTGCCGTAAGTTACCTAACCTGAATGTTTTTCTTATGTAATCCAACCTCCCTTGTTTTCATTTGTTAACACCAAACCTTCATTTTTACAAACATAATAACATCCAAAGCATTAAGAAAAGAAAACTTCAAGCAGAGTGTGAAAGTTTTGGGCAGTGTGAGAATTTTAGGTTCGGTAGGATTTTATTTTGTTGGTTTTGGGTCTCTTGGAAAGTTGGGTCAGACCACCATGGGCTTCACTAAAGGAGGTTGGCTAGTGAAATCAAAATCACGTCGTCCGTAGAGGCCCAAGAAGAAGCTAGCTTTGCTAAATGGAGGAAAAGTCTAGTTGACGATGCCAGACAGTGACTGTGCTGACGACCCATTCGAAGTGTGAGAGAAATGCTAGATTGGAATATGCGTTAAAGAGTCTGAGAAGAGAAAAGTGATATTTTTAATTTTAAGAGCACTTGCACCAGTTGGTGCAAAATAAAAAAATTGCAAATTTTACACATTTGTAACTTTTTAGAGCAACCACTGATTAATCTTGCAAAATAGAAAATGTAAGTCATTTTACACATTTTGATAAAAAAAAAAAAAAATATATATATATATATATATATATATATATCTACATCAGTGGGTGTAAAATTGTGCATAAATACATAAGTGTTACAGTAACCGTGCACATATGCATGGTTACTGTGGCTCTTGCATTTGATATTTTATTATTTTTTTCTCTCCCCACCTCACGCTCTCTTTTTCTCTCTCCATCTAATTATCTCTCCTCTCTCATTTGATCTCTCTCTTCTTCTACCATCTTTTTTGTAGGGTCACGAGTTGTAGCCCAAATCTTAAGGATGTGTGATATAGGCTTAGTGAGTCCAATACAATAAATTTGTAGAGAGTGGGTGAAATAGTTAGGCTTATTGCGGATTAGACAACGGCTAGTAAAGATTTAAAAGACGAACAAACACGCAAAGACACTTAAAACTTCATGAAATGATTGTCCGAGGAGATGAATTATGAATTGAATCAATAGTTCTGAAAGCTGACACAGTACTTAGTGCTACGGTCTTTCTTTTTTTCTTCCTTCTTTTTCCCGCCCCCCTCTTATGGGAGGTCATTTACATTATATAGTTCATTTCCGGCTATCCTGATCGTACACTTGTTAATCATCTAAGACTTCACTCGAGTACATGTCTCATCAGACCTTTTCTTTAGCTCTCTGTGAAGGGTGGTAGTTGAGATTGCATTGTTCAAGGGTCTTCTTCACACAAATGTGACCAGAAAAGTTGCTGCGGTGCATTTAATGCGGTGGTAACAGCTTTTCTTTTAGATATTTTTGCACTCTTATCACCTTTGTACGTGCATAAGGTTCATCCTGATCGTTAGAACTCCCTAGAAGATCACCTAAATTGCCCAAATGCATGCATGATCGATATTTATCATATCCGAGAAGAAGATACTCTTCGGACTATATTCCTCCATTCTTTCCTCATGTGGTTCTCAACTTTAGGGGCCTCTCCCAATTATTTATTCATCCTCGGACATATCCACGTCCTCGGATAAGGCCCAAGGCCCAATATATGATCTTGGGCTTTTATCCCCACATTTTTCATCTTATCTTCTCTTAAATCCAACAACAAATCATCAAATTTTTCAAACGTAAATCAATCTAGATCCCAAATTCATCAAGCCCTCTCCTTAAATATATATATATATATATATATCAAACTCATATAAATAATCAAACCCAAATTGCAAAAGAAGAGGAAGAAAATGCAAAAATAGTAGAAGAACAAGGTGTTGAAGAAGAAGTAGCAGCAGCAACAACCAATGGAGAACCCCAAAATCACCATCTATGTAGTGGAAAAATCTGCCCAAAATCACCACCAAAATTGCAAACCCAAAATCATTGGCCATAATCAAACTCAAATAGAAAAAGAAAAAGAAGAAGAATGAGAATGAGAATGAGAAGAAGAAGATGAAGATGCCGAAGATGTAAGAAGGAGAAGGAAAAGAAAAAAAAGAAGAAACAAGAAACAAGAAGAAGGTGGAAAATAAAGAGATAGAGAGTGTTAGAGATATTTTGGAGAGTTTAGTAAGGTGGTGAGACCAGTGGGAAATAATAAAAAAAGTGAGAAAAATGATTATTTGAATAAAATAGATGATAAAATAGACAAACTGATGTGGGTGTTTTGTAAAAATGGGTGTGTAAAATAGAAAAAGTAGGTTTTTCTTGCAAAATAGGCAGAAAATTTGCATGGACTAATGCGGTTGCTCTAATATGATTATTTTATTTTATTTTCTCTCTCCATTCTCACTAGACAGATTAGATTGTTTCTCTCTCTTCCCCTCATCTCTCCAATGTCCAGGAAGAAGAAGAAAATGAAGAAGAAGACCACATTTCCCAACACCACTACAACTCAACGACCACCTAACCACCACCACCACCACTAGCCCCAACCACCACCACCAAAACCCATCCATTACAACATCATCAAAATCCAAAAACAATTAACCCAAAATCAAAAATCCAAACACAATCAACCCAAAATCAAGGAAGTTGATCTAGTTAGAGAGGTAGAAAAAGGCGGGGCTTTTAAAATTTTCAGGGGTAATTTCGGCTTTTTATTGGAGTTGATCTAGAAAGTTGATATGCTACTTTGTAAGACACATGTTAATTTTTTTTTGGTTTGGAAACACCAATTCAGATGCTAAGTCAGTATTACTATCTCATACCAACTAAGTCCATACATACCAACGCCCCCATTTTCATATTTGACAATTGACACCAGGAACCATCAAACCCTAACCCTAACCCCAAAGACAAAGATGGGTCTCAGTCCTAGTCCTAGTCCTAGTCCTCGATCAGATATCATTGGTTTTAGATTTTACCCCAGTGACCGTGAATTGCTCTCTTACTTCCTTTATAGCAAGGTTACAGGAAAGTCATTGGATTTGTAACATGGGTTTATCCTTGATTTTGATCTTTATGGCCCCAATTAGCCTAATTAGATTTGGGATATTTTTGGTGGTTCCTTCTTGAGACAAAATAAGGATCTTTATTTCTTTACCACTTTGAGTTTTAAGGGTAAGGCTAAGGGTAGCCGCGACAGCCGCATTAGTCGCACAATCAGCTCTAGAGGAACTTGGAGTAATGAAGGCTCTAAGATTATATACGACACCCCACACTAGCCTACCCATTGAAATGAAGTGCTGGTTTCACTATGAGAACTCTCAGTCGCCACAGAATGGCTATTGGATCATGCATAAGTTCACTCTTGATATTGATGGTTCCTCACTACTGTTGCCTCCTCTATATTATGCTGGCTACGAAGAAACAATCAAGCCAAGAACACTTTTAGGAAGAGGAAAGTTCAACCACAGTCCCTGCTCCTCCCTTTGCCCCAACAAGATTGTCCAAGAAAGAAGTAGCGGGCTACTACTGATGCATCTAACAACACTTTTCTGTCACTAATTCTTGTTCCTAACCAACATTCTGACATTCACATTTATGGCACTGCTTCTACTACTTCATCTGAGCAGACACTTCCAACCCTAGTTACTATTCTTGATCCTATTTCAGAATCAGAACTTGGGCATGAGGAGCAGACTAAATTTAAACTTGATCCAACCCAAAATCAAGATATATTCAATACTAATTTTGATGATGAAGATTTCTGCTCCGGTGATTTGGATCAATTTTTGAATGAGTTTTTGGGGGATCTTACTAATTGTGACGACATCCTTCGACTACCACTTAGCGCACCACTTTTATAGTACATTATGATTGATTGTAGTTTATTATGACAACATCCTTCCACTACTACATAGTTCACTCTTTGTTGCAATAAGTTTCTAGAGGTACTTTATTGCAACAAAAATTATTGTTGCAGTAACCTATCGCAACAAAATTTTTGTTGCAATAAATTATAGCAACAATATATTTTGTTGCAATAAAGTATTTTTAATAATAATAAAAGTCTTTTATTGCAACAAATGTATTGCAACGAAACTTTTGTTGCAATAGTCTATTGCCATAGACTTTATCGCAACAGTGGGCAATCAAAATTTTTTGTTGCAATAGGCTTCATATTGTTGCAATAAACCTCTATTGCAATTTCCGTTGCCCACTGTTGCGATAAAGCTTGTGGTATTGCAAAAAAAGTTTCATTGCAATAGATTTTTGTTGCAATAAAAGACTTTTTTTTTATTACTAAAAATATTTTATTGCAACAAAAAATATTGTTGCTATAGTTTATTGCAACAAAAGTTTTGTTGCGATAGGTTATTGCAATAATAATTTTTGTTGCAATAAAGTACCTCTAGAAACTTATTGCAACAAATATTTTGTTTGCAATAGGTCAACAGAGTACCCATGAAACTTATTGCAACAAAACTTTTGTTGTGATAAGTTACCGCAACAATAATTTTTTTTGCAATAAATTATATATATATATATATATATATATATATATATAAATATATTTTTTCTCCACTAAACACATCATATTTAACCTGTCAACAATATAAACGCATCTTCGCAAAATAAAAATAAAAATTTACAAAAGATGCAAACCATCAATACTTCAACCATACTCAAATTAATGGAATGGTCGATTGTGGATGGGTTGGTTGTAGAAAAGAGTCACTCTGAAACAAAGAAACCCACAAATACACTCAAGATACATTTGGTACACTGAATGGGGATTACGACATGAATTGTAATCTTTATTACTAGGAATAAAATGTGTTGTAATGTAATAACTAAACTTATTCATAAGTTTGGTTGTGAGTTATAATATTAGACTAAAACTTAAGATTTATTTTAGGAAATATCTTCCTTATACAATTATATCTCCTTAAAAATTGTTATTTTTTAAATTTAAGAGAGTTATATGTCATTTTTTATGATTTTTTATTTTATAATTGTTAGATGGATATAGAAAGTTTGTTTATTTGGAAATATATTAAAATTTGAAATTATTGCACTTACTAAGGAATAGCTAATACAACCCTTTTAAAGAAAAATAGTTATTCCTCATTTTAAAGAATAGCTATTCATAAAGAATGACTACTCCTTGAAATAAAAACATAACCAAACTAAAGAATAGCTAAACTATAGGAATAATTATTACATTATAATGCTTATTACAGTTTACCAAACATGCCCTCAATGTTTTTTGAATTGAGGGAGAGAGAGAAAGAGAAAGAAGTGAGATTTTGTTATTTTGAATCAGAGTGTTTAACTCAAATGCTCGCTCTCTCTATGGAAGCAACTTCAATTCACAGCCAAGCCCTCTCTCTTTTGATAAACCCTAATTCTAACTCATACTCATGTTTGTGTTTCTACTACTATTATTGTTTCAGTTTCCGTACATACCAACTAAGTATAAACACTCCCAATTTCATATTTGACACCAGGGCAAGAACCATCAAACCCTAACCCTAACCCCAAAGACAAAGACAAAGATTTTGATTATGGGTTTCAGTCCTAGTCCTAGTTCAGATATCGTTGGTCTCTTGCGAAGTTGGGTTTAATTTTTTATTTATTGAGGTTAGTTTTGCAATGAATGCGAATTTGTCAGATTTATCCCCTCTTAGGACTGGGTTTATTCTCTGAAAAATATTTCAATCTCTCTTAGTGTTTTGTTGTAAACTTGACATAAAGAACTAGAAATGAAGATGTGCAGCAAAATGATTTTAAGAGATGAAAAACATGATGTAAATGTTAACTATGAAATTGAAAGACACCGGAAACCCCTTGTTTTTTCTACTCTTAAAACCCTCTTTAAGATTTGTTCAAAACTGAATTTAATTTTTTTTTCACATTACCTGCTATACAAACCCATAACCAAACAATAGAAAAGGAGGAGGTTATCCATCGCATTAATTTTTATTCTTTATTTAAGACTAAAGGAACCTTTATTCTAAATTCAAAAAACACAGCCCATCCTAAGGAGAAGTTATATAATATTTCGGTATTATCAACTCAGTATCTGAATTGGTGTTTTTAAACTAATAAAAAATTCACATGTGTCTTACAAAATAACAAATTAGCTTATTAGATCAACTCCAATAAAAAGTCGAAATTGCCCCTGAAATTTTAAAAGACCCCGCCTCTTTCTCCCTCTTTTCTAACACTGAAATTGCATAAACCTAATTTTTTCTCTTTCTACTTCTCAGTTCTCACTTTGCATCGCTCTTCCTGGAATCTCCTCTGCCTCTCTCTCTCAATCCCAAACTCTGATTTTGCCGCCGGCACAGCACTGTCCAGTATTTCCGGGCTCAGGTGCCTACAAGATCGGACCTTGTCTCTGTCAGAAAACCCCAAATTCCGCTGTTACTAGCATCATGACAGGCTCCATCGCCACTTCCGACCAGATTTCTCTCTGATTCCGTTGCTTCTTCCAACACTTGACATCTCATAGATGGTTTTCTCCCCCTCTCTCTCTCTCTGTTGGCCTTAAAAAAAAACTCTAGTTGCACATTTGTGTATAGAAAAAGAATCTTGAACAATTGCAGGAACTCAACCTAGTAACCAGCTTGCCTGATTTTTTTAAATTGCATTCCCAATTTTTTTCAATAGATGTATTTCTACATTCCCACTACTTTTAGCTTTTATAGTTATATTCTTTACACATTCATTTGGAAGTAAGATCTACTTGTATATGTTTGATAAAATGTCTCAACAAAGACAAAATACATAATAAATAGTTAGGGTTAACTTTTATTTATTTATTTTTAAATGTTCTTTTGGTTCAGATTTAAAAAGTTAGGTTTTTGTTGTAGTTTCTTCTGTAGAAACATAAAACTTCTTTGTTTATTAGTTGATTAAAAGTATTTGGTGGTTGTGCAGTTGTGCTTGAGTTTCAGCCATTAACTATTTGTTTGGGCAGAATTGCCTTTTTCAGCTATGCATTTTAAAGGTTGTTTCTTTTAGATGCATATAAGTTTGCAATATATGTTGGCTTACTTTAAATTTTCAAATCTTGGTCCATTCCTATGTTGGTACTGTGTTCTATTATTATTATTATTTTTTGTTGGTTTAGTTTACCGCTGGTGGTGGAATTGGAATAGTAATGCAATTGCTTTAGTGAAAATAGAAAGTTGAAGTGAATAGAGATTGTGGTAACGGAGAGATGATGGATTATTGGACTGGTGGCAGTGGAGGAAATAGTGGCAGGTATTGACCATATGCTCCTTCATTGCCACTATGCACATAATCTATAGTCACTTGTGTCTTCTTTATTCAAGATACATTGGGTTATGCCTAAAAGTCTCTTAGATATGTTGGGAGTGTTGGAGAACAGGTTCTGGTAGCCATCATTGTATGATATTTGGGGTGCAATTCTTTTGTGCATTATATAGACTAAAAGGGATCTCCTTTGGAGTTGAAATTGTTTTTATTATGTTTATATAAGATTCAATGACTGCCTTAATTATTCATTCTTGTTCTCATATGCTGAAATTTTTGGATTTGTGTACTTCTAAATGATTTTATTAGCTAACACTTATTGTGTACTTGGACTATGATGTTTCTATTTTTTGAATAAGAAATTTTTGTTATAAAAAAATATACATTGAAATATGTAGTAAGTTGAGAAAGAGATATTATTATTTTTGTTTCCTATGTGATTTGGATTTGCATTCACTTACTCTTTTCATGGGAATGGTTTTACTGATTTGAAGGTTTGAGCTTAGGAAGTGAATGGGAATGAATTTGACCATTTCCATGTCTCCTATGTTGGGATGGATCTTCTCATATTCCATTCAAACAAAAAGTGTTTGTTTTATTTAGAAGTTGTGTAGTATCATTAAATGATATGTTATTTTGTGTAATATATTCATTGTGATATAACATATTTATTTTATCAAACATCATTTATAAATGAAAGTATTCCATTTATCCTTTACAGAAATTGTTGTGTTGTTGGGCGTCATATCAATTTTCCTAATGTGTAATTATAGTATCTTATGGCAATGGAAGGTGTAGGATTTCCAGCTTGAGCATTGTAGCTGTTGTGATGTGTTGAAGAGCCTAAGTTGAGTGCTGCTATTATGATAAACTGAATAACTGTTTTGATAAGAGATTGGTTCCCTTGAAGAACCATTGCTTTCATTGAGAACTAAATATGTTCTTAATAAAATAATCAACTAAAGGATCCTACCACTAGACATTGTATTATGATTGATAGCTTTTTGGACATTGAATAATTTGAATGATTACTTGTCTAGAACTGTGCACTTCCAATAGATGCTTTATTTATAAATTCAATTGTAATTTTCAATTAGATTTCTTTAAAATAATATTTTAGTACTGGCAAATAGTAAAATAGAGGCAAAGATAGCTATGAGAGAAAAAATATGTATTTCTTATAAAAACTGATTGTTTACAATAATATTACAATCGTTCAATTTGATTTCTCTAAAATAATATTACAATCATTTATTCTCACTCACTAAAAACATTTAGTTTTTTTATCCATAATGTTTAAGCATTAACTTCTTCTTAGTCACAAAAGGTCTTGGAGAAGTGACCAAATCATCCATTGGATACTAGCAATCTTCAAAAGGTCTTGGACAAGTGAACAAATTATCCATTAGACAATTATGCGCAGCAAAAAGGAAACAATGTCATAAGACTGAGCATCAACAAATTGCAAAAGCATTTAGGCTTGGTCAAATGTTTTTTTTATTTTTTTTATTTTTTTTATGTTTTATTTTAAAGGAAACAGTAATACTTATTAGAACATATAAACATAAAAGTAGTCTATAGAGTTTTTTTTTTTTTTTTTTTTTTTTTTTTTTTAACAGGCTTATAATATATTACATAATTAGAGTACCACTACAAAATGACCTAACTTTTAGTATTACATCAACATTTGGCTTGGTCAAATGTTGATGTAACACCAAAACACATTAAATTAAGATTCAACTAAAAAACACAATATAAAATGTGTAATCTAGTTACTGTTAGCAAATTTTTACTTTCAACAACAATAAAAGTTCTTTCAAATAGTGTAACAAAGTTAAAGTTCAAGACATTACAGCAAAAAAGAAAAAAAAGAAAAAAAAAAGTTCAGAATAACCATAAAAGGAATGAAAAGAAAATTTTTGAGAACCCCTAAACTTTTTAGGGATTATTATGAATAACCATTAAAGTTTTCATACACTAAACTTTATAAACAAAGTGGGAATCAATCCTTCAAATTCAATCAAAATAATCTACCATTACTATAAAAAATAAGTTGATGCACTGCGAGCATCTTCAAATGCTTCTTCAATCGTCTAATCAATTCTAGCAATAAGCCTTAAGTTTTGGCAAACCAAACTATCCAACTTGAAATCAATACTTCTGAATATGAAAAAAAATCTAAAAAAGAAAGATTTAGCCAATTTTGTAAAGAGAAAAATCAGAAAGATAGAAAAGATAATTTTGTTTTGATCCACCCTTCTACTTTACTCCCAAGATTTGTTTTTCTATTTACTTTTTAGTGAAATCAAATTCAAACTTAAAATTTCATCCAAAAACCCTTAGCATCACCGGTAATATCATATCCAAAATCCCAAAATACAAAATTGAAGCCAATCATTCCATAATTTCATCCCATCCCATCCCATCTACAAAGACAAGCCCCAGTAGACCATCTCTTTCCTAAACAAAAAAAAAAAAAAAAAAAAAGAAAAAAAAAAAAAAAAAACCCAAATCTTAACCCATGATAGACCTCCAAAATAAAATCCATCATCGTACAAATTCACTTGAGTTGTCAACCATGAGTTCCACCACCCAAATCTTTCCCAGACTTGCTACCCACAAATAGCATAAAGCAAAAAGTTCAGCAAATTAGTGAAAAAGAAATTTCCTAATAATTAATAAAATCCAATAGAGAGTACTTTCAAAAAAGAAAAAGAAAAAAGACCAGAGATTTATCTCAATCGAACTTGGATTTTGCAGGCGAGGAAGCCAAAACCCATGCTGAGGTTGGCCAGTGGCAGGGGCAAAGTTTCTAAAGGAAGTGAATACGGGTTCGTTAATGGTTTGGTGGATAGTTTTGGGGAGGAAAGAGAGGTTAGAACGGAAGTAGGTGGGTTTGGAGTGGAGAGAGTGGTTGAGAGTCAGACCACCATGGGTTTCACCGGGGGAGGTTAGTTGGTGAAATGGAAATTGAAAGTTCAAATAATTAGTAAAACACCTGTTAACGTTTAGATCCCAAAATAAAAAATACCAACACAAACTTATAAACAAACAGTATATGTACAGAAAATGAAATATAAGCTATAACCAAATTGGTAACACACTCTAAACCATAATTACTAACCAACATAGCAGTAATTAAAAGGTAAAGAAAAAGGGAAGAAAGATGCAAACACAAAGATAACATGACGATATGTTATTGCAGAGGAAATTGAAGTACTTGGCGAAAAACCTCTCCGCCGCCCTCCAAGCGGTTAATAATCCACTAAAGAATATAGTTGGGATATATGAATAGCAGAAGACCCTCCAAGCCTAATCTACCCAATGCATCTAAGCCCTCCAAGCTTTTTGCTCTAACAAGGTTACGTCGAACCTTGTCTTCTCTAGCTTACTGGATCCCGTAATAGCCCATTGCATCAACCAAAATGAATTGGTCACTTCTGAATTGCTTCCCAAGCACCAAAATACCTCCTCACTAATATGGGTATGGTGAGATAAGAATTTGGCTAATGTACCTCTCAAGGATATATCAATGAAGAGGTTGAGAATAGAGGAATTTGGAGAATCAAACGATGAAGATTGTGGATGAGTCAATCTTATTTTTCTCTAAGATTTCTCTCTCAAAATTCTCTCTAGATGCTCTCTACATTTCGTGGGTATAAGGGTATTTATAGTAGGGTGTATGAGGAATGCGAAAGAATTTGGAGAATCCAAGGATGAAGATTGTGAATGAGTCAATCTTGTTTTTCTCTAAGGTTTCCCTCTCAAAATTCTCTTTAGAAGCTCTCTACATTTCATGGGTATAAGGGTATTTATAGTAGGGTATATGAGGAATGCAAAGAGTCAGTTACAACCAAACAGGACATTCTAGCGACTCGAGCTCGCGACTGGAATGAGTTGTGAGTTTGAGTCGCGAGCTAACTACCTAGCCAGACTGGAAATTTTGTCCTGTAGTGCAATAGCTGGTGTGACCCTTCAGCTCCCCCTGTATGCTTCACACGTGTACCATTCTGGCGAATTACTAGTCGCGAGACTCCCTTGAATTGCACATTTCTGAGATTTTTTCACACTCTTTCACACACTACCCTTACATGAATCCCACCTAAATACAGAGTATCTAATTGCTAAATTACAAGCAAATTTGGCACGGAATAAAGCCAACAAATGATTGAATAAGTTAAACCTTACAATCTCCCCTTTTGGCTATTCCATGACAAAACCCTAAAACAGACTCTAGACTTAACATGTGAGTTAAGAACAGTTGCCAAAACTCACTCACACCTAACTCTAGAAACTGTGAAGCTCTTTAACCATAAGAACAAGTTTTTCCTAAAAACAACAACACAAGATGATCATTGTAAGCAGCAAACATAAGGTAATTACATCAAGGATATAAAATCCAACAAGGGCATAAGAGTGAAGTACTAAAGAAAATGCATAACATTAACTAAAAGCACTGAGCTACAAAGAAAATGTACAAACTAAAATATAGTTTAAACATAGTTAATATAACACAAAGATCTTTCTCTCTTTCTCCCCCTATCATATCACTCCCCCTACCATGAATCATAGAAGCTGTGATGAACTTGGAACATATATACATGTAACTTGAAACACTTGCACAAAACACATTAGACCCTAAAGGTAAAGCAAGTAATAAAAGGACAAGTATAATGTAACAAGTAAATTGCAATTAAGTAAACATGATATGAAACATATGAGCAACTTGATCATACACCAAAACAGTCATATAGAAATGACTATAATGATTACATAGCAAAGCAAATGATCATCCGAACATGCATTCAATGAAGCATAATAGCATAAGGATGTATGCAAGTCTAACACACAAACACGATGCAATGAGAACAACAAAGCATAGATGTTAAACATAACTCAAAGCACCATAAAGCAAGCAAGAAAACAAACATAAAGAAACACAATAAAAAAAAAAGTTTTCTTATTAACACAATGTCTTCTCCCCCTTGGTATATGCATCTCCTCTATGGAATATCTCTCCCCCTACAAATGTGCACAAGAAATAGAATTTCTCCTCCTAAGAATGTGCACAAGAGTCATATAGAAATGACAAAACTCTTTGGTATACCACTCTAGAGTATACTCTCCCCCTTTTTGACACGAATAGACAAACGGGTCAAGGAGAAAAGAGGGCAAGAGATGAAGGTATGAACAAGGAGAATGATGCATGAGGGGTGCAAAATAAATGAGAAATGAAGCTCAAACAAAAGACAAAACAAAATGCTATAAAGCATAAGGTAAATATGACATGCTAGGATGAAGAAACAAGGTATAGACCAATGCATCAAAAGGATAGCAAAGGTGTGTGCAAGAGGTGGCTATATGCAATGCATGACCAAAGCATGGAAAATGTACATGTGGGACAAGGTGTGTTAAATACACAACCAATGATCCAAACATGTTCCTAATGAGGAAATATGAGAAACCCCAAAATTTGATACTCATTGGAGTCCAAACAAATGAGAAAATGCTTAAGAGGCATTTTAGCAAACACCTAGCATGTACACTATGAACAATAATGTAAAACAATGCATAAACATCATGAAATCCACCCTTAATACGTGTTCTTTTTGCCACAAGGGGCCAACATCCAAAGCAAATCATCAAAAGAAACCAATCCCATACAAAAATTTGACAAAAATTAAGTTTTCCTAACCTCTATGATGAAAATCCCAACCAAGAGTACAAAACTTTCCAAAACATAATCTAAGGATTCAAATCAATGAAAAGAGTTTAAAATTACCATAGGGATGTTAATGGAATGAAAAACCATTCAAATTGATTGGGTTTTGATGTAAAAAAATTGAAAGAGGGGTTATAGAGAGGATGGGAGAGGTTTAAAATAGGTTTCCCACGAAAAGCTCTTTAAAAAGCTATTTCTAGGCGTTTTGCGACTGGGCGAGTTGCGAAAATTTTCGTGAGTTGCGAGCGAGTCGTGAGTGAGTCGTGAAAGCTTTTGGATGAACTCGCGACTTGCGTTGTGTGACTGGCGAGTCGTAAGATGAGTCGCAAAAATTTTCGCGAGTCGCGAGTGAGTCGCGAAAAACTTTGACACTTGTTTTTCAACATAAAACATGTTTAGAACAATGAAAAATAAAGTAAGCACAAAACATGAACACAAAGAGTGATAAAAATCACTTCCAAATACATATAAAATGATAAAAAATCTTTTTTGTTTGATCCATATATAGATGAGCACACACACATCACATTTAAACAAGTACCATCGAACAAATGAATAAGGCATTTATGTAACATTAGGCATGTGTGTTGTGTGTGAATATCAAATGTGGAATAGTCCTTAGTCTAGAGTAAAGCTTCAATGATCAATTCAATTAAGTCATACACAACTAGTATTAAGTCAAGTGATCTATCTCAATTATAGAAATGAACATCTATGACCTCCCACAAGAAAATGATTACACATCTTTAAAGCTTTTCATTTGGCTTCTTTACAATTCACAACATTTGATCAGTTTTGATCTTTACATTTTTTTTTTTTTTGAGATCGATGTCTAAAATTTTTGATATTTCAATTTGATGAACAAGCCTTTGGCTTTTAGGCACCATACATTTTTAGTACAAGTCGCTTTCCATTTTTCCTAGTCAAATACTAGTATGTGCGACGGCTTTTGTAGCTCATTATCTCTTTCCGAGATTCGACATTGGTTGAGCTCTTTAAGCAAAGGTAAAAGAGTGGGAAGAGGTATAGGCACAAGTTTACGCATGTATCAAAACCAACATGACTATTGACTAATCATTCATGACAAGCTTGAAGATCGATTTACAACAATCACACATAGATGTCAGGATTTTCCCCACAAAGATAGATGTGCATACATAACGAGCTAAGCTCATAAATACACTAAGTCATTTGTACGAAAGTACTAGGCCAAACTCACATGTGATATGTGCTCAAACATATACGATTAAACTTTTTGAATTTTTCACTTTTTATGTGGTTTTGGATTTTTACTCACATAAAACTAAAACATAAAAGTAAGATCAAAACAAAACAATGCATACAAATAAATGCAAGATGCAAAAATGCATGAATATATAGCATCTAATGCATGAAGGACCCTACAAAGATCAAAAGAATTAGATTAAGGACCAAAAGGGCAAAAGCTCAACCATAGGAACCCTTCCTCATTCAAACGAAATGATTATTTGGAATGAGTGTCTCATGAGAAGTGAGACGAGGGTTGGAAGAATGATAACTGGAGATGCACATAGACAAGGAGTTAAGAGCATTAAACACTTTCTTTAACAACATGCTATTTTCACTCAAAACCGGTTTACTCTTTTTAGCATAACTTCCAAGAAGCTTAAGTTTCTTTTTTCTTTTGATTCTTTTAAGAGCATGAAACTTAGAGCAATGAGGTCTTAGATGACCAAAAGCACCACAATAGTGACAATCAATGTGTTTAGGTCCACTAGGCTTTTTAGGCAGGGATCTAGCAACATGGTTTTGTTCTCTCTTCAACTTATGACATTAAGGTTTTAAATGACCAATCACACCACAATGGTGACAAGTTGGAAAAAATTTAGATCCATCCAAAACCTTAGGTTCAAACCTAAACAAAAGTTTTGGCTTAAGAGCCTTTCTCTCCACCTTTTGATTTCTTTTGTGTGGAGGAACGTACACTGATTTGTCCTTTGAGGTAGAACACATAATAGACACAAAACTGGGTACCACAACATGATTGCAACAAATATTATCATCCTTTTTAGCAATAGGTTCAGCAATTAAACACTTGGCATGCATCTTAAAAGATTCTTTTTCACATTTTAGCTCATCAACAAGCTTGTTAGACAAAACAAGTTTAGCATCCAAGTCCGTATTCAAACATTCACACTCTTTAAACTTTTCAAGAGAATTTACAGCAAGTTTCTTATATTTTTCAACCAATTTGTTGGATTCATTAAGCTTAGCAATCAAATCATCATTTTCACAAAATAACTTGCTCAAATCCTTATGAAACTTCTTAGCATTTTTCTTCAAGAGTTTGATGTTAGGAATATTAACAACACCCAAATATTCATGTAACATAGCATCACAATCATGAGGGTTATCACTCATAGAGGCTTTTTCACAAACACATGACATATTACATTCATCATCAACCAAATCATGCATAGAGGCATACAAAGCACTATCCATGGCAACTAAACACAAGGGGTCAAGGATCATACTTAGGTATTTAAACCAAAATAAGTGCACCCACTCTGATACCAATTGAAAGTTCAAATAGTGTGTAAAACACCTATGAACGTTTAGACTCCCAAATAAAAAATACCAACACAAGCTTATAAACAAACAGTATATGTGCGAAAAATGAAATATAATCTATAACCAAACTAGTAACACACTCTAAACCATAATTAATAACCAACACAGTAGTAATTAAAAGGTAAAGAGAAAGGGAAGCAAGATGCAAACACAAAGATAACACGATGATGCGTTATCGAAGAGGAAACAAAAGTACTCAGCAAAAAACCTCTTTGCTGCCCTCCAAGCTATCAATAATCCACTAGAGAATATAGTTGAGATATATGAATAGTAGAAGACCCTTCAAGCCTAATCTACCCAGTGCACCTAAGCCTTCTAAGCTTCTTGCTCTAACAGTGTTACACCGAACCTTGTCTTCTCTAGCTTACCGGATCCCGCAATAGCCTATTGCATCAACCAAAATGAATTGGTCCCTTTTAAACTGCTTCCCAAGCACCAAAATACATCCTCACTAATATGGGTATGGTGAGATAAAGATTTGGCTAATGTACCTCTCAAGGATATATCAATGGAGAGGTTAAAAGTAGAGGAATTTGGAGAATCAAAGGATGAAGATTATGGATGAGTCAATCATGTTTTTCTCTAGGAGTTTTATCTCAAAATTCTCTCTAGAAGCTCTCTACATTTCGTGGGTATAAGGTTATTTATAGTAGGGTGTATGAGGAATACGAAGAGTCAGTTAGAACCAAATAGGGCATTCTGGCAACTCGAGCTCGCGACTGGAACGAGTTGTGAGTTTAAATCACGAGCTAACTGCCTGGCCAGACTAGAAGTTTTGTCTAGTAGTGCAACAACTGGCGTGACCCTTCAGCTCTCCTTGCATGCTTCACACGTGTGCCATTCTGGCGACTTGCTAGTCGCGAGACTTCCTTGAATTGCACACGTCTGAGATTTCTTCACACTCTTTCACACACTACCTTTATATGAATCCCACCTAAATACACGGTGTCTAATTGCTAAATTAGAAGCAAATTTGGCACGGAATTAAGCCAACAAATGATTGAATAAATTCAGCCTTACAGAAATCACGTCGTCCATGAAGGCCTAAGAAGAAGCTAGCTTTGCTAAATGGAGGAAAATGCTAGTTGGCGATGCCAGACAGTGGTTGTGCCGATGACCCAATTAGAGTGTGAGAGAAATGCTAGATTGGAATATGGGAGTGTTGAAGAGTTTAAGAAGAGAAAAGTGATATTTGCAATTTTAGGAGCACTTGCATTAGCCAGTGCAAAATAGAAAAAGTTGCAAATTTTATATATTTTTGCTTAAAAATTACCCACATCAGTCTATCTAAAACATTGCTTATATGCAAAATTGCTACAGTAATCGTGCATATATGCACGGTTACTATAGCTTATGCACGGTTATTGTAACTTTCTATATGATTATTTTATTTTATTTTCTCTCTCCACTCTTATTGGACAGATTAGATTGTTTCTTTCTCTTCCCCTTATCCCTTCAATGTCTAGGAAGAAGAAGAAAAAGAAGAAGACCACATTGCCTAGCACCACTGCAACCCAACGGCCGCACAACCACCACCACCAAAACTCATCCATTACAACATCATTAAAATCCAAAAGAATCAACCCAAAATAGAAAATCCAAACACAATCCACCCAAAATCAATGGAGTTGATCTAGTAAGAGGGGGAGAAAAAGGCGGGGCTTTAAAAAATTTCAGGGGTAATTTCGGCTTTTTATTGGGGTTGATTTGGTAAGCTGATATGCTATTTTGTAAGACACATGTTACTTTTTTATTGGTTTGGAAATACCAATTCAGATGCTAAGTTGGTATATACTTTCGCCAAGTTAAGCACTTGAACTAGTTATTTAAACATCCATATCCAATCTAGCCCATAACACCCAACAGGTCTTTTTCCTTTCCTTTTTCTTCCTCTGCTGCATCCTCTCTTTCTTTTTCATCGATTCAGAAGACTGTGGTTGTCACCACCTACCTCCATCATTAAATGATTAGGGCTCTAAAACTACTCAAGGCTACCAAGACAATACTAATGTGGCTGTGGCCACAGGGTTAAAGCACCCAAACCTTCTTGCTTGCTCTCTCTCTCTCTGTGGACTTTTGATAAACCCTAACTCTAACCATAACCATACCCATGTTTGTGTTTGTGTTTGTGTTTCTATTACCGTTTCATATCAACTAAGTCCGTACATACTAGCACCCCCAATTTCATATTTGACAGTTGACACCAGGAACCATCAAACCCTAACCCTAACCCCAAAGACAAAGATGGGTTTCAGTCCTAGTCCTAGTCCTCAGTTAGATATCATTGGTTTTAGATTTGACCCCAGTGACCATGAATTTTTCTCTTACTTCCTTTACAGCAAGGTTACAAGAAAGTCATTGGATTTGTACCATGGGTTTATCCTTAATTTTGATCTCTATGGCCCCAATAAGACTGATCAGATTTAGGATCTTTTTAACGATTCCTTCTTAAGACAAAATATGGATCTTTATTTCTTTACCACTTTGAGTTCTAAGGGTAAGGCTAAGGAGGAACTTGGAGTAATGAGAGCTCTAAGATTATATACTACACCCACAGTAGCCTACCCATTGGAATAAGGCGCTGGTTTCACTATGAGAACTCATAGTCACAACAAAATGGCTGTTAGATCATGCATGAGTTCACACTTAATGTTGATGGTTCCTCACTGTTATTGCCTTCTTATGATCATGCTTTTGTTGCCTCCTCTGTATTATGTCGGCTATGTAGAAACGATCAAGCCAAGACCATTTCTAGGAAGAGGAAAGTTCAGTCGTAGCCATAGTCCCTGCCCCAACAAGATTGTCTAAGAAAGATGCAGTGGGCTACTACTGATGCATCTGACAACACTTTTCTGCCACTGATTCCTATTACTAACCAATATTATGACATTCATATTTACGACATTGCTTCTACTACTTCATCTGAGCAGACACTTCCAACCCTGGTTACTATTCCTGAATCAGAATTTAGGCATGAGGGGCAGACTGAATTTAAACTTGTGTCAACCCAAAATCAAGATATATTCAATACTAATTTTGATGATGAAGATTTTTGCTTTGGTGATCTGGATCAATTTTTGAATGAGTTTTTGGGGGATCTTACTGATTGTGAAGACATTCTTCCACTACCAAATAGCGCCCTACTCTTATAGTACATTATGATTGATAATAGTTTATTGTGACAACATCCTTCCACTTATAGATAGCTCACTCTTTATTACAGTATTGATTCATTGTAGTTGTGGGTGTCAAAAACCACTTAAAGAAAAAGACTTAAGGACTATGTAGGGGGTGGTGATGATTGACAAGCACAATTTATTTATTGAAAATATAGGGGGGAGGACTCCACAATGGGAAGATCAAACAATTGATTTATCAAACAAGACTTGTATTCATATTGAAACATGCTTATTACAATGGAAAAACCACTTTTTCCCATGGTATTGAATTGCAATAGACAAGAATTTCTTTCTAATTTCTCTCTTTTCTTTCTCTCCTTTCTTTTTTGATACCCCTTCCATTTGCCAGTCCCTGCCCTTTTATAGACATATTCTCTGCCCTTAGCCTCCCAGCTATCCTATTTCCAGTCGGATTCTTAGGATATTTTTCCTTTTCTTTATTGGGTTTCCCTATTTCTTATCTTGAAACAGGACTTTTGGGGGTGTTTTTACTGTTCAGGTTGTCTCATATGTATTTAATGCAGTAGAGGTTAGGTGGAGAACCCCTTATTAATGTGGAGGTAAAGATTTCTGTTATCCTTATTTGTCTGGAGGGTTTCCCGAGGTTATATCTGGGCACACCATGGATTACCCATGTTCATTACCTCGGATAAGACTTTGTGAAATGTAATGTATCATTAATTTTGCAGGAACGATCCACAAGGATTCCCTTCGTTTCCTAAATAGATGGTCCGGTCCCATTCGACTCCATAGGATCTTCTAGGCATTTGGGCCTTATTTTGAGTAGATGGGTTTGGCCTATTTCACTCCATAGGATTCTCTATATACTTGGGCCTTAGGCCTAGGTGAAAATTCTTCCATCACCCAAGCCCCCTAGGATCTCTACATCATTAATGCTGAAGTGGAGATCATGGTTTGAGATAAATGGGGATAATCATTAGCTGTTATTTACGAAAAGTGGCAGTGCCAGGCAATAAATGCCTTGGACACGCCCAAGCTCTCCACCTTATGATTGAAGGCATGCCTTACAAATGGATGGCCAGATTGGGGTTTTGGAAAACAAAGAAAGGGTGGGAAATGAAGGGTCACTTTAGCCCTTTCCCACTCTTTCTTTTCTATATATAAAGAGGAACCTAGACTGGCTTTTGGGTTCCTTTCTATTATTCTCCTCTTAGAAAAATCCTTCTTCTTTTCACTGTAAGTCCCTCCGGTGATCCTTAGGCGATTTCTTGTGTGCTTCCTCCATTTTTCTTGTTTGTAAGTCCTTTGTTTTCCTTCCCCTTTTTTTTCTTCATATTACTTTTTGCTCTCTTTTTTATTTTTTATTTATTTTTTATTTTTATCAACACCCTAGTAACCTATAGATAATGGGAAAGTTCAAACCAATGGTTGATACACCCGAAAGGTTAGTTGAGTTTAAAAAGACATATAATATTCCTAATGATGTTGAGGTGAGGTATTGCCCTGAGTTCGAGGTAATACTCTCGAGGGGGGAGGACAGGGTAGTGATTTCATTAGTTGCTATCATAGAGGGGGGAGTTAGGATCCCCATGAGTGATTTACTCTCTAACTTTTTAAGGCATTTTAAGGCCGGTTCTGACCAATGTACGGCCAATGTATTTAGAGTGGTCAGTAATGTAGATGTGCTTAGTAAAAGCCTCGTCCTAAAGTTGACCACGCATGATATTAATTATATATATAATTTCCAAGATAGTAAAACTTCTAGGTTTCACTTCAAAATACGGCACAGGGAGGTGAGACTCATCTTGGGCCTTCTGGATTCCAAAAAAGAGATAAAAGGAGACTACCTCTTCATCTCGGGGAATTAGTACCCCGGCAGAATCCATTGTCCTACAATCATGGGTAGAGCAGGTGGGTAGATTTTATAGGAGTTTCTCATTTACCTACTTTTTGCATACCCAAGTTCCTTATCATATTTTTCTTGTTAACCCTTATTACCTTTATACTTTTAGAGGACATCGCCTTCAAAAAGAAAAGGCCACTAATCATTTCTACCGATCTGAATAGACTATTCAGGTCCCCCATCTACCCACATTCAAATGGGCAACTCCGGTAGCATATCTCATTCTCATTCTCATTCACCTGTTGCTTCCCTACATTGACGTTTGTAAGGTTGAAATTATTCATCTATGTGTTGGCTTTATTTCGTGCCAAATGTGCTCGTAATTCAGCATTTAGAAACCCTGTATTTAGGTGGGAATAATGTAAGGGTTGTGTGTGAGAGAGTGTGAAGAATTGATCAAGTGTGTGCAATAAAGAGGCTTCTCGCGGCTGGAACTCACGACTGACTCGCGAGTGGTGACTAGTTAGAATCCAGCACATGTGTGAAGCATGCAGGAAGTTGAAGGGTCAGACTAGCTGGATCACTATAGGACAAAAAGTACAGTCTGGCCATTCTGTTAACTAGTGACTGGAACTTGCAACTTCTCCTAGTTGTGAGTGACTTACCAAAGCACCTTATTTTGCAAAAAAATGACTTTTCACATTCCTTCTCATACCTTACTATAAATACACTTATACCCATGAAATGTAGAGAGCTTCCAGAGAGAATTATGAGAGAGAAATCCTAGAGAATAACAAGATTGATTCATCCACAATCTTATACATTTGACTCTTCAAATTCCTCTACTCTCACCCTCTCCATTGTCATACCCTTGAGAGGATTTTTAGCCAAATCCTTACCTCACCAAATACATATAAGTGAGAAGGTTTCTTGGTATTTGGGAAGCAGTTCAAGAGAGAACCAATTCATTTTGGTTGATGCAATGGGCTTATTACGAGATCCAGTAAGCTAAAGAAAACAAGGTCAAGCTTAACACTGTTGGAGCAAGAAGCATGGAAGGCTTAGGTGCATCGGGTAGATTAGGCTTGGAGGGTTTATTGCTATTCATGTATCCCAACTGATTTTCTAGTGGATCCTGTTATCGCTTGGAGGGCGGCGGAGAGGTTTTTTGTCGAGTTCTTTGGTTTCCTCTTCGATAACACGTGCCGGTGTTATCTTGTGTTTGCTTCTCTCTATCCCTTACTCTTTGCTTTTAATTACTGTTGTGTTATGATTTAATTATGGCTTAGAGTAGGTTGCATGTTTGGATATAGCTTATATTTATCATTCCGCACATATACTGTTTGAATATAAGCTTGTGTTGGGTTTTTTTTTTTTTTTTTTTTTTTTTTTTTTTTTTTGTGTAATTGGGGGTCTAAACATTCACTATGTTTTACACACTAAGTGAGCTTTCAATTGGTATCAGAGAGGGTACACTTTGATGGATTTCTATATCCTTAGTGTGATACTTGACCCCTAGGATGGATAGGTCTCAATCCCTCAATGAACCTCCCTTCTTTGATGGGAGTAATTACGCCTTTTGGAAAGTGCGTATGTGTGCATTCTTGTGCACTATTGATGAGAGCGAATGGGATGTTGTTGAAAATGGTTGGACTAGGCTGGAGGCTGCCAAATCTAGTTGGGACAAGGCAGCCCTTGCAGCGGTAATGCTAATAGTAAAGCTCTTAATGCTATATTTTGTGGTATCTCACTAGATGAATTTCACAGGATTTCTCATGTGTTAGTTTCCAAGGAGGCATGGCAAATTTTGGAGACCACCTACGAAGGCACCAAGAAGGTGAAAGATACCAAGCTTCAAATGCTTACCACTCGATTTGAAGAATTGAAGATGAGTGAAGATGAAACATTCGACTCATTTTATGGAAAGTTGAATGAAGTGGTAATCGGCAAATTTAACTTGGGTGAGAAGACGGAGGACTCTAAAGTTGTTAGGAAGAAACTACGATCATTGTCGGAGAGCTTCCGTGTCAAGGTGACCACCATTGAGGAGAGCAAGGATCTTGATGAGATAAAGGTCCAAGAACTCATCGGTTCGTTTCAAACTATGAGCTATCTCTACCATCTCAAAGGAAGAGCAAATCTCTTGCTCTTAAGATGATCAATGAGAGAATTGAAGCTCAAGATTCCTTGGATGAGGATAAGGTTGAAAAAGAAGTGGCATACCTTGCAAAGAACTTTCGCAAGTTCTTAAAATTCAAAAAGGATGGGAAGTCATTTGAGAAAGGAAAATTCTCAAATTTCAAGAAAGATAAGAAGGACTTCAAGAAGAAGGATTCCAAAGACTCTTCTCCTTCTCAAGCTGTCACTTGTTATGAGTGCAAAGGGCATGGTCATGTGAAGAAAGAATGTCCCACTTATTTGAAGGCAAAGGGTAAAGTCTTTGGTACAACCCTTAGTGACTCGGATAGCTACAACTCCAATTCGAAAGAAAGCTGCGATGGAGAAGGAAACTACTCCGCTTTCATGACCATTGCACCAGTAGACTCTTCGAAAGATTTGAGTAATCTAGTGGAAGAGCTTGGTGAACATACCGAAGTGGAGTCTATGGGTGTTGGAGACAAATCCGATGATGAAGAAGAAGAATGTGTCTATGAAGGAACCAATAGATTGCAAGAATCCTATAATGCCTTTCTTGAGAAGAGTGGAGAATATGCTAGAGTGGCTAAGGCAACCATTAGAAAGATGAAGAATGCAAAATAGGATTACAAAAGCATTCTTGTGCGGTATAAAGAGATCAAATGTGAAGTTGAAGGGCTGAATGAAGAGCTAACGAATGCCAATTCTAGGTTAAAGTTTCTTGAGCTTGAGATTATTCAAGCTAATGCCAAAGTGGAGTGTGTTGCTTCCAAGAAACTTGATGAGTTGCTTGCTTATCAAAAACCTTCTTCGAATAGAAGTGGCTTAGGGTATACTGGAGAAAGTAGCTCAAGCACTAATGTGTTTAAGGAGATGAAGTTTGATAAACCCAAAGAACCATTGGTTACAACCCCTCTTATTGAAAATGTAAAAGTTGAAAAGAAGTCAAATGTGGTGACTCAAAAGGTTTTGACAAAGCCTCCAAATCCAATGGTGGCTAAGCTCAAGGAAAAAGGAAAGTCTCTTCCTAAGGCACAAAAAGGTCCTCAAACTCAATATTATTGCCATCATTGTGGAATTTGAGGACACACTAGGCCAAATTGCCACAAGCTTCAAGCATTGAAGAATGTGGGTCCTCAAAAGCCAAGAAGACAAGGAAATGGCAATGGGAACCCCAAACACTCAAAAGGGCGAAAAGTAGAACCCATTGATAGTGACGTGATGAAGATGATTGACACCATCACCTCATGTTTGGCCAACTTCACCCTAAGGTTTGAGAATCGTGGCTCAAGTACCCAATCCTTAAAGAATTTCATCCCAAACGCACGTGCCATGTGGGTGAAGAAGGGTACTCATGCATAAGCATTATAACATGTCCATGCACTAATTCTTTCGATATGATGTGACATTGTTGATTGTTTGCTTATTTTACATTCTAGCATGTTTTTACTGTTTTTATTGTTTAAGTGCTTTGATTGTTTGTTTGTTGTTTTTTTATCATTCTTTACTTGCTTTGTGTCAAAAATCCAAAAACACATAAAAAGTATAAAATCCAAAAAGTTTGATCGGCATTATTGATTGTCACACGCATGTTTAGCCTTATACCTCCATATAAATGGTTTTGTGCATTAATGAGCTTAGCTTGTTCTTTATGCACTTCTATCTTTGTGGGAAACATCTTGACATCTATATGATTGTTGTAAATAGATCTTCAAATTTGTCATGAATAATTAGTCAATAGTTTTGTTGATCTTGAGACATGCATAGACTTGTGCCTATATCTCTTTCCACTCTTTTATTTTTTTGCTTAAGAGCTCAACCAATGTCAAATCTCAAAAAGAGATAACGAGCTGTGTTAAGTTATGATTTTTCTCATAACATTAGTGTTGGCTTATTCCATGACAAAAAGTGTTGTAATTGCTTTAATTTTTTTTTTCCTTGTATTTTGTGGGATATTATTGTATTGGGTTTAGTATTAAGTTGGTGAAGAATCGAGCATAAAATGAAGAATCAGTGGATTTCGCGAGAAGCTCGTGAAAAGCTAACCTGCTAAAGAGCCACATGAGAAGCACATGATTGGAAGCTGAACAGTCGTGCTAGGCTGTCAAGCTCGCGAGAAGCTAACCCGCGAAAGAGCCATATAAGAAGCACATGACTGGAAGCTGAAGAGTTGTGCCAGGCTATTAGTTTCGCGAATGTCTCGCAGGTAAGGCCTTCTCGAGAGGTATTTGTGAAACATTCTGCCTGGAAGATTTTTAAGTGTGACTTTCTTACCTTTCACCCATACTATATACACCCATTACCCACATAAATTGTAAGGAGGCCATTTAAAGAGAAAAACCCTAGATAGGTTTTCTACAGTGCACACACCTGTCTTTTAGAGAGGGAGAGCTACTCATCCTTAGTGAGAAATCATTCTAGCCTCTTCTCCTTCCCTCTCCCATTGTCATACCTTGAGAGGAGATTTGTACCCAAACACAACTCACACCTATTCAGAGTGTAGAGAGTGTTTTGGAGCTTGGGAAGCTTTGGGGATTTGCCAAAAGAAGTCAATAAGGCTTGGCAAATGCAATCGAGCGTATTGCATGATCTGGAGAGCTAGAGAAGACAAGGCTTAGTCAAGTCAGTTGGTAGCAGGAGTTTGGAGGACTTAAGTACATGGGGTAGACTTGGCTTGGAGGGATTTTTTGTTATTTGTGCACTCTAACTTATTCTCGAGTTGATCGATTTACCGCTTGGAGGGCGACGGAGAGGTTTTTCACCGAGTTTTTTGATTTCCTTTTTGATAACACGTCTTGGTGTTATCTTGTGGTTGCATCCTTATTCCCTACTCTTTTAGCTTTCATTTTTACTGCTGTGATTTGATGAATACAGCTTAGAGTAGTTTATTGTTCGTTTGCTCACATTTATTCTATTTCGCACTTAGTTTAAGTTAGAATAAAATTAACTAAGCCGTAGTTTTAATTTGGAGGTCTAAACAACTTTTGTGTTTTCATACAAATTCGAGCTTTTAAGTTGCAAAAGGCATCACACATACTAGTATTTGACTAGGAAAAAGGGAAAGCGACTTGTATTGAAATTGTAAAGTTGTGATTTACAACTGTTTTATGTTGGCTTTAATTCCGTGCCAAATTTGATTGTAATTTTATTCAATCATATTTCTTTGTATTTATGTGGGTTTTTAATTGTAAGGGATGAGTGTGAAGACTCAAGCTTAAAACGAAGAACAAGTGGATTTCGTGAGGAGCTCATAAGAAGCTAAACCATGAAGTAGGCACGTGTAGAGCACATGATTGGAATGCGAAGAATCATGACAGCTTGGAGTTTTCACGAGTGTCTCGCGGGTAAGGCCTTCCCATGAAATACTCACAAAACATTATGTTTGGCTAATTTGTCATGTTTGTTTTACCAAGTCTTTACCCATATTATATATACCTCATTACCCATATATTGTAAGTAGTGCTTTTTAGAGAGAAAACCCTAGAATACACACTTTAGAGTTAGAGATTGTTATACCCATAATCATCTACACATTTCTTTGTGGTTTTCCTCTACTTTTACTTCTCCATCTCTAAATCCTTGAGAGGTTGATAGCCCAAACACTTACCACACCCAATCTGAGTGTTAAGTGAGGTTTTGGTGCTACTGGGAAGCATTGGAAGGAGCCAATCATTGGGGGATGCAATCGGGCGTATTGCGGGGTCTAGGAAAGCTAGAGAAGACAAGGTTTCGAGAAGTCAGTTGGTAGTAAGAGCTCGGAGGGCTCAAGTACATTAGGTAGACAAAGCTTGGAGGGTCTTTTGTTATTCGTGTACTCTAACTTTATTTTCTAGTGGATCGATTATCGCTTGGAAGGTGGTAGAGAGGTTTTTCGCTGAGTTTTTCGGTTTCTTTTTCAATAACACATCTCAATGTTATCTTGTGTTTGCATCTCACTTCCCTACTCTTAAGCTTTACTTTATATTGTTGATAATGGATGAATATGGTTTAGGGTAGTGTTATTGGTTGTTTGTGCTCATTTACTCTTATTTCACACTAGTCTAAGTTAGAGTAAAAGCAATCTAGCCGTATTTTTAATTTGGGGGTCTAAACAAGCTCTTGTGTTTTAACACAAATTCGAGCTTTCAGAAATGTATGGTGCCCAAAAACCAAATGCGTATTCATCAAATTGAAATATCAAAAATTTTAGGCATTGATCTCAAAAAGAAATGTAAAGATCTAAAATGATCAAATGTTATGTATTGTAAGAAGCCAAATGAAAAGTTTCAAAGTTATGTAGTCAAGTTTATGTGGGAGGTCATATATGCTCATTTCTATAATTGAGATTGGTCACTCTACTTAGTGCTAATTGTGTATGTCTTGGTTGAATTGATCATTGAAGCTTCATTAAGCTAAATATTGTCTCACATTTGATACCCACCCACATCACACATGTCTATGTTCAATGAATGCCTTATTCATTTATGTGATTGTACTTGATTAAATGTGTTGTACATACTTAATCATATGTTGATCAAACACAAAGATTTTTGAGTATTTTAATTGTTTTTGGAAAGTGTCTTTTGTTTTAAAAAATTTCAAAAATTCCAAAATTTTTCAACTCTTCCTTTTGGCAACTCACTAGCGAGTGAGACTTCCAGTCACGAAAAATACTTAGAAAATTTTTCAAAAATCTGTGTTTTTGTCATTTTGGTGAATCCTTTGCGAGTGGAAGTCTAAGTCGCGAGGTTACACAGAGGCGTTCGTGACTCACTAGCAAGTGGAAGTCCTAGTTGCGAAAAAGACTAAAAGAAAATTTTCAAAATCTTGTTCAAGGGATTTTGGTGACTCATTTTGGCGACTCAGTCGTGAGTCACGTGAGTCGTGAAAAACACGTGTTTTGCACAAATAGGGTTAAATGTCAGATAGTTTTCAAAAACTTTTCAGTTTCCCTTGCATCACATGCAAACCTCTTTGTCTTCTCTGCTGTCTTCTCTGCCTCTCCCTCTCCCAAAACCACCATTTTCACTCACAAAACCTCCATTTTCATCTTCAATCTTCACTCAAACTTCAAGAAAAGGTATGGGTTTTCATTTATTTTCACTCTATTTCAAGTTTATAGCTCTAGTTTTCTTGGATTTGTTGTTTATATTGAGATATTGATATAAGGTTAATGAATATGGGTTTTTGATTTTTTTGTTGAGTTTGATATATGGATTTTGTTGAGATTGATAGTATAATGCTTGTTTTACATGTTTATTCTAAATGCTCATGCATTATGCTATGTTTTGTGTTGTGTTGTGTATGCCATGTTGGTGATAAAATGTCTTTTAGATGTTTTTGTGTGTTTTTGTTTTGGACTCCTTTGAGTACAAAGTTTTGGGGATAATCATGTTTCTTTGTTTTTGAAACATCAAATGATTATGTTTTTTCAAACTTTGCCCCTTGCATGTTTTCATGCCCTAGTTGCACACTTTTGCATATGATGCACACACACCCAACCTTTGACATGTTGAGTGTTTAATGCCATGATTGTATCATGCTTTGATGATTAGCATCTTCACATGTCAATTTTTTTTAGAATTACTCTTTAAATTCTAGTTTTTAGGGTTTAATTCATGGTTTATTTCTTTGGCACTAACTTGTTACTAATCAAGTTTGTTACCAGCTATTGTGCTTTGTTTTTGTGGTATTTGCTGCTCTATTTTGTAGATGGTTCCACGAAAAACCACTGCTCAGCGTGGTGACAAGAGGAAGCGCCTTGACACCAACCTGTTTTGCTCCTTTCAACACTTTGAGCGATATTCACACCATTTTGAAACAGGGCCGATCATTTAGAAGAGATTTTTGAATCTAGTTAACCTCAAGGATTCCTTCATCCCTAGCTGTTTTGAAGGAAGGGGCTGGGAAAAGCTAATTGGTGATCTCCTTGGAGTTTGTGAACCTATGATCAGAGAGTTCTACTCAAATGCATCACCCAAGGAAGATCACATAGAATGCTGGGTTAGAGGTCGTGCATTTACTCTTGAAGTGGGGGACATTAATGGTATCCTTGGACATGGAGAACAAGATCATGAAGATTTCTTACCATGGCTTTTGAGTAGAATTTTTGGTGTACTTTTGTGTTAAAACTTCTTTCTCTCTCCCATGTGCGTGTGCTTTTGAGTAGACTTTTTTTTTTTTTTTGGGGGGTAAAAGAAAGTATAATTCTATCTATTTATATGAATTCTTGCTATACAAAAATATGTCAAATCTAGGACTACCTTTTTTATCTAAACTTATCAATATCAATCAAAGTGTTGATCATTATCTATTGAATTGCAATGCTAATCGCCATCTTGTAGTGTATTTGGTAACTAAACAGTAAAGGATATCTCAATAATGAATGTGAATGGTTTTGTTTTAAGTGAGAGTAATAAATGATACAATATAGACAAATAATTAATGGTTGTGCTGGTTTTTTTTTTTTTTTTTTTTTTTTTTTTTTTTTTTTTTTTAAGTTGATATGGTTTGAAATTTTAATAGTTAGTTGTTGATATTTAATAAAGTTGGTTGATTGTAGTGTTGTGCTAGGTGCATAGTCTAGTTTTGTATGTATGTGCGTACTTTTGGATGTTAAAATGGAAGATGAATTTTTGATGAGTGATTTTATGTTATTCATTGAAAAGAACATCATTACAATATTTTGTACAAATTCAATTATGAATAGTTTCTAAAATTTATAAGATTTAAAAGACAGTTGAGTCCCTTTTTCATAGATGATTACATTGTTAATACTTATTACGAAGGGTATGTTTGGTAAACTGCAATAGGCATTGTAATGTAATAGTTATTCTTAAGTTTAGTTATTCAGTAGTTTGGTTAAGTTTTTATTGTAGGGTATAATCATTCTTTATGAATAACTATTCTTTAAAATGAGGAATAACTATTCATCTCTAAAAGGAATATAATAGCTATTCCTTAGTAGGTGTATTCATTTCTAAAATTAATATATTTCCAAATAAAAAAACTTTCCATATGCACATAACAATTATGAAAATAAAAAATCATAAAAAAATAATTAATCTCTTTTTCAAATTTAAAAAAAAATATTTTTTAGGAAATATAATTATATGAGTAGGATATTTCCTAAAACATAATTTAAGTTTGATTTAAAATGCTTTTATTCCATTGTCTTCAGGATTCTATTATTGCGTTGTCACTAAACAAATGAATAGTAATAAGCATTACATCCAAATGTTTTGTATTCCTTGTAATACCTATTCTTATTCCTATATAATTACTGTTATAGTCTACTAAACGTGCCATAAATGGATGTTATTTGGAGTTTTATAATGATTTTTTTTTATACTTCGCCTCCCCTAACTTGAACTCTTGGCTCCGTTACTGGTGAGAGTATCTATAAGATTTAAAAGACCGTTGAGTCCTTTTTTCATAGATGATTAAAACCCTTAAAGCATATTGTTTAACTTAATATATTAGACAAGTGATTACTTAGGTTAATTATTCAGATCTAGGTTAAACAAAATAAATCATATCATGCACAGTAGCGGAAAATAAAGAACACAACGATATGATGACTTAGGAAAACTAATGAAACGAACCATATCAAGGTAAAAACTTGGGGAGGATTTGACATAGCAATCCTCAAGGTAAAGAAAATCCACTATAAGAGAATTGAAGTTTATACAATCAAATTTAACCCTAAATTTATTGCTACCTCAAGTAGTAACTTACTGACACGACCACGTGCAAGTTTCGAATCCATGGACTCCTTCCCTTCTTGGACTTACTACAACACAAGCACCCATGCTTGTGACTTTGAGATCCCACTCAAAGGTTTCAAATCACCTTAAGTTGTTGATCTTTGTAGCAGTAACTAGGTTCTACTAATGCTTGATTGTAGATCTTTCTCTGATAGACGCTTGTGTAGTTAGAAGGTACAACACCTTTCAGATCTCACAAGGAGTAACTCACAAGTCTTCCAAAGGTCACCAAAACGTAGCTAGAGTTTCCCTTTTATATGTGGACAAGTTTGATTGAAACCCTAAACATTTTCGAGGGGCTTGGGCCTTGTTTTAAAATTCTGCAGAATCTGATTTCTGTGATTTTCGATTGGTTGAATCTAATTTTTTATCGATTGAGCTTGGCATATTCTCAACCCTTTTTTCTGTAGTTAGCTCGAACTTGAAGCTTGGAGCACACATCTTTGAGCAATGCATAACTCATAAACTAGACATGTTTTGTTCTCAATTTGCCAACACATATAAAATAGTGTTCTAAACATTTAATCCTAAATTTTTAGAATCTAACAATCTCCCCCTGTAGCAATTTATGACAAAACATACATAAAAATGAATTGCTTAAATAAAAAACTAGCCCAATTACAAAGTGCTGCCCTAATACAATTCTATCACAACTATTAACTATTAGTTGCTAGTTGCTAGTATAGACAACAACTATTGAAAGAATTAACCTGTAAATTCCTGAAACACTGAAAACAAACCATAAACGCAAGTGTGGAAAATACAATATAAATCCAAAGTAAAAATCTGACCTTTGAAAGTTCAAATAGCGTATAAAACACCAATAAACCTTTAGACCCCCAAATACAAGATTACCAACACAAGCTTATAATCAAATAGTATATGTGCAGAATAAGAAATATAAGCTATATCCAAATTGGTATCACACTCTAAACCATAATTAATTTACAAACACAGCAACAATTAAAAGGTAAAGAGAAAGGAAAGAGAGATGCAAACACAAAGATAACACGGCGATGTGTTATCGAAGAGAAAACCGAAGTACTCCATGAAAAATCTCTCTGCCACCCTCCAAGCGGTCAATAATCTACTAAAGAATGAAGTTGGGATACATGAATAGCAAAAGACCCTCCAAGCCTAATCTACCCAGTGCACTTAAGCCCTCCAAACTTCTTGCTCCAATAGGGTTACGCCGAACCTTGTCTTCTCTAGCTTATAGGATCCTGCAATAAGCCTATTGCATCAACCAAACGAATTGGTCCTCTCTGAACTACTTCTCAAGCACCAAAACACCTCCTCACTGATATGGGTATGGTGAGATAAGGATTTGGTAAATGTACATCTTAAGGATATACCAATGGAGAAAGTGAGAGTAGAGGAATTTGGAGAATCAAATGATAAAGATTGTGGATGAGTCAATCTTGTTTTTCTCTAGGGTTTCTCTCTCAAAATTCTCTCTGGAAGCTCTCTACATTTCGTGGGTATAAGGGTATTTATAGTAGTTTGTATGAGGAATGTGAAAAGTCAGTTTTCATCAAACAGGGCATTCTAGCGACTTAACCTCGCGACTGGAACGAGTCATAAGTCTGAGTCGTGAGCTAACTGCCTGGCCAGATTGGAAGTTTTGTCCTGTAGTGCTCCAGCTGTCATGACCCTTCAGCTCCCCTGCATGTTTCACACGTGTGCCATTTTGGCAACTTGCTAGTCGTGAGATCCAGTCGTGAGACTCCTTTGAATTGCACACATCTTGAGTTTTCTTCACACTCTCTCACACGCAACTCTTACATAAATCCCACCTAAATACAGGGTATCTAATTGCTAAATTACAAGAAAATTTGGTATGGAATAAAGTTAACACATGATTGAATAAATTCAACCTTACAATCTCCCCCTTTGGCTATTCCGTGACAAAACCCTAAAATAGACTCTAGACTTAACATGTGAGCTAGGAACAGTTGCCAAAACTCACTCACACCTAACTCTAGAAACTGTGAAGCTCTTGAACCACACGAACAAGTTTTTCCTGAAAACAACAACACAAGACGATCATTGTAAGCAGAAATCTTGAAATGCATATAGAGCAAGCACGCTGCGATCAAGTAGTAAAGACTATAGCAATAAAGCATGGCTTGACCAAACATGAACAATCACTATAAATAGTGATCACGATGATCATTCACACAAGGAATGAACATCTGGACATGCAAGCTAATAAGCTCTACAAAGTATCATTTGCATGTCCAATACTCAACCGATACAAAAACACAAAGTAGTTGCATTAAGGATATAAAATCCAACAAGGGCACAAGAGTGATGTACTAAAGGAAATGCATAACATTAACTAAAAGTACTAAGCTACAAAGCAAAGGGTACATAAATAAAGTACTTAATATGAACTAAAAGATTTAAACCAAAGTAATGTAAATATCCAAGAGTTATAAAAACTATAGACAAATAAGCTATAAACTAGACTAGCCAAACAATGGTTAGACTATCCAAAGATATGTGTCAGCTTTCTCCTTTAGAGCTCACAGAACTCCCCCTTTCAATATACACACTTCTCTTTTTGTGATGCACTTGGAACATATATACCTGTAACCTGAAACACTTGCACAAAACACATTAGACCCTTAAGGTAAAGCAAGTAATAAAGGGACAAGTATAATGTAACAAGTAAATTGCGATCAAGTAATCATGATGTGAAACATATAAACAACTTGATCTTACACCAAAACAGTCATATAGAAATGACTACAATAATCACATAGCAAAGCAAATGATCATCCGAACATGCATTCAATGAAACACAACATGATGCAATGAGAGCAACAAAACATAGATACTAAATATAACACAAAGCACCCCAAAGCAAACAAGAAAACAAACATAAAGAAAAAAACAAACAAAACAAAGTTTTCTTATTAACAGAATGTCTTCTCCCCCTTGGTATATGCATCTCCCCTATGGAAAATCTCTCCCCCTACAAATGTGCACGATAAATAGAATTTCCCCCCCTAAGAATGTACACATGAGTCATATATGTAAGGTGGAATTTAATCAACCATCTTGTTGGCTTTATTTCGTGCCAAATTTGCTTGTAATTTAGCAATTAGTAACCCTGTATTTAGGTGAAAATCATGTAAGGGTAGTGAGTGAGAGAGTGTGAAGAAATGCTCAAGATTGTGCCAAGATGCAGAGATTCGCAGCTGGGACTTGCGAATGGTAAGCCGCCAACTACAACACACGTGTAAAGTGTGCGAGAAGATAAACAATCATGCCAGTTGGAGCACTATAGGACAAAAAGCCCAGCCTGGCTGTTCTGTTATCTTGCAGCTTGAACTCGCAACTCAGTCAAGTCACGAGGCCAAGCCGCCAACCAGCTATGTTTTGAAAAACCTGACTCTTCGCATTCCATTCTCACCCTAGTATAAATACCCCTTATACCCACGAAATGTAGAGAGCTTCCAAAGAGAATTTTGAGAGAGAAACCCTAGAGAAAAACAAGATTGATTCATCCACAATCTTAACAAATAGACTCTTCAAATTCCTCTACTCTCACCCTCTCCATTGTTACATCCTTGAGAGGTTCTTACCCAAAATCCATTTCTCACCATACCCACATCTGTAAGAAGGTTATTTGGTGCTTTAGGAAGCAATTAGGAAGGGACCAATGACTATTGGTTGATGCTATGGGCTATAGCGGAATCCGGTAAGCTAAAGAAGAAATAGGTTCGGCGTAACCTTGTTGGAGCAAGAAGCTTGGAGGGCTTAGGTACACTGGGTAGATTAGGTTTGGAAGGTCTTCTGCTGTTCACGTATCCCAACTACATTCTTTAGTGGATTATTTACCGCTTGGAGGGCGGCGGAGAGGTTTTACGTCGAGGGCTTCGGTTTCCTCTTCGATAACACATCGTTGTGTTGTCCTTGTGTTTGCATCTCTCTTCCCTTAATCTTTGCCATTTAATTTTTGCTATGGATGTGATTTTATTTGGTTTAGATTGTTTATCAATTTTGTGTTTAGCTTATGTTCAAGTTCTGCACATTTAATGTTTGACAATAAGCTTGAATTGGTATTTTGTATTTAGGGGTCTAAACATTCATAGTGTTTTCAATGCTATTTGAACATTCAATATAGAAATGAAAAAGCTCTCAAGTATACTAATGACTCTTTGGTATACTAATCTAAAGTATACTCACCCCCTTTTTTTTCACGAATAGACAAAGGGTCAAGGAGAAACGAGGGCAAGAGATGAATGTACAAGCAATGATAATGATGCATGAGGGGTGCAAGATGAATGAGAAAATGAAGCTCAAACCTAAGACAACAAAATGATACAAAGCATAAGGTAAACATGATATGCTAGAATGAAGAAACAAGGTATAAACCAATGCATGACAAGGGTAGCAAAGGTGTGTGCAAGAGGTGGCTATGTGCAATGCATGATCAAAGCATGAAAAATGCACATATGGGGCAAGCTGTGTAAAATACACGACCAATGAACCAAACCTATTCTTAATGAGGAAACATGAGAAACCCAAAAGTTTGGTACTTATCAGAGTCCAAACAAGTGAGAAAATTCCTAAGAGGCATTTTATCAAACACCTAATGTGCACATTATGAACAACAATGTAAAAAAATGCATGGACATCATGAAATCCACCCTTAATACATGTTCTTTTTGCCACAAGAGGCTAACATCCAAAGAAAATCATCAAAAGAAACCAATCCCATACAAAAATTTGACAAAAATTAAGTTTCCCCAACTCCTATAAAGAAAATCCCAACCAAGAGCACAAAACTCTCCAAAACATAATCTAAGGATTCGAATCAATGAAAAGAGTTTAAAATTACCTTAGTGATGTTAATGGAATGAAAAACCATTCAAATTGGTTGGGTTTTGATGTAAAAATATAGAAAGAGGAGTTTTAGAGAGGATGAGAGAGGTTTAAAACAGGTTTCCCACGAAAAGCTCTTTAAAAAGCTATTTCTAGGCATTTCGCGACTGGCGAGTCGCGAGATAAGTCGCGAAAATTTTCGTGAGTGAGTTGCGAAAACTTCTAGATGAACTCGCAACTGGGGTTTCATGACTGGGCGAGTCGCCAAAATGAGTTGCCAAAACTCGCTACTCGCAAGAGTAGCTAGAACGAGTAGCCAAAAATTTTGGGACCTGTTTTTCAACACAGAACATGTTTAAACAATAAAAAACAAAGTAAGCACTTAACGTGAAGACAAAAAGTGATAAAAATCACTTCCAAATACATATAAAATGATCAAAAATATTTTTGGATTGATTCATATATAGTTGAGCACACACACAACACATTTAAACAAGTACAATCGAACAAATGAATAAGGCATTCATTGAACATTAGGCATGTGTGTTGTGTGTGTGTATCAAATGTGGAATAGTTCTTAGTCTAGAGTGAAGTTTCAATGATCAATTCAATCAAATCATGCACAACTAGTACTAAGTCAAGTGGTCTACCTCAATTATAGAAATGAACATATATAACCTCTCACAAGAAAATGATTACATCTCTTTGAAGCTTTTCATTTGGCTTTTTTACAATTCATAACATTTGATCATTTTTTTATCTTTACATCTCTTTTTGAGATTGATGCCTGAAATTTTTGATATTTCAATTTGATGAACAAGTCTTTGGCTTTTGGGTACCATATATTTCATTACAAGTCGCTTTCCCTTTTTCCTAGTCGAATACTAGTATGTGCGACAGCTTTTGTAGCACATTATCTCTTTTCGAGATTTGACATTTGTTGAGCTCTTAAGCAAAAACAAAAGAGTGGGAAGAGATATAGGCACAAGTCTACGCATGTATCAAAACCAGCATGACTATTGACTAATCATTCATGACAAGTTTGAAGATCGATTTACAACAATCACACATAGATGTCAAGATTTTTCCCACAAAGATAGATGTGCATACATAACAAGCTAAGCTCATAAATGCACAAAGCCATTAGTCCGCAGGTACAAGGATAAACTCACAGGAGATATGTGCTCAAACATATACGATCAAACTTTATGAATTTTTCACTTTTTATATGGTTTTGGATTTTTCTTTTTTACTCACACAAAACTAAAACATAAAAGTGAGATCAAAACAAAAACAATGCATATGAATAAATGCAAGATGCATAAAATGCACGAGGATATGACATTCAATGCATGAAAAGTCCTAGAAAGATCGAAAGAATTAGATCAAGGACCAAAAGAGCAAAGGCTCAACCATAGGAACCTTTCCACATCCAAACGGAACAATTATTTGGAATGAGTGTCCCGTGAGAAGAGAGACGAGGGTTTGAAGAATGAGAACCAGAGATGCACATAGACAACGAGTTAAAAGCATCAAACACTTTTTTTAACAACATGCTATTTTCATGTAAATCTAGTTTACCCTTTTTAGCACAACTTCCAAGAAGCTCAAATTTCTCTTTTCTTTTGATTTTTTTAAGAGCATGAAACTTAGAGCAATGAGGTCTTAGATGACCAAAAAAATCACAATGGTGACAAACAATGTGTTTAGGTCCACTAGACTTTTTGGGGCGGGGGGGGGGGGGGGGGATCTAGTAACATGGTTTTGTTCTCTCTTCAACTTATGACATTGAGGTCTTATATGACTAATCACACCACAATGGTGACAAGTTGGAACAAACTTAGATCCATCCAAAACCTTTGGTTGAGAGCTAAACAGAGGCTTTGACTTAACAGCCTTTCTCTCTACCTTTTGATTTCTTTTATGTGGAGGAATGTACACCGATTTGTCCTTTGAGGTAGAACACACAATAGGCCCAAAATCGGGTACCACAACATGAATGCAACAAATATTTTCATCCTTTTTAGCAATAGGTTCAACAATCAAACACTTGGCATGCATCTTAAGAAATTCATTTTCACATTTTAGCTCATTAACAAGTTTGTTAGATAAAACAAGTTTAGCATCCAAGTCCATGTTTAGACATTCAAACTCTTTCAGCTTTTCAAGAGAATTTTCAGCAAGTTTCTTATATTTATCAACCAATTTGTTGGATTCATTGAGCTTAGCAATCAAATCATCATTTTCACAAAATAACTCGCTTAAATTCTTATGAAACTTCTTAGTCTTTTTCTTCAAGAGTTTGATGTTAGGAATATCAACAACACCCAAAGACTCATGTAACATGTCATCACAAACACAGCAGCAATTAAAAGGTAAAGAGAACGGAAAGAGAGGTCCAAACACAAAGATAACACGGTGATGTATTATCGAAGAGGAAACCGAAGTACCCGCTGAAAAACCTCTCCCCCGTCCTCCAAGCGGTCAATAATCTACTAGAGAATGAAGTTGGGATACATGAATAGTAGAAGACCCTTCAAGCCTAATCTACCTAGTGCACCTAAGCCCTCCAAGCTTCTTGCTCCAACAGGGATACGCCGAACCTTGTCTTCTCTAACTTACCGGATCCTGCAATAAGCCCATTGCATCAACCAAACGAATTGGTCATCTCTGAACTGCTTCCCAAGCACCAAAACACCTCCTCACTAATATGGGTATGATAAGATAAGGATTTGGCAAATGTTCCTCTCAAGGATATATCAATGGAGAGGGTGAGAGTAGAGGAATTTGGAGAATCAAATGATAAAGATTGTGGATGAATCAATCTTGTCTTTCTCTAGGCTTTTTCTCTCAAAATTCTCTCTGGAAGCTCTCTACATTTTGTGGGTATAAGGGTATTTATAGTAGTGTGCATGAGGAATGCGAAAAGTCAGTTTTCATCAAACTGGGCATTTTGGAGACTCAACCTTGCGACTGGAACGAGTCATGAGTCTGAGTTTCGAGCTAACTACCTGGCCAGACTAGAAGTTTTGTCCTGTAGTGCTCTAGTAATCGTGACACTTCAGCTCCCCTGCATACTTCACACGTGTAACATTTTGGTGACTTGCCAGTCGCGAGTGAGTTGGAAAATCCAGTCGCGAGACTCTTTTGAATTGCACACATCTTAAGTTTTCTTTACACTCTCTCACTCACAACCCTTACATAAATCCTACCTAAATACAAGTCATCTAATTGCTAAATTACAAGCAAATTTGGCAAGAATAAAGCCAATACATGATTGAATAAATTCAACCTTACAACCTTTAATTCACAATACACATAAAGAGAGACAGTAATATCATAATGAATAAACATGTAAGGTTGAATTTATTTAATCATGTGTTAGCTTTATTCCGTGCCAAATTTTCTTGTAATTTAGGAATTAGATACCCTGTATTTAGGTGGAAATAATATAAGGATTATGTGTGAGAGAGTGTGAAGAAATTCAAGTGTGTGTGCATTGGAGGATTCTCGCGACTGGATCTCGCAAGTGACTCACGACTGGCAACTCGCTAAAATGCCACACGTGTAGAGCATGTAGGAAGCTAAAGGGTCATGATAGCTGGAGCACTACAGGACAAAAATGACAGTCTAGCCAATTAGTTATCTCACGACTAGAACTCGCGACCAGTACGAGTCACGAGACCAAGTTGCCAGAATGCTTTGTTTTACAAAAAATTGACTTTTCACATTTCTTACGTACACTATTATAAATACCCTTATACCCATGAAATGTAGAGGGCTTCCAGAAAGAATTTTGAGAGAGAAACCTAGAGAAAACCAAGATTGACTCATCCATGATCTTAGATATTTGATTCTCCAAATCCCTCTACTCTAACCCTCTCCATTGACATATCCTTGAGAGGTAAATTTGCCAAATCCTTATCTCACCATACCCATATCAGTGAGAAGGCATTTTGGTGTTTAGGAAGCAGTTCGAAGATGACCAATTCACTTGGTTGATGCAATGAGCTTATTGCGGGATCTGGGAAGCTAAAAAAGACACGATGAGGCATATCCCAAATTTATTCTTTAGTGGATCATTTCACTGCTTGGAGGGTGGCGGAGAGGTTTTTCACTGAGCTCTTTGGTTTCCTCTTTGATAACATGTGCCGATGTTATATTTGTGTTTGCATCTCTCTAACCCTTACTCTTACCTTTTAATTGCTGCTGTTGCGATTAATTATGGTGTAGAGTTTTTTATTTGTTTGGGTTTCTGCTTGTACCTATTATTCCGCATATATATTGTTTGGGAATAAGCTTTTGTTGGTTTAATTTGAAATTGGGAGTCTAAACATTCATTAGTGTTTTACACACTAATTGAACATTCAATTGGTATCAGAGCAGGTGCACTTGTTATGGTTTCATTACCTATGTGTGATCCTAGACCCTTTTGAGATGGATCGATCTTAATCGCTTAATACTCCTCGATACTTTGATGGGAGCAATTATGCATTTGGAAAGTCCGTATGAGGGCATTTCTATGTTCCATTGATGATAGTGCTTGGGACGCTATCAAGATAGGATGGACTAGGCCGAAGGCCGCTAAATTCACTCAGGATAAGGTAGCCCTTACAGCAATTAATGCTAATAGCAAGGATTTAAATGCTATTTTTTGTGGTGTCTCACCTGATGAGTTTCACAGGATCTCCCATGTTACAATTGCCAAGGAGGTGTGGCAAATTTTGGAGACTACCTATGAAGGTACCAAAAAGGTGAAGGATACCAAGTTGCAAATGCTCACCACACACTTCGAAGAGTTGAAGATGAGTGAAGACGAGTCTTTCGACTCATTTTATGGAATGCTAAATGAAGTGGTGATTGGTAAATTCAACTTGGGAGAAAAGACAGAGGACTCCAAGATTGTGAGGAAGATTCTACGATCATTTTCAGAGAGAGAGCAAAGACTTTGATGAGATTAAAATTCAAGAACTCATCAATTCTTTTCAAACCTATGAGCTATCTCTACCATCACAAAGGAAAAGCAAATCTCTTGCTCTCAAGACAATCAATGAGAGATTGGAAGCTTAAGACTCCTCGGATAAGGATGAGGTTGAAAAGGAAGTGGCGTACCCTTCTAAGGACTTTCGTAAGTTCTTAAAATTCAAGAGGGATGGGAAGTATTTTGAGAAAGGCAAATACTCAAATTTCAAGAAAGATTTCAAGAAGAAGGATTCCAAAGATTCTTCTCTATCTTAAGTTGTCATGTGCTTTGAGTGCAAAGAGCATGGGCATGTGAAGAAAGAATGCCCCACATATTTGAAAGCAAAGGGTAAAGTTTTTGCAACAACCCTTAGTGACTTGGACGGCTCCAATTCAGATTCGGAAGAAAGTTGTGACAGAGAAGGAAACTACTCTGCATTTATGGCTATTACATGCGTGGACTTGTCGGAAGATTTAACCTTTCTAGTGGAAGAACTTGATGAGCACACTGAAGTAGAGTCTATGAGGATTGGAGAAGAATCCGATGATGATGATGAAAGAGCAAAGGGACTGCAAGAATTCTATAATTCTCTTCTTAAGAAGACTGGAGAGTATGCTAGAGTGGCTAAGACAGCCATTAGAAAAATGAAGAAAGCTAAACAAGACTACAAGATCACACACATGAGGTACAAAGAAATGAAGTGTGAAGTTGAGGCGCTGAATGGAGAACTAACCGAAGCCTACTCCAAGATCAAGTTTCTTGAGCTTGAAGTGATTCAAGCTAATGCCAAAGTGGAGCATGTAGCCTCCAAGAAACTTGACAAAGTGATTGCACATCAAAAGCCTTTTTTCTGACAAAAGTAGCTTAGGATACACCAGAGAAAGTAGGTCAAGCTCCAATGTGTCTAAGGAGATGAAGTTTGTTAAGGCTAAGGAACAAATGGTAACAACTCAAATTGTTGAGAATGTGAAGGTTGAGAAGAAGCCAATTGTGATTGATCAAAAGGTTTTGACAAAATCTCAAAATCCATTTGTGGCCAAACCCAAGACTAAAAGGAAGTCTCTACCAAAGTCACAAAAAGGTCCTCAAACTCAACATTCTTGCCACCATTGTGGAATCTGAGGACACACTAGACCTAATTGCCACAAGCTTCAAGCATTGAAGAATGCTAGTTTTTAAAGGCGAAGAGGACAAAGAAATGGCAAAAGGGAATCTCAAACGATCAAAAGGGTGTGAAGTTGTCTCCGATATTGGTGATGTGATGAAGATGATAGACACCATCACTTATTGTTTGGCAAACTTCACCCTAAGGCTTGAGAATCACAACTTAAGTACCTAATCTTCTAAGGATTTATTGCAATAAAAGACTTTTATTATTATTAAAAATACTTTATTGCAACAAAAAATATTGTTGCTATAATTTATTGCAACAAAAGTTTTGTTATGATAGGTTATTGCAACAATAATTTTTGTTGCAATAAAGTACCTCTAAAAACTTATTGCAACAAATATTTTTGTTGCGATAGGTGAATAGAGTACCTGTGAAACTTATTGCAACAAAACCTTTGTTGCGATAAGTTACTGCAACAATAATTTTTGTTGCAATAAATCATATATATATTTTTTAAATCTATTTTTTTCCACTAATCACATCATATTTAACCTGTTAACAATATAATTGCATCCACACAAAATAAAAATAAAAATCACCAAAAGACGCAAACCATCAATACGTCATCCATACTCAAATTAATGGAATGATCAATTGTGGATGGGTTGGTTGTAGAAAAGAGTCGCACACTGAAACAAAAAAACCCACAAATACACTAAGTGTTTTTTAAATTGAGGGAGAGAGAAAAAGAGAAATAAATGAGATTTTGCTATTTTGAATCAGAGTGTTCAACTTAAACGCTCACTCTCTATGTGGATGCAACTTGAATGCATAGCCAAGCCTTTTCTCTTTCAGTAAACCCTAATTCTAAATCATACTCATGTTTGTGTTTCTATTACTGTTACTGTTTCAGTTTCAGTACATACCAACTAAGTAGAAACAACCCCAATTTCATATTTAACACCAAGGTAGGAACCTTCAAACCCTAACCCTAACCCTAACCCCAAAAACAAAGACAAAGATTTTCATTATGGGTTTCAGTCCTGGTCCTTGGTTAGATATCGTTGGTCTCTTGGGAAGTTGGGTTTTTAGTTATTTATTTACTTATTGAGGTTAGTTTTGCAATGAATGTGGTGTTGTCAAATTTGTCCCCTTTTAGGACTGGGTTTATTCTCTGAAAAATATTTCAATCTCTCTTAGAGTTTTGTTGTAAACTTGACGTAAAGAACTAGAAATGAAGACATGCAGCAAAATGATTTTAAGAGATGAAAAATGGGATGTAGATGTTAACTATGAAATTGAAAGACACTAAAACCCCTTGTTTTTTCTACTCTTAGAACTCTCTTCAAAATTTGTTCAAAACTGAATTCAAATTTTTTCACATCATCGGCTATACAAACCCATAACCAAACAGCAGAAAAGGAGAAGGTTGTCCGGACCATTAATTTTTATTTTTTGTTTAAGACTAAATTCAAAAAACACAAAGTCCAACCCAGGGAGAAAGTATATGAAGTTTCGGTATTACCAGTTCAGCATCTGAATTGGTGTTTCCAAACCAATAAAAAACTGACATGTGTCTTACAAAGTAGCACATCAGCTTATTAGATCAACTCCAATAAAAAGTCAAAATTTCCCTTGAAATTTTAAAAGCCCCTGCCTCTTTCTCCCCCTTTTCTAACTCTGAAATTTCATAAACCTAATTTTTTTTTCTTTCTACTTCTCAGTTCTCACTTTGCATCTCTCTCCCCGGAATCTCCTTTGCCTCTCTCTCTCTCTCGTTCTCTCTCTCTCACTATGATTTTGCCGTCGGAACAACACTGTCCAGTATCTTCGGACTCAAGTGCCTATGAGATCAAACCTTGTCTCTATCAGAAAAACCCAAATTCCCCTGTTTCTAGCATCATGGCAAGCTCTATCACCACTTCCGACTAGATTTCTCTCTGATTCTGTTGCTTCTTCCAACACTTGACATCTCATAAAACGTTCTCTCTCTCTCTCTCTCTCTCTCTCTCTCTCTCTCTCTCTCTCTCTCTCTCTCTCTGTGGCCTTAAAAAAAAAAAAAAAAAAAAAAAAAAAAAACTCTAGTTGCACATTTGTGTATAGAAAAAGAATCTTGAACAATTGTAGGAACTCAACCTAGTAACCAGCTTGCCTGATTTTTTTAAATTGCATTCCTATGTTCCCACTGTTTTTAATAGATGTATTTCTACATTCCCACTACTTTTAGTTTTTATAATTATATTCTTTACAAATTCATTTGGAAGTAAGATCTACTTGTATATGTTTGATTAAATGTCTCAACAAAGACAAAATATATGATAAATAGTTAGGGTTAACTTTTATTTATTTATTTTTAAATGTTCTTTTGGTTTAGATTTAAAAAATTAGGTTTTTGTTGTAGTTTCTTCTGTAGAAACATAAAACTTCTTTGTTTATTAGTTGATTAAAAATATTTTGTGGTTGTGCAGTTGTGCTTGAGTTTTAGCCATTAATTATTCGTTTGGGCAGAATTGCTTTTTTCAGCTATGCATTTTAAAGGTTGTTTCTTTTAGATGCATATAAGTTTACAATATATGCTAGCTTACTTGAAATTCTCAGATCTTGGTCCATTCCTTATAGTAAGTTTGGTACTTTGTGTTCTTTTTATTCTTTTTTCTTTTTTCTTTTTGTTGGTTTAGTTTACCACTAGTGGCGGAATTGGAATAGTAATGCAATTTCTTTAGTGAAAATAGAGAGTTGAAGTGAATAGAGATTGTGGTAACAGAGAGATGATGGATTATTGGATTGGTGGTAGTGGAGGAAATAGTGGCAGGTATTGACCCTATACTCCTTCATTGCCACTGAAAGTTCAATTAGTGTGTAAAACACTAATGAGTGTTTAGACCCCTAATTTTAACAATACCAACACAAGCTTATACACAAACAATATATGTGCGGAATGATGTATATAATCTATAACCAAATGGGTAAAACACTGAAAACCATAATTAATCACAAACACAACAGCAATTAAAAGGTAAAGAGTAAGGGAAGAGATGCAAACACAAAGATAACACCAGCACGTGTTATTGAAGACGAAATCGAAGAACTCAGCGAAAAACTTCTCCGCTGCCCTCCAAGCGGTCAAATGATCCACTAAAGAATATAGTTGATATACATGAATAGCAGAAGACACTCCAAGACTAATCTACCTAATGCACCTAAGCCCTCCAAGCTTCTTGCTCCAACAAGGTTACGCCTAATCTTGTCTTCTTTAGCTTCCCGGATCCCGCAATAAGCCCATTGCATCAACCAAGTAAATTGGTCATTTTTGAATTGCTTCCCAAGCACCAAAATACCTCCTCACATATATGGGTATGGTGAGATAAGGATTTGGCAAAATGTACCTCTCAAGGATATGTTAATGGAGAGGGTGAGAGTAGAGGAATTTGGAGAATCAAATGATGAAGATTGGAGATGAGTTAATCTTGTCTTTCTCTAGGATTTCTCCTTCAAAATTCTCTTTAGAAGCTCTCTACATTTCGTGGGAATAAGGGTATTTATAGTAGTGTATGTGAGGAATGTGAAAAGTCAAGTTTCATCCAAATAGGGCATTCTGGTGACTCAACATTGTGACTCGAGTTTGAGTCAAGAGCTAACGGCCTAGCCATATTATATATTTTTATCCTATAGTGCTCCAGCTGTCGCGATCCTCCAGTTCCCTACATGCTTCACACGTGTGCCACTTTGGCAACTTGCCAGTCGCGAGTCTGTCACGAAATCTAGTCGCGAGACTCCTTTGATTTGCACACATCTTGAATTCTCTTCATACTCTCTCACACAAAACCCTTACACGATTCCCACCTAAATACAGGGTATCTAACTGCTAAAATATAAGCAAATTTGGTACGGAATAAAGCCAACACATGATTGAATAAATTCAACCTTACAGCCACTATGCACATAATCTATAGTCACTTGTGTTTTCTTTAGCCAAGATACATTGGGTTATGCCTAAAAGTCTAAAACCTTTATTTGGAACGCTGTGACAGAAAATTAAGCTAGAATGGTGAATTTGTGACTTTATATAATTATATAATATGTGGCTACTGATGGTGTATTTACTACTAATTGTGTGGATGACTTTGTAAAGTTGTGATTTACAACTATGTGTTTACTTGGCTTTTATTCTGTGCCAAATTTGATTGTAATTTTATTTAATCTTTTGTACCCTGTATTTATTATGGGATTTGATTGTAAGGGTTGTGTGTTAGAGAGAGAGAGTGTGAAGACTCAAGCAACTGAAGGCTGAGGAGCTCTTACGGGTATCTCACGACTAAGCATCCCGCGAAGTGAGCCATGTGCCCTGCACTTGACTGGAATGCGAAGAGTCAGGACAGATGGTGACAACTATGTTTCGCGAGTATCTCGCGGGTAAAGACTTCCTGCGAGACATTCTGTTCTACCAGACTGTACTATTTGATACACACTTTCTGTACCCACACTATATATACCCACATTACCCACAAATGTTGAGGAGTGCTTCTGAGAGAAAACTCTAGCCAAACATCTTGAGAATTAGAGATTGTTATACCCACAATCCTCTACACATTTGCTTGTGGAATTTCCTCAACTCATACCTTTTCATTTCCATACCATTGAGAGATTGATAGCCCAAAAACTTACCACACCCTTTCAGAGTGTCAAGTGAGGTTTTGGTGTTGCTGGGAAGCATTGGAAGAAGCCAAGGATGGCAGATGCAAACTTGTTACAGGATCCGGAGAGCTAGACAAGACACAGTCCTGAGAAACCTTGTTGGAGTAGGAGTTTGAAGGGCTTAGGTACATCGGGTAGATTAGACTTGGAGGGTCTTTTGCTCACCCATGTATCCCAACTAATTTTTAGTGGATTGATTACCGCTTGGATGGCGGCGGAGAGGTTTTTCACTGAGTTCTTCGGTTTCCTCTTCGATAACACATTGGCGTGTTATCTTGTGTTTGCATCTTTCTTCCCTACTCTTTTACATTCCATTTTATTGCTGTGTTGCTTTGATTATGGATTAGAGTAGCTTGTTTGTTCATCCGCTTGCATTTACACTATTCCGCACTTAGTATTAAGTTAATGTAAAATCTATCGAGCTGTAACTTTAATTTGGGGGTCTAAATAGTTCTTGCGTTTTTGACACATTTTCAAGCTTTCAATTGGTAACAAAGCGGGTGCACTTGCTGTGGTTTAATTGCCTTGGTGTGATCCTTGACCCCATTTGAGATGGACCGGTCTCAATCTTTAAATATTCCACCATATTTTGATGGTAGTAATTATGCCTTTTGGAAGTTCTGAATGAGGGCATTCTTGTGTTCAATTGATGATACTGTTTAGGATGTAGTAGAAGTAGGATGGACTAGGCCGGAGGCCACTAAATCCACTTGGGATAAGGCAACACTTGCGGCAGCTAACGCTAACAGTAAAGCTTTGAATGCATTCTTTTGTGGTGTTTCTCCAGATGAGTTTCACAGGATTTCTCACATAATAGTAGCAAAGGAAGCTTGGGAGATATTGGAGACCACCTATGAAGGAACAATGAAAGTGAAGGATACAAAGCTGTAGATGCTAACCACCAGATTTGAGGAGTTGAAAATGAGTGAGGACGAGTCATTTGACTCTTTCTATAGTAAGCTGAATGAAGTGGTTATTGGCAAGTTCAACTTAGGTGAGAAAATGGAGGACTCAAAGATAGCGAGGAAAATCCTTCGATCATTGCTGGAGAGCTTTCGAGCAAAAGTCACAGCTATAGAGGAAAGTAAAGATTTGGATGAGATCAAAATCCAAGAGCTCATTGGATCTCTCCAAACGTATAAGCTGTGACTGCCTTCTCATAAGTCGAGTAAATCTCTTACTCTTAAAACCATCACCGAAAGAATGGATGATTCCTTTGAAGAAGATGGAGTGAAGAAGGAGGTAGCATTTCTTGCAAAGAACTTCCAAAAATTTCTAAAGATGAAGAACAGTGGGAAACCGTTTAGCAGAGGGAAGTTTTCATCCTCCAAAGGTGATAGGAAGGAGTTTGAAAAGAAAGATGGGAAGGACACTCAATCTCCTCAAGGCATTGTGTGTTATGAATTCAATGGCCATGGACATCTCAAGAAGGAGTGTCCCAACTATCTAAGAGGGAAGGTCAACGCATATGCCATAACACTTAGTGATTCGAATTCTTCCAATTCAGATTTGGAAGAGAGCTGTGATAGAGAAGGGAATTACTCCGCTTTTATGACTATTGCTCATGTAGAGTCCTCGGAGGACTTGAGTTTGCTAATGGAAGAGCTGGTGAACATAGTGAAGTGGAGTCAATGGGAGTAGTAGAAGAATCTGATGCTGAAGAAGATGAAAGTGCAGTGGGTCTTCAAGAAAACTACAATTCTCTACTTCAGAAGTCAGGAGAATATACAAGGGTGGCCAAGGCAGCATTTAAAAAGATGAAGAAGGTAGAAAAGGACTATAGAAGTCTCCTAGTGCGATATAAGGAGGCCAAATGTGAAATAGAGATGTTGAATGGAGAGTTAACCGAAGCCTACTCAAAGATAAAATTCCTTGAGCTTGAGGTGGTTCAAGCCAATGCAAAAGCAGAGCGAGTCTCCTCCAAGAAGCTTGATGAAGTCCTCTCTCATCAAAAACCTTGCTCCGAAAAAACCGGATTAGGATATACTGGAGAAAGTAGTTCAGTTGTCAAAGTATCCAAGGAATTGAAGTTTGTGCAAGCCAAAGAACCAGTAGTGGCTGCCTTTACTCCTAAGAAAGTGGAGGATGAGAAGAAGAAGAATGTGACTGACCAAAAGTTTATGACGAAGCCTCCTAAACAATCAGTGGTCAAACCTAAGGGTAATGGGAAATCACTCCCAAAGTCACAAAGAGGTTCGAGAATTTAACATTTCTGTCATAACTGTGGACTTCAAGGATACACCAGACCAAATTGTCATAAGCTGAGGGCATTGAAGAATGCAAGTGTTCAGAGGTCAAGAGGACCAAGAAATGACAAACGGAATTGGGTTGTTGAGTAATCAAAAGGTCGAGATGGTTATTCCAGTGTGATGGATGTGGTGAAAATGATTGATGCATTCACCACCTGTTTGGCAAGCTTCTCCAGAAGGTTTGAAGGCCACAACACTCGTACCCAATCCTATAGGGATATCACCCCAAATGCATGTGCCGTGTCGGTGAAGAGGGGTACTCATGCATAAGCATTACAACATGCCCATGCATTAATAATTCCAATGTTTAGGGGCATATGTTCATGCATCACGACATGCATAATTCACTTTATGTCAAATGCTTCTGGTTTATAGCATGTTTCATTTACTTGTTTTGGTTTGTACCTGTTTTTGTTGATCTTACTTTACTTGTTCTGTTTTTGAGTGTGTTCAAAAATTCAAAAACCTATAAAAATTGAAAAATCTTCAAAAAGTTTGATCGCTTATGTTTTGTATATCACATGTGAGTTTGGCCCAGTACCTTTGTATTAATGACATAGTGCATTTATGAGCTTAGCTTGTTATGTATGCACATATATCTGTGTGGAAGAAATCTTTAAAACTATGTGTGATTGTTGTAAATAGATCTTTAAGCTTGTTATGAATGATTGGTCAATAGTATTGATAGTCTTGATACTTGCATAGAGTTGTGCCTATATCTATTCCCACTTTATTTTTTATGTTTTTGCAAAAGAGCTCACCAAATGTAAATCTCAAAATGAAAAGAGATATTGAGTTGCAAAAGCCTATCGCACATACTAGTATTTGACTAGAAAAAAGGGAAAGCGACTTTTCTAATGAAATGTATGGTGCTCAAAAAGCCAAAGGCTAACTCTCAATGTTGAAATATCAAAAATTTCAATTACCGATCTCAAAAAGAGATGTATTATCCAAAAAGGATCAAATGTTATGATTTATGCAGAAACCAAATGAAAAGCTTCTAAGATTTGTAATCAATTTGTAGGAGGTCATATATGTTCATTTCTATAATTGAGATAGACCACTTGATTTAGTACCAGTTGTGTATGACTTGATTGAATTGATCATTGAAGTTTCACTCTGGTCTAAAGACTATTTCACATTTGATACTCACTCACAACACACAAGACTTTGATTCAATTAATGGTTATCTCATTTGTGTGATTGTACATGTTTAAATGTGATGTGTATGCTCATGTACTTGCTGATCAAACCCAAAAATATTTTTGAGTGTTTTATATGTTTTTGAAAGTGATTTTATACTTTTGTGTCTTTAGTTTTTGTTCAAAATGCATTTTTGTGTTTTTCTTCAAAAACTGGTTCAGAGGTTTTTTCACGAGAAGCTCGCGACTTAGAGCTTCCCGCAAAATGTGCTTAAGGGAAATTAAAAAGTCAAATTTTCATACAGAGACTCTCGTTATTGCCTCGCTAGTATTTTGCGACTAAACACTTCCCGCGAAATGTTTTTAGGCAAAAATTGGAAAATTTTCAATTCATACAGAGGCTATCACGACTGTCTCTCGACTTATTCGCGACTGTCTTGCGACTTATTTGTGACTAAAAGCTTCTTGCGAAAGCTTTTGTGCTTCAGTGGCCATTCTCGCAACTATCTCGCGAATGTTTTGCTACTGTCTAACCCACGAAGAATGCGTATTTCCAGTTTTTATGTAGCAAATGTGACAGCTTTTCAAAACATCTTTATTTCCCTCGCACTACCTCTTTTCGAACCCTTCTCAACCCAAAATCATTTTTCCCTAAAACACCATCACTTTCAAGCAAAAATCTCTGCAAAATCACTTCAAGGTATGTTTTTCTAAACATTGCTTTCATTTTTCCTTAAATTTTGTAGATTTTAGCTTAGGGCTTTAAAAATTGGGGATTTTTTTGAAAAAGGGTTGGGTTTCTAGGCCCCTCTGAGCACACCTCATGCATCTCATGTTGCATCCTCATGCATCAGCACATGCACACATATGCACAGCTACTTAATTGCATGCATTGTGTCTATGTTTACCTGTTTTATTTGTTTTAGCATGTTGTTTTGAGTTGGTTATGCTCTGTTTTAGGTTGTTTTGCCTTTGATTTAGACTAACTTGAATCTAATCAAGTTTTGTGTTCTAGTTTGTGTTTTTGCACATGTTTCTTTTCTGTTTTATGTTCATTTGTACAGATGTCTCCTACTAAGCATGCAACTACTAAGAGATCATCCTCTAAACGTTCATGCATTGATTTTGATAACTTCAGGTCTGCTGAGGCTGATATGAAGTACAATGACTGTTATAAGGATAAAACAATCATCATGGAAAGGGTCATACAAATGGAATCACTTGAGGACACTTTCATACCTGAAGTGTTCAAGGACAGGACATGGACAAAGCTTTTGAACCCGACTGGAGTTGTGTACTCAGAGATTATCAAAGAATTCTTCTCCAATGCTAGTGTTGAGGGAGATAATATAAACTGTTGGGTAAGGCACAAAGAGTTTGCCATCACTAAGGACAGCATTCAGGAGTTCTTAGAAGTTCGTCCTCCCTCATAGCCAATTATAGTGCAATATGAGGATCGTTTGGGCTCTACTAAGGAGATGGTGAAGGTACTTGGTGGTACTTCTAAGAAAACCTCCATGAATACAATCCCATTTTCACCAGAGATGAGGACATTGGCATATGTGATGATCCATAACTTGTACCCGATCACCAACCTCACTACACTGTCAGCTCCAAGGACAAGGTTTCTATACGATCTCTTCACCCACAAGGAGATAGATATTTGTGGACATATTTTCCACATTTTGAAGAAGAGCATTGAAAAGCAAAATTCCAGAACAGTTATGCCTTTTCCCTCATTGATTATGGGCCTAATTGCTAAGGCAAAGCTTAAAACTTCCAAGTGGCCTCACAGTGGTTCAGAGGGACTATCTCATTGGTGCACACACAGTAACTAGGAGCACAGCTCATATCAAAGGCTCCAAAACAAGTGTGCATATGATACCATAGGATCGTGTTGAGGAAGAGGGTGGTGATACAGAGGAAGAGATTGATAGATTCACATCTGCTCCAGAGTCTTCAGCTCAGCCATCATCTTCAGCACCAGCACGAGGTTTAGACAAACTTGATCGCTTACTAGCTAAAATGGACCAGATGTCTATAGTGCTTGACTCCCATGTGCAACACACCGTGACCCAGTTTGCATACCTCTAGGGATAGATCACTGCATTGTCTTCACAGATCGACAACTTGTCCATGGTGCGGGGATCAGATTCAGAGTCTGATCAGTTCTAGCCTCTTTGGTCACTCTGGTCAAAAAGGGGGAGAAAATTTTGAGGGGGAGCTTGCACATTAGAGGGGTAGTAGAGCATAGACATAGCTTAGGCATAGAATCTTTGGTTCACACAGGCAGTTTAGCTTTATTTATGTTTTGGGTTAAACTATTTTAGCCTTTATAACTTTTGTTTACAGTTTTTACTACTTTTGTTTAAAGCTTTAATACTCTGTTTTTATTTTCAGTTTATATTCAGTATTTGTCTTTACCTTACTGCTTTGTAGCATTTTTTTTTGTACTTTTAAGATATTATCAATATGTCTTAAGTACCTCACTCTTGTACCCTAGTAGGATTTTGTATCCTAGATGCAAATACTTCGCGTATTTTGCATTGGTTGAGTGTTGGACATGCAATTGATCCTTGGGATTGTTCTTAATTGCATCGCGTGTTCGGATAAGAATTTACTTGCTAAATGTTCATTGTAGTCATTCTTTAATGACTATTTTTATATGATCAAGATATGCTTACATGTTTTATAGTGTTTTCAAACTTGATCACACTTTACTTGCTCATGTATGTACCTTGTGTTCAACTTGTTATAAGCTTAATGAAAGTTTTGTTTGTGTGCAAGTGTTTCAGGTTATAGGTATATACGTGCAAATGCTTTACAGCTTCTAGATTAGGTGTGAGTGAGTTTTGCCACTGTTCCCAAACTCACATTTAAGTCTAGAGTCTGTTTTAGGGGTTTTGTCACAAAATAGCCAAAGGGGGAGATTGTAAAGTTGTGATTTACAACTATGTGTTTTGTTGGCTTTTATTTCGTGCCAAAGAGAGAGAGTGTGAAGACTCAAGCAACTGAAGACTGAGGAGCTCTCGCGGGTATCTCGCGACTAAGCATCCCGCGAAGTGAGCCATGTGCCCAGCACATGACTGGAATGTGAAGAGTCAGGACAGATGGTGACAGCTGTGTTTCGCGAGTATTTCACGGGTAAGGCCTTCTCGCGAGACAACCGCGAGACATTTTGTTCTGCCAGACTGTACTATTTGATACACACTTTCTGTACCCACACTATATTTACCCACACTATATATACCCACAAATGTTGAGGAATGCTTTTGAGAGAAAACCCTAGCCAAACATCTTGAGAATTAGAGATTGTTATACCCACAATCCTCTGCACATTTGCTTGTGGAATTTTCTCAACTCCTACCTTTCCATTTCAATTCCATTGAAAGGTTGATAGCCCAAACACTCACCACACCCTTTCAGAGTGTCAAGTGAGGTTTTGGTGCTGCTGGAAAGTATTAGAAGAAGCCAAGGATGGCAGATGCAACATGAAGCTTGTTGCAGGATCTGGAGAGCTAGATAAGACACAGTTCCAAGAAGTCTTGTTGGAGTAGGAGCTTGGAGGGCTTAGGTACATCGGGTAGATTAGCCTTGGAGGGTCTATTACTCACCCATGTATCCCAACTGATTGTCTAGTGGATCGATTATCGCTTGGAGGGCGGCAGAGAGGTTTTTCGCAGAGTTCTTCGGTTTCCTCTTCGATAATACATCGGCGTGTTATCTTGTGTTTGCATCTTTCTTCCCTACTCTTTTACATTCCATTTTACTGTTGTGTTACTTTGATTATGGATTAGAGTAGCTTGTTTGTCCATCCGCTCACATTTACACTATTCCGCACTTAGTATTAAGTTAGTGTAAAATCTATCGAGCCGTAACTTCAATTTGGGGGTCTAAACAGCTCTTATGTTTTCGACACATTTTCGAGCTTTTAGACTTCTCACTGCTTATGGTTATGGTGCCCTAGAATTTGACTTGGGAAGTTATACTTAACCAAAATGATGTCTATAGCTTTGGAGTCTTAATGTTAAAACTTCTCACTGGACAAAAGTTGTATGATTAGTTATCAGCCCAATTAGAGAAAATGAATGTGCTCTACACTTATCTTTCACCATTGCATAATACCCAAGACCGACTCTAGGCCCAGGCCATTTAGGCTATGGCCTAAGGCCCCTAACATAGAAAGGCATCCAAATTTATATGAGGTAGTAGGGTTTTTTTTTTTTTTCATAATTAAAAAAGGAGTGAGTTACTTGCACATTTTTTTTTTCTATCACATAGGTCTTATATATTGATATGTCACCCTCGTCGTCTAAATATAATTAGAACAAGACAAGATATTACTGAACTTTATATGCGAAAGTGGCCCAATACCACTGGTAGAAACCGCCAAAACAATTGGTTTACATTCTAAATAGCTCAGCTAATAAGATATCTAAACAATACTAGAAATTAACATATTCCTATACCATTCAAAAGAACCTATCAAACTCAACAATCATTATCACTGAGACCCTAACTTCTCAAAGACACCAAGAGCTTCCATTGATTTTTGCCATGAACAAATATAGCCTCTAATGTAACACATTCTTTCTCTCTGCAACTTTTATTTTCTTCATTTTCTTTATGTCCCAGCCTCCATATCCGAACCCCTGCTTTCTCTCTTACACATACATATGCCTTTCGACACTCCAACAATCTTCAAAAAGTCTAGAAAAGCATAACAACACAAGAACCATATTCCTATGCATAGAATCTAGTCACTACCGCCACCACCACCACCATCACACCTCTGCTCTGCAGCTTTGCCGAAAGTCGAAGTGAGATCCAACCACCCCACCACGTTAGAAACTCCTCCGTCTCCCGCCACTGGAAACAATTGTATTGTCCATTTGTTGCGAACACTGTAGTCGTCCTCATCTTCTTCTTCTTCATCTCCTCCATGATCGATATCGTGCTCTTTGTCTCTGCTCTGAAAAATAATGGTCGGCTTGGAACGGTTCAATATCTCTCTTGTGGGTTTTACTTGAATTAGAACGAGTTAATTTTTTTTTTTTTTACTTGCAAATTCATTTTTGTAATTTTTTTAATAAAAAAATGCCACATCATTAAAAGAATGATATGTCATTATTTCATAAGCCATATAAGTAACAGTATTAACAGAAGTTAACAGAATGATTTATATTGCTCATTCTAAAAACTTGAGGGACTAATTGTGCTTACTTGAAACTTGAATGTTCAATATGTGTCTAAAACACCTTTGAATGTTTAGACCCCAAAATACAAAAAATCAATTCAAGCTTATAATCAAATAATTAATGTGCGGAACATGAACATAAGCCAAACATAGAATTGATAAACAATCTAAGCCAAATATAAACACATCCACAACCGAAAATAAATGGCAAAGATAAAGGAAGAGAGATGCAAATACAAGGACAACACGCGATGTGTTATTGAAGAGGAAACCGAAGCCCTCGGCGTAAAAGCTCTCCGCCACCCTCCAAGTGATCAATAATCCACTAGAAAATGTAGTTGGAATACATGAACAGCAATAGACCCTCCAAGCCTAATCTACCCAGGTACCTAAGCCCTCCAAGCTTCTTGCTCCAACGAGGTTACGCCGAACCTTTTTCTTTTCTAGCTTACCGGATTCCGCTACTAAACCATAGCATCAACCAATGAACATTGGTTCCTTCCAAACTACTTCCCTTAGCACAAAAATGCCTTCTCACAGACGTGGGTGTGATGAGAAAAGGATTTGGTCAAAAACCTCTCAATGATGTATCAATGGAGAGGAAGAGAGTAGAGGAATTTGAAGAGTCTCTTATTGAAGATTGGGGATGAGGCAATCTTATATTTCTCTAGGGCTTCTCTCACAAAATTCTCTCTGGAAGCTCTCTACATTTCGTGGATATAAGGGTCTATATATAGTGGTGTGTGTTTGGAATACGAAGAGTCAGTTTTTCCCAAACAGGGCTGATTGGCGGCTTGGCCTCGTGACTGGTCTAAGTCGTGAGTTCAAGTCGCGAGATAACGGCCTGGCCAGCTTGAGACTTTTGTCCTGTAGTGCGACAGCTGGCGTGACCCTTCACCTCCCCGCATGCTTCTCACGTGTGCAGCATTTGGCGGCTTGCAAGCCCTAGTCAATTGCGAGTCCTAGCCGCGAATCCCTGCTTCCTTGCACATTGTTGAGCAATTCTTCACACTATTCACACACTACCCTTACATGAATCCCACCTAAATGCAAGGTTACTAAGTACTAAATTACAAGCAAATTGGCACGGAATAAAGCCAACAAGATGGTTGATAAATTTCAACCTTACAATCTCCCCCTTTGGGTATTTCGTGACAAAACCCTATAACAAACTCTAGACTTAATGCATGAGTTGGGAATAGTTGGAAAACTCACTCACACCTAACTCTAGAATCTGTGAAACTTTTGAACCATAAGAACAAGAATCTCTTAAAACACAACAACACAATAAGTTCATTGTATGCAGAAAACTTGTAATGCATATGGAGCAAGCACAATGTGATCAAGCACAATGTAATAAAGCAATAAACCATGGCAAGACCAAAATAGGTAATCACTACATACAAGCAATCACAATGCTCATTCACACTTGGAATGAACATCTGGATATTCAAGTTGACAAACACAAGGCAAATCACTTGAATGACCAACACTCAACCAATGTACAGTACATGAAGTATGTGCATCTAGGAAAAATCCTACAAGGGCACAAGAGTGACAATACTTAAAAGGAAATGCATAACATTTAATTAGAAGTATTGATTTAACAAAGCACAAAGGCTGCATAAAGAAAGGTACAAACCATAAAGCCTACAAAGTGCATAGAAACAAACCCTAAAAGCTTACAAAAGCAATATGGGTACAAACATAAACAAGAACCTTAAAAACCTACAAAGGTACCAGGTACAAACCAAAAACAATATAAAGTACTGAATAATATAACATGGATACTGAAATATGCTAAAGATAGATGAAAGTGATAAACAAAAGCCTGTTAGCTAAAATCTCCCCCTTTAGTTGAAATCTCCTGTTGAACTGCCCCTGCCAACAGCATCTCCCCCTTTTTGTCATGGAATAGCTAGTCCTCATCAACTTCTAGCTTTCTTTGAATTTGATCCAATTGAGCTTGGATAGAAGTGAACTTCATATCCCACTGAATGTTGAGATGGTGCAAGATGGATGTAAGCCCGGACATCTTTGTACTCAACTCATGGACAGATGCTTCAATAGAGTCTAGCTTCTCGTCGATGGGGACTGAGCTAGAGTACGAACCACTGTGGGACGCTGAAGGTTCTGTCTTGATTCCCTTCTTGCTATGGCCAATGCTAGCGTTGAATGTGCACATGTTGATTGGACTTGGTTTTGTGCAGGGAAACTCATTCTCTGAAGGATGGAGCCATTTGAGCTTCAAAATCCTTGAAATGAGACAGCAAAAAGGAATGCATATCCTTGACTCAGTTCGTAGAACAGTTTTGCGAAGGATATGAAAGATATGAGCATAGATGTCAATCTCTACATCAGAAATCAGATCATGAAGGAACAGTGCACGCCCGAGGTTCATATACCCTGTGCTGGATAGGGGATATAGGTTGTGAAACATGACGATTGTAAGCACCCTCAATTTTGGAGGAAGAGATGAAACAATGACTGAGTTCCCATTTGAGGAAAATTCCAAATCTTTTCCAAGAACTGCCCGAAGTAAGTCCTCATCTAGATATAGATCATCGTAAATCGGTGAGTTTCCAAGTATTGGCCGATTGATGTGAAGAATCTCTGCCAGGTATGTGGGAGAGACCAAGAAACTTTTTCCTCTAACCCAGCACTTAAGTTCGTCTCCTTCAACAATTGCATTGGCATAAAATTCTTTTACCAAATTCTCATATGCATCATCAAGGTCAGAGAGAAGATAATTCCAATCCTTGTAGGCAAACCATTGAGGGATGTCGGTGTCAAAAAGAGAATGTTGATCAACAACTCTTTCAATCAGTGGTGTAGCTTTTGTGAAATAATTTTCATGAGTCTGAAAAGCAGCATACAATCGGAAACGAGTCCTTTTTGGTTTAGGAGAGAAATCATCAATTTCAATGACAGGTTCCTTCCCTTTGCTGCTACCTCCTTTCACAGCTGATCTCCTGAATGGAGACATTTTGACACTGCAACATGGTTTATCACAAACATGAGAAACCAAACAAGACACCAAACATTATTAGCAATGTGTCAGATTCACACCATGGATGATGAAGAAAACCCTAAACACTTGAGATTTAGGTTCTAACCATGACAATGAGTGTATGTATACAACCAAAACCACAAAAGGTACACAAGATGGAGAAGATCAGTGTACAAACCAACACAAACATATAATAAAACCAGAAAATTAGAAACCCATGTTCGAACATGATAAATCACAAACCACAATAGCAACTTCACAAATCAAGAAAATAATGCTCAAATCAATAAGTATGAAGTGAAAGAAAGAAAACCTATACCTTTTTGTTGAAGATTTGAGAAGAAATGATGCAGAAATGGTGGATTTTCAAAGAAATACTCGGAGTGTTTGTGAGAGTGAAATGGGGAAGACAATGAACAATCACAAAAATTCGAGGGAAACACTGAAAAACAATTTTAAAAACTGTCTTTAAAACGCAAAATCGCGACTAGATTAAGTCGCCAGTCAGTCGCCAAGGTAAGCCGTGAAACATTGTGAAACCAAGATTTTCAAAAAATCTTTTAAGTGTTTTTCGCGACTGGAAGGTCTACCCGCGAGAAAGTCACAAGATGAGTCGCGAAAATCTCTGAGTGCCCCTCGCGACTGGACCTTCCACCCGCTAACAAGTTGCCACACTGAGCCGCGAAAAACATAAAAACTCAAATTTTGAAAAATTTTCTAAGTATTTTTCGCGATTGAGCCCTTGACTTGCCAGTGAGCCGCGAAAGATTTCGGAGTGAGCTCACGACTGGAACATGCGACTGGTCCAACCCGCGACTGAGTTGCCAAAACAAGGCAACACTGTTTTTGAAATTTTTGACACTTCTGTAAAAACAAAATACTTTCCAAAAACAAATTAAAACAATCAAAAATCTTTTTGTGTTTGATCAACAAAGATTGAGCATGTGAAAACACATTTAAACAAGTACAATCACACAAATGAATATGACATTTATTGAACATAGACTTGTGTGTTGTGTGTGGGTGTCAAAAATGAGATAGTCCTTAGTCTAATGTGAAGTTTCAGTGATCAATTCAGTCAAGGCATACACAACTAGCACTAGATAATGTGACCCATCTCAATTATAGAAGTATGCATATATGACCTCCCACATAAACTTGAGTACAATTCTTTGAAGCTTTTCATTTGGCTCCATTTTCAACATATCATTTGATCTTTTTGAATAAACAAATCTCATTGTGAGATCGATGCCCGAAATTTTTAATATTTCAATTTGATGAGCTAGCCTTTGGCTTTTTGGGCATCATACATTTTATTTTGGTCGCTTTCCCTTTTTCCTAGTCAAATACTAGTATGTGCGACAGGCTTTTGCAGCTCAATATCTCTTTTCATTTGGAGATTTACATTTGGTGAGCTCTTTGAGTAAAGCAATAAAATAAAAGTGGGAAGATATATAGGCACAAGTCTATGCATGTTTCAAGATCAACAAAACCATTCAGTAATCATTCATGACAAGGTTGAAGATCTATTTACAACAGTTATATAGATTTCAGAATTTCTTCCACAATGATATGAGTGCATAAAAGACAAGCTAAGCTCGTTAAATGCACAAAGCCATTAGTACAAAGGTACAAGGCAAAACATGTTTTGAGACAAAACTCAACAAAGCCGATCAAACTTTTTGGATTTTCTACTTTTTATGTGTTTTTGGATTTTTGACACAAAAGCAGTAAAAAATTGATAAAAAACATAACAACAATGAAAAATAACATAAAAAAGCAATGATGACAAAAGTAAGAAACACAATGCAAACAAGAACACAATGAGATTTCATGGAAGATTGAGTTCAAGGAATGATACTGACACCAATTGTCTTACGCAAGGATTCAAACCTCGGGCCATCAAGAGGTTTGGTAAATATGTCTGCCTTTTGATTGTCAGTATTGATGAACTCTAGACATACTGTCTTGTCCTCTAACAAGTCCCGAATGAAGTGATACCGAATCTTGATATGCTTCGATTTGGAGTGCTGAACTGGATTCTTCGACAAGTTTATGGCACTCGTGTTATCATAGAACACACACATTGTATCTTGAGAAATTCCATAGTCATGCAGTAGCTTTCTCATCCATAACAATTGTGCACAACAACTTCCCACTGCAATGTATTCAGTTTTAGCCGTTGAAAGAGATACTGAATTTTACTTTTTGCTCATCCAAGAAACCAAGTTATTTCCAAGATAGAAGCACCCACCAGAAGTGCTTTTCCTATCATCAATGCACCCTGCCCAGTCAGCATCTGAATATCCTACCAAACACTCATTCGAATCTTTTGTATACCAAATCCCATAGTCAGATGTGCCATTGACATAGCAAATGATTCGCTTTACTGCTATTAAGTGGGATTCTTTAGGAGCAGCTTGGAACTGTGCACATACCTCGACACTGAATGCAATATCTGGCCTACTTGCTGTGAGATAGAGAAGACTACCAATCATACTTCGATAAAGTGTTGGATCGACGTCAACACTGGCTGCATCTATGCTTAGTTTTGCTGAGGAACTCATGGGAGTAGAAGTATGTTTCTTAGAGTCCAGGCCAAATCTTTTGACTAGATTTTTGGCATACTTTTCTTGAGAAATGAATATTCCATCTTTCTGTTGTTTCACTTGAAGCCCTAGGAAGTAGTTCAACTCTCCCACCATGCTCATTTCAAATTCCCTTTTCATTTCTTCAGAAAACTCATGAGCTTGTTGATCAATTATGGATCCAAAAACAATATCATCCACGTACACTTGAGTGACAAGGAGGGATTTCTCATCCCTTTTGACAAACAATGTTCAATCTGCTTGACCTCTTTTGAACCCATGATCCAATAGGTATGTGGTGAGACGATCATACCATGCTCTTGGTGCTTGCTTCAAACCATACAAAGCTTTCTTCAATCTTATCACATGACCCGAGAAGTGAGGATCTTCAAACCCCTTTGGTTGCTCAACAAAGACTTCTTCATTTAGAAAACCATTCAAGAAGGCACTCTTCACATCCATTTGGTATAGCTTGAAATCCATGATGCATGCTATGGACAAGAGAATTCGAATGGACTCTAGTCTTGCTACCGGAGCAAACGATTCATCAAAATCTATGCCTTCTACTTTAGTATACCCCTGAGCCACCAATCTAGACTTATTTCGGACAACTTCACCATCTTCATCTGTTTTATTCTTAAAAATCCACTTGGTGCCGATCACATGTGTGTCCTCAGGCCTTGGAACCAATTAACATACATCATTTCTAACAAATAGATGTAGCTCCTGGTGCATAGACTCTACCCAATTCTCATTTTTCAGTGCTTCTTCTACCTTTTTGGGTTCAAATTGAGCAAGATAACAGTTGTATGTCACATGGTTAGCACTATACCTTGGTCCTTTTCTCAAACGAAGTCCCTCATTTACATCCCCAATAATATTACTTGATGGGTGATTGAGAGTCACTCTTGATGAAGGTTTCTTGGAAGTTGAGAGTTCCTTATCATGAGAAATTGGGGTTTAAACTTCTGGATGTGTGAGTGGACTTGAGACATCTTGTGTTGATCTAGTCTTTCTTCTTGATATAGGAGGTGTGGACTCCTTTACGGGTGTTTCTTTCTCAGCATCATCACTTAGAGACATATCATCATCATCCTCATCCTTCTTGAGTTTGAGCCCCTTTCCATCATCCTTAATTTCCTTTTCTGATATGGTGTCGTCTATGACCACATTGATTGACTCCATCACCGTCTTAGTACGCTTGTTGTACACTCTATAAGCTCGGCTATTTGTGGAGTAACCCAGGAATATTCCTTCATCACTCTTAGCATCAAATTTTTTCGGATTTTTGTTGTCATTTAGAATGTAACATGTGCTTCCAAATATTCTAAAATACTTCACCTTGGGTTTCTTTTCTCTCCATATTTCATATGACGTCTTCTTTGTCCCTGCTCTGAAATAGATTCTATTACAAATGTGACAAGATGTGTTCACAGCTTCAGCCTAGAATCTTTGTGGTATATTTTTGTTGAGTAGCATGACTCTAGCCATCTCTTGGATCACCCGGTTCTTTCTTTCAACCACCTCATTCTGTTATGGAGTCTTTGGAGCTGAAAATTCCTTCTTGATACCATGCACTTCACAAAAAGCTTCAAATTTAGCATTCTCAAATTCCTTCCCATGATCACTTCTGATTTTGACTATGGGAACTCCTTTTTCATTCTGCAGTCTCTTGTATAGCCTTTGCATTTTATCACATGCTTCGGACTTCTCTCTAAGGAATTCCACCTAAGAGTACCTTGAGAAATCATCAACTACCACCATAATGTATCTCTTTCCTCCTAAGCTTTCAGTTCTTGTAGGCCCCATTAGAACAACGTGAAGGAGCTCTAAACACCGTGAGGTAGCAATCACATTCACCTTGTGATGGCTTGCCTTTGTTTGTTTTCCCATTTGGCATGCTCAACATATAGTCTTTTCCACCTTTCCAAACTTTGGAAGTCCCTCAACTGCCTCAAGTTTAGAGACTTTAGATACTTGTTTGAAGTTTGCATGTCCAAACCTGTGATGCCAAAGTTTCAGCATATCAACACGAGCACTTCTACACGAAATAGGTGCCGTAGGAACTACTCCATAGCAATTATCAATAGTCCTATTTCCCTCCAAGACTTGAATCATTTTTTCATCCATGATTATGCACCCCTTCTTTGAGAATTGGACAAGAAAGTCCTCATCACATATTTGAGTGATGCTTAAGATGAAAGTTCAAAAAAGGGTATGAAACACCTTTGAACGTTTAAACCCCAAATTACAAAAATACCAATTCAAGCTTTATATCAAACAATTAATGTGCGGAATATGATAACAAGCTTATAACAGAATAGATAGAACAATCTAAGCCAAATATAACCACATCCACAACAGTAAATATAAGACAAAGATAAAGGAAAGAAAGATGCAAACACACAGACAACACACGATGTGTTATCGAAGAGGAAACCGAAGTCCTCGGCATAAAACCTCTCCGCCGCCCTCCAAGCGGTGATAAAATCCACTAAAGAATATAGTTGGGATACATGAACAGCAGAAGACCCTTCAAGCCTAATCTACCCAAGTACCTAAGCCCTCCAAGCTTCTTGCTCCAACGAGGTTACGCCGAACCTATTTCTTCTTTAGCTTCCCAGATTCCGCTACTTGACCATAGCATCAACCAATGTATATTGGTTCCTTCCCAAACTGCTTCCCTAAGCACCAAATGAACCTTCTCACAGACGTGGGTGTGGTGAGATAAGGATTTGGTAAAAGGCCTCTCAAGGGTATGACAATGGAGAGGAAGAGAGTAGAGGAATTTGAAGAGTCTCTAAGGTAAAGATTGGGGATGAGGCAATCTTGTATTTCTCTAGAGTTTCTCTCACAAAATTCTCTCTGGAAGCTCTCTCAATTTCGTGGGTATAAGGGTGTATATATAGTAGGGTGAGAAGGGAATGCAAAACGTCAGTTTTTACCAAACAGGGTTAACTCGCGGCTTGACCTCGCGGCTTGTCCAAGTTGCGAGTTCCAGTCGCGACGTAACGGCTTGGACAGCCTGGAACTTTTGTCGTGTAGCGTGACAGCTGGTGTGACCCTTCAGCTTCCCAGTGTGCCTCTCACGTGCCTGCCTTTCGCGGCTTGCCAGTCACGATCCACCCGCGAGCCCTAGCTGCGAGACTCTATTTTTCTTGCACACTCTTGAGCTTTTCTTCACATCTTCTCACACACTACCCTTATAATTTTCCCACCTAAATACAGGGTTACTAAGTGCTAAATTACAAGCAAATTGGTCACGAAATAAAGCCAATTAGATGGTTGATTAAATTCAACCTTACAATCTCCCCCTTTGGCTATTCCGTGACAAAACCCTACAATAGACTCTAGACTTAAACGTGAGTTGGGAACAGTTGGAAAACTCACTCACACCTAACTCTAGATTTTGTAAAGCTCTTGAACATATGAATAAGTAACTCCTGAAACACAATAACATAACAATATCATTGTATGCAGAAAACTTAATAAGCATATGGAGCAAAATAGGCATGATCAAGCAAAAATGAACAAGAGCACATAAGCAATAATTCATGGCAAGATCAGCAACAGTAGTCACTTAAGCAAAAGTGATTACTATGTTCATTCACACAGGAAATGAACATCCAGACATGCAAAACTGATAAACTCAATTGAAGAGAATCATTTGCAAGTCCAACACTCAACCAATGCATAAAAACATATATGCATCTAGGAACAATCCTACAAGGGCACAAGAGTGTTGTACTTAAGATAATGCAAGGCATTAACAAGTACCAAAACACAAAAGCATAAAGGCTGCATAAGCAAAGTTTTGCAAATACATGGCACAAACCATAAAAGCCTACAAGCATGCAAAAGTACTAGAAACAACCCTCAAAGCTTACAAAAGCAACAATGAGTACACATCATCAACTTAGAGTACAGAAGCTGAAAAACTTCATACTATATATATATATGCTGAAATAAACAACTACTACCAAGAATTCACATATTAAGAGTTTTAAAACAAACTTAAACCAGAGTATCAAACCAAAAGAAACACATAAACACATATTTAAAACTCCCCCTCAAACCAGGCACTCCCCCTTCAAGAGCTGCCTCAAAAATTCTCCCCCTTTTTGACCAGAATGGCCAAGGGGTCAGTGATCCTGGCTAGTATGAATGCTATCAAACCTGGCAGAGAGAACATCAAGCTGGTCCTGCATTGCTGTCATCCTCTCAGTCTGTTGATTCTGAACATCTCGGATTGTATCAAGTCTCTCCAGGATGATTTGAAAGGCATCAGGAGGTACAGGTGATGAGGTGGAAGGTCTGCTCCTCTTGACTTTTACTCTAGGTGTGGAAACTGGTCCTGCACCTCCTGCTTCAGTCTCCATAGGATCACCTTCTTCATGGACACCCTCTTCTTCTTCACCTGGAAGACGACTCTGTATCCGTATGAGAGTAAGTTTGTTGATAGCTGATAAAGGAGGCATGGGACTGATATCTTGTGGGATTGCAACACCCTTTTCTTTGAAAATTCTCATGAGAAGACTTGGAAACACCAGCTTGGGCCTTGAGGTGGTTTTAGTTTCTTCCATGATAGTAGCAAAAATGTGGGAACTGATGTCAATAGGGGTGTTTTCCTTAAGTTCCATAAGAAAGATAGCTCTGGCATTTGTCAATGTAGTCATCTTCCTTATAGGGTACAGATTGTACATCATTATCGTTGTTAAACACCTCATGTCTTTAGGAAAGTCAGAAGTGTTGAGACACCTCTTTTCTAAAACCCCACCAATCTTTCTCTGGACAGCTTCTAGGGAGACCATTCTGTCCTTGTAGTTTGTGAATTCATACTCATCTAACCCCTCCAACCCCAAAACCTTATCAATGTCATGAGCATCTAGGGTAAACTCCTTTCTCCTTACCCAACAGTTCAACTCCTCATCCTTTATCACAACATTGGCATAGAATTCTCTGATTAGTGGTTCACACACTAAAGGTAAGTCACCCAGAAGTTTTTCCCAGCCTCTGCCTTCAAAGCATTTTGGAATGAATGTATCCCTCAAGTCATGTAAATCCACAAATCTCTCCTGGATAATGGTTCCCTTTACGAAGGAATCTCTGTATCTCTCAAAATGCTTGACTGACCTAAACAAGTTGTTGTCCATTTTCAATCTTTTATCAGCCTTCTTAGCAGGAGTCTTCTTCTTAGAGGATGTGGAAGCCATCTGTAAACACTCAGAAAATGCCACAACAAGACATAGCACAGAATAGGGAAATGCACACACATTAGTAACAAATGAGTTACACAGTGATAAAACAGACATAGACTAAGCATAGTTGATAACCAAGCATTGAATATAACAAGTTCACCAAGTTTACACTGAAGAGTGCAACCAAATTCAGAGCAAGACCCATTTGGACAGAATAGAGCAAAAACATAAATGTATCAACATCTACAAGAGCATGATAGCCATAATCTCCAAAAACAACAACACACTCAATCAGATAAATGTAGGACTACAATACAAAATTGCAGAAACACCTTATACCCATATGCCCAAAACTAAACAAACAAATATCAATGCTCAGACAGAGGAAAAGTGACCTGAAATAAGCAACTAATCCTAAACAATCAATGCAGTAAGAGCAAGGAACAGCTCACACACCCAAACTCAACAAAAAGGTAAACCCATGTTCGAATTCCAAAATCAACACAACCCAACAACACAACATTCAGATTCAAAAGAACAACAGTGAAATCATGATGAATGAAATGAAGTTTTGAAAACCCATACCTTTCTCGTGATGTTTGATGAAGATATGATGCAGAGATTTAGAGCTTTTTCAAATGAACACGGAGTGTTGAGAGAGAGTTTTGAGAAGAAGATGAACAGACACTGAATTTCGAGGGAAAAAACTGGAAAACAATTTTAAAAACTGTCTTCAAAACGCAAAACACGCGTTTTTCGCGACTGAATCAAGTCGCCAGTAAGTCGCCAGATTGAGCCGCGAAACACTGTGAGGAGAAAAACTTGAGAATTTCTCTAAGTGTTTTTCGCGACTGGAAGGTCTACCCGCGAGATAGTCGCGATATGAGCCGCGAAATTCCCTGAGTACCTCTCGCGACTGGACCTTCCACCCGCGATACAATTGCCACACTGACCCGCGAAAAGTGCACAACTCAAATTTTGAAAAAATTTTCTAAGTCTTTTTCGCGACAAGGATACTGACTCGCCAGTAAGCCGCGAAAAATCTCTGAGTGAGCTCGCGACTGGTACATGCGACTGGGCCAACCCGCGACTTAGTCGCCAAAACAGGGCAACACAGTTTTTGAAAAAATTGACATTTTGTAAAACAAATTACTCTCCAAAAACAAAAAAAAAATACTCAAAAATCTTTTTGTGTTTGATTAACAAAGATTGAGCATGTGAAAGCACATTTAATCAAGTGCAATCACACAAATGAATATGGCATTCATTGAACATAGACTTGTGTGTTGTGTGTGGATATCGAAAATGAGATAGTCCATAGTCCAATGTGAAGTTTCAATGATCAATTCAATCGAGGCATACACAACTAGCACTAGATAATGTGACCTATCTCAATTATAGAAACATGCATATATGACCTCCCACAAGTACTTGATAACAATTCTTTGAAACTTTTCATTTGGCTCCATATTCAACATATCATTTGCTACTTTTGAGCAAAGAAAATCTCATTGTGAGATAGATGCCAGAAATTTTTGATATTTCAATTAATGAGATAGCCTTTGGCTTTTTGAGCATCACACATTTTATTTTGGTCGCTTTCCCTTTTTCCTAGTCAAATACTAGTATGTGCGACAGGCTTTTGCAGCTCTATATCTCTTTTCATTTGGAGATTTACATTTAGAGAGCTCTTTTAAAGCATAAAAAATAAAAAATGGGAAGATATATAGGCATGAGTCTATGCATGTCTCAAGATCAACAATACCATTCACTAATCATTCATGACAAGGTTGAAGATCTATTTACAACAATCACATAGATTTCAGAATTTCTTCCACACAGATATGAGTGCATTAGAGACAAGCTAGGCTCGTTAAATGCACAAAGCCATAAGTACAAAGGTACAAGGCAAAACATGCTTGGAGACAAAACTCAACAAAGTGATCAAACTTTTTGGATTTTCAACTTTTTATGTGTTTTTGGATTTTTTGACACAAACACAGTAGAAGAAAGATAAAAAATAATAGCATTTTAAACACAAACAAACTACAAATTAAACAAATGCTCAAAAACACAAAGCAAATAACCAATCTTATCCACAAAGCATAGGAAGAATTAATGCATGGACATGTTATAATGCTTATGCATGAGAACCCTTTGTCACCCACACGTCATGTGCGTTTGGGGTGATATCCTTGACGGATTGGGTACGAGAGTTAGGACTTTCAAACCTCCTATTGAAGCTCTCCAAGCAAGTGGTGAAGGCGCCAATCATTTTCATCACGTCCGTCATTCCGGGATCACGGTTTTGGCTCCTTGATTGCTCATCACCCCAAGATCTCTTGTCATTCCTTCTTCCTCTTGACCGAGGTGTGCTTGTATTGTCGTCTGCTCTCAGCTTTTGATAGTTGGGTCTAGTATGCCCTTACAGTCCGCAATAGTGACACACATACTCTGTTCTAGGACCCCGTTGTGGTCTTGAGAGGGATCTTGCTCTGGTTCCATGTCTACCCATAGATTGATTTCAGGGCTTATTTACCATCTGTTGCTCACTCACATTCTTCCTCTCAGCCTCAACATTCCCAGGGATGGCTTCTCCTCCAATAGGCTCTATGGCCTTCACAAATTTCACTTCTTTCGTAGTTTTGGCCAATGAGCTACTTCCTCCGGTATAACCCAATCCGGACTTGTCTGAGAAGTGTTTCTGAGATGAGATAACTTCTTCCAGCTTTCTAGAGGAGACCCTTTCTATCTTGGCTTGCGCTTGCTCCACCTCTTGCTCAAGGAATCTTACTTTGGTATAAGCTTCCGATAACTCTCCATTTAGTGTCTCAATCTCACATTTAGCCTCTTTATATCTAGCCAGTAGACTTTTGTATTCCTCTTCAGCCCTTTTCATCTTCTTTACAGCCGCCTTTGCAACCCTTGCATACTCACCTGATTTCTCAAGAAGTAAAGCGTAATTCTCTTGAAGACCCAATGTACCTTCATCCTCTTCAGCTTCCGATTCTTCAACAACCCCAATAGACTCCAAATCAGAATGCTCACCAAGCTCCTTCACAAGTGTCTCCAAGTCGTTTGAGGATTCCACATGAGCAATTGTCATGAATGCGGAGAAATTTCCTTCTTCATCACAGCTCTCATCGGAGTCAGAATTTGATGAGTCCGAATCACTTAAAGTAGTGGCATAAACCTTTCCCTTCGACTTCAAGTAATTTGGGCATTCCTTTTTAAAATGCCCATGCCCATTACATTCAAAACATGTAATTCCTTGTGAGGGTTGGGAATCTTTACCATCTTTTCTTCGAAACTCTTTCTTCTCTTTTCCGGCACTCTGGAATTTTCCTTTGTCACCAAATTTTCCACTATTCTTGAGCTTTAGGAATTTACGGAGGTTCTTTACAAGATACGCCACATCTTTATCTACCGTATCCTCTTCCGAAGAGTCATGAGATACTATCCTCTCATCAATTGTCTTAAGAGCAAGGGATTTGCTCTTCTTCGCCGAAGGAAGGGACAACTCATATGTCTGTAGAGAACCAACCAGCTCTTGAACCTTGATTTCGTCAAGATCTTTGCTCTCTTCAATGGCTGTAACTTTGGGCCGGAAACTTTCTGGTAGTGACCGGAGAATCTTCCTTACAATCTTCGAGTCCTCCGTCTTTTCCCCCAAGTTAAATTTTCCAACAACCACTTCATTCAACTTGCTGTAGAACGAATCAAACGACTCTTCATCACTCATCTTTAACTCCTCAAAGTGAGTGGTCAACATTTGAAGTTTTGTGTCCTTCACTTTCTTAGTTCCCTCATAGGTTGTCTCTAGAATTTCCCATGCTTCCTTAGCAACGGAGATGTGAGAAATCCGGTGGAATTCTTCTGGAGAGACACTGCAGAAAATAGTATTCAATGCCTTGCTATTTGCATTTGCCGCTGCAAGAGCAGCCTTATCCCAGTTTTTCTTAGGAGCCTCCGGTTTAGTCCAACCTATCTCAACTGTATCCCACACAGTCTCATCCATAGAACACAAAAACGCCCTCATTCGGACTTTCCAAAATGCATAATTATTACCATCAAAAAATGGTGGAACATTGAGAGATTGAGACCTATCCATCTCAACAAGGGGTCAAGGATCACACTCAGGTAATAAAACCACAACAAGTGTACCCGCTCTGATACCAATTGAAAGTTCAAAAAAGGGTATGAAACACCTTTGAACGTTTAGACCCCAAATTACAAAAATACCAATTCAAGCTTTATATCAAACAATTAATGTGCGGAATATGATAACAAGCTTATAACAGAATAGATAGAACAATCTAAGCTAAATATAAACACATCCACAGCAGTAAATATAAGGCAAAGATAAAGGAAAGAAAGATGCAAACACACGGACAACACACGATGTGTTATCAAAGAGGAAACCGAAGTCCTCGGCGTAAAACCTCTCCGCCGCCCTCCAAGCGGTGATAAAATCCACTAAAGAATATAGTTAGGATACATGAATAGCAGAAGACCCTCCAAGCCTAATCTACCCAAGTACCTAAGCCCTCTAAGCTTCTTGCTCCAACGAGGTTACGCCGAGCCTATTTCTTCTTTAGCTTCCCGGATTCCGCTACTTGACCATAGCATCAACCAATGTATATTGGTTCCTTCCCAAACTGCTTCCCTAAGCACCAAATGAACCTTCTCACAGACGTGGGTGTGGTGAGATAAGGATTTGGTAAAAGGCCTCTCAAGGGTATGACAATGGAGAGGAAGAGAGTAAAGGAATTTGAAGAGTCTCTAAGGTAAAGATTGGGGATGAGGCAATCTTGTATTTCTTTAGGGTTTCTCTCACAAAATTCTCTCTGGAAGCTCTCTCAATTTCGTGGGTATAAGGGTGTATATATAGTAGGGTGAGAAGGGAATGCAAAACGTCAGTTTTTGCCAAACAGGGTTAACTTGCGGCTTGACCTCGCGGCTTGTCCAAGTTGCGAGTTTCAGTTGCGACATAACGGCCTGGACAGCCTGGAACTTTTGTCGTGTAGTGTGACAGCTGGCGCGACCCTTCAGCTTCCCAGTGTGCCTCTCACGTGCCTGCCTTTCGCGGCTTGCCAGTCGCGATCCACCCGCGAACCCTAGCCGCGAGACTTTGTTTTTCTTGCACACTCTTGAGCTTTTCTTCACATCTTCTCACACACTACCCTTATAATTTTCCCACCTAAATATAAGGTTACTAAGTGCTAAATTACAAGCAAATTGGTCACGGAATAAAGCCAATTAGATGGTTGATTAAATTCAACCTTACATAAGAGATTCGCCTTCAATCCTTTGATGTATAGCACATCTTTCAGTAGAGGTAATCCCGGTATTTCAACCGTCCCTTTGCCGAGAACTTGAGCATGGCTCCCATCACCAAAAGTCACATAATCACAGGCTTTCTCTTTAAGAGTCTTAAACAGTGATTTATCTCCTGTCATATGACGAGAACATCCACTATCAAGATACCATAAGCATGAGTTAAAAACCTTCAATGAGGTGTGTACAAACATACAAGCATGAGACAAGCATTCTTGACCATCAAACATAAATTCATCTTTATTTTCCATGCTTTTGCCAGATTGAATTTTCTTTTTCAGATTATCAACATTTTCACACAATGTTCTATTTCTTCTTTTGTATTTCTCAATCAAAGAGTTAGATTCACATAAACTATTGTGTAAGATGTGGTTCTTATTTTCAAAGTATTTCAACATGTGAACGAACATCCTAGCATGTTTCCCGGATTTAATTAACTCTAAGAGTTCATTTTTAGAATACCCTTCAAACATACTCATAGAGTCATTATCACAAACATTTAAACCACAATTCAGCATGACCCTTTTCACAACTGCATCCATAGCCTAGGGGTCTAGGATCGCACTCAGGTAATCAAACCACAAAGAGTGCACCTACTCTGATACCAAATGAATGTTCAATATGTGTTTAAAACACCCTTGAACGTTTAGACCCCAAAATAAAAAAAATCAATTCAAGATTATAATCAAACAATTAATGTGCGAAACATGAATATAAGTCAAACACAGAATTGATAAACAATCTAAACCAAATATAAACACATCGACAATAGAAAATAAATGGCAAAGATAAAGGAAGAGAGATACAAATACAAGGACAACACGCGATGTGTTATCGAAGAGGAAACCGAAGCCCTCGGCGTAAAACCTCTCCGCCGCCCTCCAAGCGGTCAATAATCTACTAAAAAATGTAGTTAGAATACATGAACAACAATAGACCCTCCAAGCCTAATCTACCCAGGTACCTAAGCCCTCCAAGCTTCTTGCTCCAATGAGGTTACGCCGAACCTTTTTCTTTTCTAGCTTATCGGATTCCGCTACTAAACCATAGCATTAACCAATGAACATTGGTTCCTTCTAAACTGCTTCCCTTAGCACTAAAATGCCTTCTCACAGATGTAGGTGTGATGAGAAAAAGATTTGGTCAAAAACCTCTCAAGGATGTATCAATGGAGAGGAAAAGAGTAGAGGAATTTGAAGAGTCTCTTAGTGAAGATTAGGGATGAGGCAATCTTGTTTTTCTCTAGGGTTTCTCTCACAAAATTCTCTCTAGAAGCTCTCTACATTTCGTGGGTATAAGGGTCTATATATAGTGGTGTGTGTTTGGAATACGAAGAGTCAGTTTTTCCCAAACAGAGCTGATTGGCAGCTTGGCCTCGTGACTGGTCTAAGTCCCGAGTTCAAGCTGCGAGATAACGGCCTGGCCAGCCTGGGACTTTTGTCCTGTAGTGCGACAACTGGCGTGACCCTTCACCTCCCCGCATGCTTCTCACGTGTGTAGCATTTGGCGGCTTGCAAGCCGCGAGTCAGCCGCGAGTCCTAGCCGCGAATCCCTACTTCCTTGCACATTGTTGAGCAATTCTTCACACTCTCTTCACACACTACCCTTACATGAATCCTATCTAAATACAGGGTTGCTAAGTGCTAAATTACAAGCAAATTGGCACGGAATAAAACCAACAAGATGGTTGATAAATTTCAACCTTACAAAACTTGAGGGACCAATTGTGCTTACTTGAAACTTGAGAGACTAATAGCGCACACAAGGTAAACTTGAGGGACTAATAGTGTAGTTTTGCCTAAATTTTATGACAAAAAATTTATAAATTGTTGTAGCAAGAATATGATTGGTGCCACTTAAACAATATAATAAATGAATGTTTTGAATAACCTTTTTTTATTGGTGACGCGTTAGTATATAAAACCTACATAGTAAGTATTACTAGCTCACTCTGGGTGAATTAGTCTTATTAATAAGTAAGAATTAATCATAGATTTGAAAAAAAAAATTATAATATAAAAAATAAACTAAATATTATTTAAGTGATATTTAGATATAAAAAGGCCTCCTAAAAATTTCCGCCTTAGGCCTCAAACTATCTTAGGCCGGTCTTGCATACCAACACAACAGAACTCATCCATCAGTTATGAGAATTAATTGAGTTTCAGCTAAAAATGTTTTCTCAGTTCTCACTGAAAACAATATCCAGGTCACGGCCACGAGGGGAGTAATTTCTAGTTAGATGGGCAGTTCCTCAGCTTCAAGATATTGAAGAATTAGCAAGGATGGTTGATCCCTCACTAAAAGGATCATATCCTATATATGAAGTTGTTATCACGTTTTGCTGATATTGTTTCCTCGTGTAGAGGTGAGGTATTTCTGCACACTTAGTATATGGGGTGTTTCTGGAATTTTTTTAAGTTTTGTGTGAACTATTTGGTGTGCTGTCTGTACTATCTCCTGGCCACTATTGTTTTTATATAGGAGAAACATATAATTTGCTTTTGGCATGAAAATTGCAATTCCCTCTAGTTGCACAGGTTAAATCAAACCTTTTCATCATAAATGTTTCTAACTCACCTTGAGTTCCTAACAAATATTTTGCATTCAATTTAGCTGTGAATTAAAGACTTCTTTGTTTGCCTAGAGCTATAAGTCACCTAATATCCATTCTATTGCAGCGAGAGCCAGAATTCAGCCATCCAAGTCTGAAATTGTCCAAGAACTCTTACAAATGATTTAGATGGAGCCTTTCAAATGAGTATGACTACGATAGATATCAGTTTAAGAGGCGAGCATGCAGCGGTTGCAAATTTGTTCTTATAGTGGTTCTCTACAGGGAAGTAATGAGTATGACATCTCATTACTTCTTATCGGAGTGAAGGTGTGAATTTAATTGTTTTATGATTATTTTGTGAATACTACTTAACATAGTAGTGATTTATGGTGTAGAAATGTTTATGCCTCAAGTAACATAGTAGTTATTTATGGTGTAATAATTTATATATATTATATATCCATATGTTTGACTTTGACCATGTTATTAAGGTGGCTTCTTCAAGTAATTAACTTTGAGCTCTCTCCAGTAATTAAGGAGATACATAAACTAAGTAGTAGGAATAAAGCTGATGGTATAATCTTCCGATTATCAAAAACAGCAGTACTAAACATAGAAGTAGGGGGACTTTCAAAGAAAGAAAAATACTTAAAACTGTGATCTCCTTAAAGATGCCGAGGAATCCGCACTAGTAGTGAAAAAAAGAAAGTGTATCCAACTTAAAAAAGACGCGAATGTGGCTATCCAATTTGTTGTGCGAAACTGTACACCCAATTTCTTTCCAGTAGTAAATCCCCAGTGTACATGGACTTTTCTTTAGGTGGGGTAATATTCTAATAACAACAAAAGGAGCCAAAGTAAGAAGACAATAGTCATTGGATTTGGATGCTAATGTGGGATGTCTATCGGATAAATTGTTTCTTTCAAACGGTCAAATGAATTGTTTCTTTTACTTCCTTCATTTTTAATTTGTAAGATTTTCCTTTTTACCCCGTTTAATTTATCCACTTTCTTTTTATTCCCTCTAAATTTTGTGAAATTAGAAAAGCTTTACATATTAATTTTCTCGTAAAATTTGTGCTCAATTGGGAGGGATTTTTTTTATTTTTTATTTTGGCTAAATCAATTGGGAGGGATTTTAATATGATACTTAGTTAAGGTAATATGGTTAGGCTTTTTAATTTGGTATATCAGCTCAACTTCTACAACAATCTTGAGTCTAATCTCAGACATATCAAAAAGCGACACATGTATAAATTATTTATTTGTTGCTCGCTCTCTCTCTCTCTCTTTATTACTCTTATTTTAGCATTCTCAATTCTCACTTTATCTTTTATCATCCTCTTTTTGCTCTTGTATTTTTTTTTTTTTTTTTTTTTTTTTTTTTTTTGTTTGGTTAGAAGAAGAAAATTGTAAAACTTTGTATATATGCATACTTTTTTGTGATGTCAATATATTCAAGTTCTTTTTTTTATTAGATTTTATATAATTTTAATTTTGTAATAGTTACGCTATAAAAAACTCTTCAAGCCTCCACTGTATCATAGTGCTAGATATTGGTTTGAACCCCAAGGGGCACCCCACTTTTGTGGAAGGGGGATGAGCTACTTAATTGGTGCTCTCTAGTCTAGCACACGCACACACCACGTTGTGTTAGGTTCAGTTGGGTGTGTGTGCATGTAGGTTGGGCATGTCTAATATATAAATAATTTTTAATTTCCTACAAAACAATGTGTTTGTTTCACTCTGATTTAAAATAGTGTGAATGTTTTCAGTTGCATTTGTTCTAAATTGTTGCAATTTTGTCTATAAATACTTCATCTTCATTCATTCTTGTCGCTTTTTATCTTCATCTTTCATGCATAAGGGTATGTTTGTTTGGAGAGATTTTAGAGAGGATGGAAAATTGAGGAAAGAAAAGTAGAGAAAGTATTCTTAGTGGGTGTTTTGTTGGGAGGGAGGGAGGGAGGAAAAAAAAGTGGTGGGACCTGGGTGTTTTCTCCCTAGGCTCACCAAAATATTTTTTCCCCAAATTAGGGAGAAAGTACAAGGAAAAACGATGCTAGATATTTAGGACAAAACTGCCCCCAGAGCAATGTTCATTATTTTCCCACTGCTTTTTTTGTCATTTTGTTCAACTTTTTTCTTATATGGTTTTTTTTTTGATAAGAAGCTTGAAACTTTCATTAAATTATTGGAAAGACATTACATCATGGATAAGAGCTTATTCTATAACACAAGCAATCTCTTCAATCCAAATTGAAACATCATCAATGCCCTTGGCATATTTTGCTAAAAGATGGGCTGATTTGTTCCCTTGACGGCCCACATGTGTGAACGCTATGTGATGAAAATTTGCACAAGCATCTTGTATACCCAATATCATTGCATCCACTGATGGAGGAGGTGAGGCCAACTCGTTCAAAGCGCGCTGCGCAACTAGGGAATCTCCTTTGATTAAACTTCCCTTATGCCCATATCCTTTGCAAACTGAATTCCCATTTCGAAAGCCTTCGCTTTTGCTTCCACGGGGCCTAATAGTGCATTTATTTTCTTGCTCAACGCTGCCTTGACTTTTCCTTCCATATCCCTTATAACCACCCCTATACCCACAGCCTTGAGCTCTGCAAAAACTGCCCCATCAACATTTGCCTTGAACGTTTGACCCTGAGGAGGAACCCATTTGACCAGTGTGATACGATCTGAGTCCTTGCAACATTCTCAACGTTATTAGCAGCACAATATTCTTCTAAATATTGTGTTGCCCCTCGAACCAACTCCAGCCCCGTCTTCCGTTTCGGTCCCTGGCAGATTTCATTCCTATTACCCCATAAGGCCCACGAACAAGCCACCATCTTTGCCTTTTTTTTCTCTTTTTTATTTTTATTTTTTATTTCATGTTGTGCAGTGTGGATTTTTTTTTTCATGGTGCAGATCTATTTCTTTGCTCATTATTGTTTTTTTTTTTTTTTTTTTTTTTTTTTTTTAAGAAATCAATTTTGGGTTCTTGAACCTTTTTTTAAAATAATAATAATAATAATAAAGTGTCCATTCACACACAATTTTTTAATAAAAACATAATGTATTACTTTTTGTTTTATCTAATAGGGATATGATGGCATACAAACTTCATTTCCATTCTCTAATTTTTCTTCTCAACCAAATAAAAGAGTTTTTCATTCCTCTATTTTTTCTCCTACTAAACACACAAGAGAGAAAACTAAAATTTTTCTATCCTCTCACTTGTTTATCCTCCCGCTCCCCAACCAAATGGACCCTAAGAGTTCTTTAGAGAGAGAAAAAAACAATTTTATTAGTTGAGTGCACATACTGCAATGCTTCTATGTGTAGGAGATGATTGTATCTTAAGAGGCAAAAGGGACTAAAAAGACCACTGTGATGGACGAAATCCATCTTAAGAGTTAAAAATACTACCCTTAATTAAAAAGGATTTTTCCTTTCTGTTATCTTCAGTTTGTAAGTTGTGTTTGTTTATTTTATTTACTCACAATTTAGAACAATATATATTTTGTTGTTGTTGGTATACAGAATCAAAAATAATAAATTATTTGTGTATTATACCCAAAAAGTTTTTTTTTTTCTCTTTATAAAGATTAATAAATAAAAATTAATAGCTTTTACGATAGAAAAGGGAGTTGAAATGATAGTTCATAACACTTATCTTGTAGTTATTTGATGTTGCTTTACATTAGATACCCACATTAGGCAATTATATAATGGCGGTTTCGATGTTAAATTAATCATTCAATGGACACAATATTATTAACAAATTCATTGCATGAATTCAAGCAAGTGGTAAATTTTATGGCATGGTGGCCTAAAGCTAAATCTTATAATGAGACCAACAATGATTAAAGAAATGACATGATAAAAGGAAATTTTAAACAAGTGTATGCAATACGAATAACAATTATACTATGTAAAGCATGGCTAAACTTAGTGGCCTAAACTACAAGACTAGCCTAAAGAGACCCAACCCGTTGACAAGCCTATAATCAAGAATGTTCAAGTAGTGCTTTAAGTTACATAGGCCAAATGTTTTTCTAATGTAATCCAACCTCCCCTGTTTTCATATGTTAACACCAAACCTTCGTTTTTACAAACATAATAACATCCAAAGCATTAAGAATAGAAAACTTCAAGCAGAGTGAGAGAGTATTGGGCTGTGTGAGAATTTTAGGTTCGGTAGGATTTCATTCTGTGGGTTTTGGGTCTCTTGGGAAGTTGGGTTTTATTTATTTATTTATTATTTATTATTGAGGTTACTTCTGCAATGAATGTAGTGTTGTCAGATTTGTCCCCTCTTAGGAAAAGGTTTATTCTCTGAAAAATATTTCAATCTCTCTCAGTGTTTTATTTTAAACCTGACGTAAAGAACTAGAAAGGAAGATGTGTGGCAAAATGATTTTAAGAGATGAAAAACAGGATGTAAATGTTAACTATGAAATTGAAAGACACTGAAAACCCCTTGTTTTTTCTACTCTTAGAACTCTCTTTAAAATTTGTTCAAAACTGAATTCAAATCTTATTTCACATCACCTGCTATACAAACTAATAACCAAATAGCAGAAAAGGAGAAGGTTGGGCCGGCCCATCAATTTTTATTTTTTGTTTAGGACCAAAGTAACCTTTTTCTAAATTCAAAAAACACAAAGCCCAGCCCAGCTAAGCACCTGAACTAGTTATTTAAACTTCCATATCTAGCCCGCAACACCCAACGGCTCTTTTTTCTTTCTTATTTTCTCTCTTTTCTCTTTTTTTTTTTTCCTCCGCTGCTTCTTCTCTTTCTTCTTCACCGATTTAGAGGGATGCCACCACCTACCGCCACCGTCAAACAATTGGGGCTCTGAAATTGCTGAAGGCTACCAAGACAATACTAAGGTGGCTGTGGCTGCGGCCGCAATGTTGAAGCACCTAAACTCTCATGTGGAGCTTAACCCTTGACATCCCTAGTGGAGTCGCCACTATGAGAGATTGGACTAGCTCTCAAAAAGAGACAAGCATTGGCACCTCTCCTTTTGAGGTTATGTAGATTCGCCACTTATTTTATAAAAAAAAGAAGAAAACTATACAAAAGAGTACAAAATAGCTTGAATAATACAAATTCTCATTAATTTGAATAAATACAATTTGATAAAATGAACTATTAATAGCTTTGTTCCTAGTTACAATCTAGTAAAAAAAGGTTAGAAGGCTTTGTTTCCTAGTTACAATCTATCAAAGGAAAAGATAAAGCACTATTCTACAAACCTAAGATCTATGGTTTGGGGGCCTAGTTATAGAATGGGAAGGTGTTAGGCATCCATTCTGCCCTAACAAAGTCCAGTCTTATAAAGTTGTAATTTACAACTATGTATTTTTGTTGACTTTTATTCTGTACCAAATTTGATTGTAATTTTATTCAATCTTTTGTACCTTGTATTTATTGTGGGATTTAATTGTAAGGGTTGTGTGATAGAGAGAGAGTGTGTAAAGACTCAAGCAATTGAAGATTGATGAGTTTTTTTGCAGGCAGCTCGCGACTTAGCATCCTGCGAAGTGATCCATGTGACCTGCACATGAATGGAATGCGAAGAGTCAAGACAAGATGGAGACAGCTATGTTTCGCAAGTAGCTCGCGGGTAAGGCCTTCCCGCGAGACACCTGCGAAACATTCTATTCTGCCAGACTGTCATTTTTGATACACACTTTCTGTGCCTACATTATTTATACCCACATTACCCACAGATGTTGAGGAGTGCTTCTGAGAGAAAACCCTAACCACAAACCTTGAGAGTTAGAGATTGTTATACCCACATTTCTCTACACAATTGCTTGTGGATTTTCCTCAACTCCTACCTTTCCATTTCCATACCATTGAGAGGTTGATAGCCCAAACACTTACCACACCCTTTCACAGTGTTCAGTGAGGTCTTGATGTTGTTGGGAAGCATTGGAAGAAGCCAAGGATGGCAAATGCAACATAGAGCTTGTTGCAAGATCCGAAGAGCTAGACAATACACGGTTCCTAGAAACCTTGTTGGAGTAGGGGCTTGGAGGGCTTAGGTACATGGGGTAAATTAGGGTTGGAGGGTCTCTTGCTAACCCATGTATCCCAACTGATTGTCTAGTGGATTGATTACCGCTTGGAGGGCGGCGGAGAGGTTTTTCGCCAAGGATTTCGGTTTCCTCTTTGATAACACATCGCTGTGTTGTCTTTGTGCTTGCATCCTTCTTCCCTACTCTTTTTCCTTTCATTTTACTGCTGTATTGTTATGATTATGGATTAGAGTAGCTTGTTTGTTTATCCACTCACATTTACACTATTCCGCACTTAGAATTAAGTTAGTGTAAAATCAATCGAGCTGTAACTTTAATTTGGGAGGTCTCTTGCTAACCCATGTATTCCAACTAATTATTTAGTAGATCGATTACTACTAGGAGGGCGACGAAGAGGTTTTTTGCTGAGGACTTCAATTTCCTCTTCGATAACACATTGCTGTGTTGTCTTTGTGTTTGCATCCTTCTTTCCTACTCTTTTTCCTTTCATTTTACTGTTGTGTTGTTATGATTATGGATTAGAGTAGTTTGTTTGTTTATCCACTCACATTTACACTATTCTGCACTTAGTATTAAGTTAGTGTAAAATCAATCGAGCCATAACTTTAATTTGGGGGACTAAGTAGCTCTTGTGTTTTCAACACATTTTCAAGCATTCAATTGGTATCAAAGCGGGTGCACTAGTTGTGCTTTAATTACCTTAGTGCGATCCTTGACCCTATTTGAGATGGACCGGTCTTAATCTTTAAATGTTCCACCATATTTTGATGGTAGCAACTATGCCTTTCGGAAAGTCTGGATGAGGGCATTCTTGTGTTCAATTGATGATACTGTTTCGGATGCGGTAGAAGTAGGATGGACTAGGCCAGAGGCCGCTAAATCCACTTTGGATAAGTTAGCACTGGCAGCAACTAACGCTAACAGTAAAGCTTTGAATGCAATTTTTTGTGGTGTTTCTCTAGATGAGTTTCACAGGATTTCTCACATAACAGTTGCCAAGGAAGCGTGGGAGATATTGGAGACCACCTATGAAGGCATGAAGAAGGTGAAGGATACTAAGTTGCAAATGCTAACCACTCGATTTGAAGAGTTGAAAATGAGTGAAGACGAGTCATTCGACTCATTCTATAGCAAGCTGAACGAGGTGGTTATTGGCAAGTTCAACTTGGGTGAGAAGACGGAGGACTCAAAGATAGTGAGGAAAATCCTTCGATCATTGCTGGAGAGCTTCCTTGCAAAAGTTACAGCTATAGAGGAAAGTAAAGATTTGGATGAGATCAAAATCCAAGAGCTTATTGGATCTCTCCAAACATATGAACTGGGATTACCTTCTCATAAGTTGAGCTAATCTTTTGCTTTTAAAACCATCACTGAGAGAATGGATGATTCCTCCGGAGAAGATGATGTGGAAAAGGAGGTAGCATTCCTGGCAAAAAACTTCCGAAATTTATGAAAATGAAGAACAGTGGGAAACCGTTCAGCAGAGGGAAGTTTTCATCCTCCAAAGGTGATAGGAAGGAGTTTAAGAAGAAAGATGGGAAGGATTCTCAATCTCCTCAAGGCATTGTGTGTTATGAATGTAATGACCGTGGACATTTCAAGAAGGAGTGTCCCAACTATCTAAGAGGGAATGGCAAGGTGTATGCCACCACTCTCAGTGATTCCGATTCCTCTAATTTAGATTCAAATGAAAGCTGTGATGGAGAGGGAAACTTCTCTGCGTTCATGACCATTGCTCATGTGGAATCTTCAGATGATTTGAGTGTGCTAGTGGAAGAGCTTGGTGCACACATTGAATTGGAGTCAATTGAGATAGTTGAGGAGTTTGATGATGAGGAAGATGAAGGAACAGTAGGACTGCAAAAGACATACAATTCCCTCATTGAGAAGACCCGTGAATATGCAAAAGTGGCTAACACAGCCATTAAAAAGATGAAGAGGGCGTAGGAAGATTATAGAAGTCTTCTCGTGCGATATATGGAGGCCAAATGTGAAATAGAAACACTAAATGGAGAGCTGACCGAAGCCTACTCAAAGATAAAATTCCTTGAGCTTGAAGTGGTTCAAGCCAACGCTAAAGTAGAGTGAGTCTCCTCCAAAAAGCTTGATGAAGTCCTTGCTCATCAAAAACCTTTCTCCGACAAAAGCGAATTGGGATATACTGGAGAGAGTAGTTCGGCTGTCAACATCTCCAAGGAAGTGAAGTTTGTAAAAGCCAAAGAACCGATGTTAGCTACCACAAAGGTTGAGAAAGTGAAGCCGGAGAAGAATAGAAATGTGGTTGACCAACAGGTATTGAATAAGCCTCATAACCAATCAGTGGTCAAATTTGAAGCCAAAGAGAAATCACTCCCAAAGTCACAAAAAGGTCCGAGAACTCAACATTTCTGTCACCATTGTGGAATTCAAGGACACACCAGACCCAACTGTCATGAGCTTAGAGCATTGAAGAATGCAAGTGCTAAAGGTCAAGAGGACCACAAAACGACAAAAGAAATTGGGTTGCTGAGCAATCAAAAGGTCAAGAAGGTGATCCCAGAGTGAGGGATGTGATGAGGATGATTGATGCATTCACCACCTGTTTGGCAAGTTTCTCCAGAAGGTTTGAAGGCCACAACACTCGTACCCAATCCTATAGGGATATCACCCCAAATGCACGTGACGTGTAGGTGAAGAAGGGTACTCATGCATGATCACCTCCTATATCCATGCATTAATACTTCAAATATTTAGGGGCATATGTTCATGCATCATGACATGCATAATTCAATTTGTGCCAATTGCTTCTGCCTTATAGCATGTTTCTTTTACAAGTTTTGGTTTGTACTTGTTTTTGTTGATCTTACTTTACTTGTTCTGTTTTTTAGTGTGTTCAAAAATTCAAAAACCCATAAAAATTGAAAAATCTTCAAAAAGTTTGATCACTTGTGTTGTGTATATCACATGTGAGTTTGGCCTAATACCTTCGTACTAATGGCATGATGCATTTATGAGCTTAGGTTGTTTTGTATGCACATATATCTGTGTGGGAGAAATCATGAAAACTATGTGTGATTGTTGTAAATAGATCTTCAAACTTGTCATGAATGATTGGCCAATAGTCTTGATGGTCTTGATACTTGCATAGACTTGTGCCTATATATCTTCACACATTTACTTTTATGTTTTTGCAATAGAGCTCACCAAATGTAAATCTCCAAATGAAAACAGATAATGAGCTGCAAAAGCCTGTTGCACATACTAGTATTTGACTAGGAAAAAGGAAAAGCAACTTTTGTATTGAAACGTATGGTGCTCAAAAAGCCAAAGGCTAACTCTCAATGTTGAAATATAAAAAATTTCAAGCACCGATCTCAAAAAGAGATGTATTATCCAAAAAATGATCAAATGTTATGATTTATGCAGAAACCAAATGAAAAGCTTCTTTGTTTAGTAATCATTCTCTTGTGGGAGGTCATATATGCTCATTTCTATAATTGAGATAGTCCACTGGATTGAGTACCAGTTATGTATGACTTGATTGAATTGATCATTGAAGCTTCACTCTAGTCTAAGGACTATTTCACATTTGATACTCACCCACAACACACAAGATTTTGTTCAAATAATGCTTATCTCATTTGTGTGATTGTACATGTTCAAATGTGATGTGTATGCTCAAGTACTTGCTGATCAAACCTAAAAAGATTTTTGAGTATTTTATATGTTTTTGAAAGTGATTTTATACTTTTGTGTTTTTAGTTTTTGTTCAAAATACATTTTTATGTTTTTCTTCAAAATGTAAAGTTGTAATTTACAACTATGTGTTTTTGTTGGCTTTTATTCTGTGCCAAATTTGATTGTAATTTTATTCAATTTTTTGTACCCTATATTTATTATGGGATTTAATTGTAAGGGTTGTGTGATAGAGAGAAAGAGTATGAAGACTCAAACAATTGAAGATTGAAGAGTTTTTTGCTGGTAGCTCGCGACTTAGCATCCCGCGAAGTGATCAATGTGACCTGCACATGACTGGAATGCGAAGAGTCAGGATAGGATGGAGACAACTGTGTTTCGTAAGTAGCTCGCAGGTAAGGCCTTCTCGCGAGACACCCGCGAAACATTCTATTCTGCGAGACTGTCATTTTTGATACACACATTTTGTGCTTACACTATTTATACTCACATTTCTCTACACAATTGCTTGTGGATTTTCCTCAACTCCTAACTCTCTATTTCCATACCATTGAGAGGTTGATAGCCCAAACACTTACCACACCCTTTTAGAATGTTCAGTGAGGTCTTGGTGCTGCTGGGAAGTATTGGAAGAAGCCAAGGATGGCAGATGTAACATGGAGTTTGTTGCGGGATTCAGAGAGTTAGACAAGACACGGTTCCAAGAAGCCTTGTTGGAGTAGGAGCTTGGAGGGCTTAGGTACATCGGGTAGATTAGGCTTGGAGGGTTTCTTGCTAACCCATGTATCCCAATTGATTGTTTAGTGGATCGATTACCGCTTGGAGAGCGGCGGAGAGGTTTTTTGCTGTGGACTTCGGTTTTCGCATCGATAACACATCGCTGTGTTGTTTTTGTGTTTGCATTCTTCTTCCATACTCTTTTTCCTTTCATTTTACTATTGTGTTGTTATGATTATGGATTAGAGTAGCTTATTTGTTTATCCGCTTGCATTTATACTATTCCACACTTAGTATTAAGTTAGTGTAAAATCAATCGAGCCGTAACTTTAATTTGGGGGTCTAAATAGCTCTTGTGTTTTCAACACATTTTCGAGCATTCAAGTCTTCTAGACTCTAATGATCATTCAAGTACCCTTAAACAATGATATACAACAGATTATGAAATGTGACATGTTATGTAAGCTTTTTAGATCTATGGCTAAAAGTTATTTAAAGACCTCAAATCTGATGTAAATAATCTGATTTGATATTTAATGTGGAAAACAATGTTAAAAAATATAGATCTGATACCAATTTTAATAAAAAAAAAAAAGAGAATCTTAATGACAAAGTGGAGATCTAGATTCTAATAAATTTTGGTGAGAAAAAATTCAAACCTAATTTTAGGTATGAAAAGATGAATTTTTAATTAAAATTTTTGATCCAATTTTTAATTATGAAAAAGAATGAGTTTTAAAGGAATAAAAGCAATACCTGCATCAATTACATGAACAAATTCTACATGGGGAATTGCTTTAGAGTCAAAGAGATTAATCTCTTTGAGTCCTAAAAAATTATCACTTAATAGGAAAGAAAATCTTAAAGTCAGACTTCAAGAGTTTCTTTACATTAAGGGGCAGAGGGGTTAGAGGTGCTAAATGTTGGGAGGCCTCCTCTATTTAAAAAGGTGTATCTGCTTAAAAAATAGGTAAGGTTGCTTAGAAAATCAACAGATACGAATTGGGTTAGGTTTTATCCCTAAAAAATCGAATTTGATAGGTCTAAACCTGAACCAAACATATTTGGGCCCAATTCAAAATCTATGCCAGTTGACACTATGGAAGTGTTGATCGGCACTATTGAAGTGTCGATTAGCACTCTTGAGTGCTTCGTCCAATATCGTCTTCTTACACATTTTGGACTCTTTTTTGGGTTTTTTTTTGTACCAAGAATTGAACTTGGACATATTTTGGACTTGTATTCCAAATAAAATCCATTTTAATTTGATAATTAAATCCTTAAAAATAATTATCTAAGAGTTAATTACCCTAAAAACTTAATTATCAACTCAATTCCCATATTATCAAATTATTCATTTTATTCCCATGCAACCAAACTTATTTTTAATCAAAATCAACAACCAATCACATAAACTTATTTAAATAATTTTAATTATTAACCAATAAAAATTAATTTCAATTAATCACATGTGATAAGTTCCACCCAAATGAATGCATGCAGACCATGAAAACTTGATTTCGCAATATCTTTCAATTTGACGATCCAATTTGGGAATTGGGCATATCATTGCTATCTTCAAAATCTCAAGATCGTTTTTATGTTATGTGATGAATGATTTAATGCATAAAATGCAATTATGATTTTTGGGAACTTAGAATGATTATTTTGGTTATCTTCCAAGGTTAAATTATGGGTGCGAAATTCAATGTCTATACATAGTTCCACAGTCACACAGTTCTCCAAAAGAACTGATAGGTGATGACAAAAGCCTACTATTGTATGCCAGAAGCAAGTTCTTGATGATCATGTTGATTTGGTCCTTCTCATTTGGCTGAATAATCATTTTGGATGCTTTCCCTTTCCACCTTGTCATGTATTCGGAGAAGGTCTCCCTAGCTCCTTGCTTAGTGGTTTCTAAATCTCTTAAAGTTACATCAATCATGGTATTGAAAATGAATTGATCCACAAACAGTTTCACTAGCTCATTCCACACCTTAGTATTGCTTGGATCCAAGCTATAATACCATCTTGATGCACCTCCTGTGAGTGAGAAAGAGAATGCATGCAAAGTTTGCTTCTCGTCCAACCCCTTCATTTCAACAATGCTTATGTATCTCTTAACATGTTGCTTGGGATCTCCAGTCCCATCAAACTTTTTAGCATCAAAAATCTTGAACTTATGAGGCAAAGCAATAGGAACTTTGGAACTTAATCCACCCATGTTGTTGAGACAATCATCCATCCCTTAAGCCTTGCGGAATGCTAGTTGCATCTTCTCCATCTTCTCCTTTATAGCCATTTTCATCACATTCTTCTTTTTCTTCTTCATCATGTATCTCCACATGCATGGGTTTCTTTATCTTTCTCTCTTCTAGCTTGGAAAGGCAGCCTCCCTTTTTCTTGAGAGCTTCAGCTTGATCTTTTATAGCCTTGTATATCTTTTGTGCGAGTGCTTCATCAATTGGAACAACCATTTCTTTTCGAGGATCTCTTCTTGAGGTGTGATCTTGACCTTAATCAAGTGCCTTCCATTACTTTTTCAAACCCAAGTTAGAGTGGGGACGTGCTTACTTGATCTTGGAGGTGCAATGGTGCCTAGAAAGAAGTCCCATCTTTATCAAGCCCATGTCCCAATTTAAAAGCTCCTTTTATTTAGATGTTCTTAGAAAGTCTTTAAGTCCATTTTAATGAAGTCCCAATTACAAAATCACTCCATTTCCTTTCATGAACCTTGCCCCTTGCTTCATTGGGCCTAGTCCATTTACAATAAAACTCTCATCTTGCACTCATGGGCTTTCGTTAGAATGTGCTTAGAGATTTTCAACCATTTATCTCAAATATGGGCCAACAATGTATTCATCACCTTTGGGCTCTTCTTTTCTTATATTCATTATCATCATTTTGAAGTAGCCTTCTAGCTAGAATATATTGTGGCCTTCCTCTTAAAGCCCATGAATCACTCATCATTTTGAGCCTTGACATGCAACAAAGAGGCTCAAGATTAAGGAGATTCATATTGACTTTGTAGGATCTTGGATGCTAGGTCCATAGCATATTTGTTACCGTAGGCCTAAGACTTTCTTTCTCAAGAGGTCTTTGGATTTGGGCTTATAATAGCAACTAGGCTATGATCCTATGAACCTTTCAAGTTAAGATATACCTTTGGATTTTGGGATAAGCCTCTTATATGTGAGAACTCCTCTTCTTTTCATCCCATTGTCCTAGGGTATGCCATAACTTTTGGGTCATCCTTTCAAATTTTACATCTTTTATTTGTCCTTTAGAATTAGGTGAACACAATGTATATGGTTGAACAAACAAGAGATATAAAGGGTGCCCTCTTTTGATAGGATCTGGGATCTCTTTAAGTGTGAGTAAGCTCCTTAAAGCTAAAGGGATAGATCAATAAGTCACTCACAACTAGGTGGGCCATGATTCCAACCTTAGGGCTAAATGGACCGTAATGGATTGGTGGCAAACTGTTAATGTACTCAAAGCTCATTATAGGTGATGGCATGGATTGTGAGTTGGTGGGATGAACTTCGGAAGATTTTGGCCCGAATGGAGCCTCCACCTTCCCACTCATCACCAACCATGGCAAAGGGACAAAAGAACCAAGTGAAAGTGTGTGCAAACAATATTAAACAATCCTTTATCAAGATTAGGGAATGGAACACATTGGAATCAAACTCTCTATACCCAGTGGAGTCACCACTGTGGGCGTAAGTGCCTCGAAACGTGGTGTCATCCTTCCATTTGTGGGAAATACGCCTTGGCCTAGGGTGGACCGTGACAGAAGGTGTAAATGGAGTCGTCAACTAGTTTAGGTCTAAGAACCATAAATATAGTGTCATTCATGGATGGACTGATCTTTATTAAAGCACGTGTCCGGAGTTTAGGTATAGGGATGGGAAGGTGTTTGGCACCTAACCCTACCCAACCCATGGGTTGGCTTCCACTTATTGTTTTCCAAGTCTTAATCTCATTAAAGGCATATTTAACACATTATTCTAACTCACACACACTCTAGCATGCGTTTAACAATCAACATGGCATAATCATCCCCAAACCTAGCATTCATCTATCGAGGCATAAGCATATATCTCAAGGGACATAAACATCACAAGGCGGATCAGGATCAACATGTTATAGCATTAAACACATGGTATTCAACCAAACATATTCATGCTTATCAACCATATCAAACTCATCAATCAAACCAAATGCATGTTCACAGCCTTATGCATGACTTACTTGACTTACCTCACTCCATCACAGAATCTATGCATCAATGTATGATCATATTCATGGCATTAAAACAAACTAAAACCCTAATAAGGAGTGAAACAACAACAAAACAAAACAAAACAAAATAGAGAGATGGGGACTCAAGGGCAGACGAAAACATGTTAAATAGAAGGTAAAACATATAAATAAAACAAAGGAAAAGACAAATATGAGTGAATTAGGGTTTCTAGGAAAGAGTATGCGTGCGCATACATAGGGCATGCATACGCAGTCCATCTATATGCGTACGCATACTATGAGGATGTGTACACATGTTGCTAAGTATGTGTACGCATGCAAGTAGCATGCATATGCGTACACACCCTAAAAACCCTAACCTAGAAACATAGAACAGAAAGCAATGAAAACACAATAGGAAAAGGAAATCTAACAATTTATTATGCTTTGAACATAAACGCAAAACAAACCTAAGCTAAACAAACATATTATAGCAATTAAAACATATATATAAACACAAGAACAAAGAAAAAAAAAGAGTGAAGAGCCAAAGTTAGAAACTTCACCTCAGCACTAGAACTCTCTAGAGCTTGATTTTGACCATTCCCCTTAGTCAATATGTTTACAACCAAATCTAAGACGAATTAGTAAACTTAGAACTCAAAGATCAAGACTAGAAAATGTCTCAACCAAATAAAATTTGAAATGATGTTTTGTAAAAAATTCTCTCTTTAATTCACTATTTTCTAGTGAATCTTATGTGTTTTTACCACCAAAATTCGTCCTCCTTGAAAAAGTACCTTTTATGGTTATATATAGTCAAAAAATAGGGGTTTAGGGTGGCTCCTAAACGATGTGAGATTCATTTCAAATCTAGTTTAAATGCAAAAAAATTGTGTTACATAGTTTTTGGAACCCTAGCATGTGCACGCATGCAAGTGTATATGCACGCATGCAAGTGTATGCGTACGCATGCTTGAAGCATGCGTATGTAGAGCCTGAGCATTCGTACGTATACGCATGTATGCGTATGCATGCCCTAGGATTTTTGTGGTATTTCTTTTCCAAAAATAGTTTATTTTGGTCCAAAAATAAGTTATATTTTCCATAAACACTTTCCTTAAGTCAAATTTTATCTAATTGGGCCCTAAACCAACCTTGGGCTTTAGAATTCTAACATTATTGGAGAACGGGGGTTCGAGTGGTAACGGGTACAAAATGCGGTGTCTACAATTAGTCCCTTAAGTTTGAAGTGGGTGCTATTGGTCCCTTAAATTTAAAAGATGAGCCCAATTGGTCATTCTGTTAGTACCATTAGTCCTAATGCCTACATGGCTAATAGAACTAGACATGGCAAATTTTAAGTGATGTGGCATCAAATTTAATATTAAGGGCACTTTTGGTAAATTGTAATAGACATTGTAATGTAATAGATATTCCTATGGCATAACTATTCTGTTGTTTGATTATGTTTTTATTACAATGAATAGTTATTCCTTATGAATAGTTATTCTTCAAAATGAGGAATAACTATTTCTTATAAAAAATATTGAATATCTATTCATTTACCTTATGTAATAACTTTTTAAAAGATTTTCCTAAAAAGCCATTAGTTGCCACATCTTTCAAAAAAAAAAAAAATTTCTTTTTTGTTAATTATTAGCTTTATTTTGAACACCCTAAAATAAGTATATTTTAGGAAATTTGATTTAAAAATGATTTAATTATATCTTCTTTTTATACTCTATTAAATTGTAGATGCATATTCAGGATTTTATTCCTAAATGGTCATCAAACTAACGAATAGTAATATTTATTACATTCTAACTTAATGTATTCCTTATAATATTTATTCCTATTTCTATGTAATAATCATTACAATATACCAAATGTGCTGTAAAAAAATCAAGACACAAAATCTGACTCATTAAAAAGCTCATGCACCCAATTCATTTCAGGTGAACCATTAAAAAATGGGTCTTCCCACTTTGAAATTACATTGCAAAGATTTAGAGATAGAGTGAGAGGGGAAAAAAAAAAAAAAATATATATATATATATATATATATATATATTAATGGCTTCGTCATCATCTGCCGCTGGCACTGCCATCGTTTTCCCTTGCGACCCATTCCTCTCACATGCACAACCATTGGTGCGACGGACAACTCAAATGCATTTCAATCACTGGAATAATAACTAACTATTTGGTCCTGATTTCAAAAAGTTCTTCCAAATGGTGCAGCAATATGGCTATATAGATTATTTAAGCATTGTAAATGAGACATTATGAGGCTATGATTTGCTTGGCTATTCGCTTTGGATCTTAAACACATTCGCAGAACAATTGACGTGATTCTAAACGTTGAAGTGCTTTTAAAGCAAGTATGTGACTTTGGAGCGTGATGTTTAGCAACTGATAGGATTTTGAAACTCTAAGATCTGTGTCTCACCGGTTGCACATGTGAGAGGAAGCAATCGCAAGGGTAAAGGACGGCGGTGCCAGCAATTGAAGACGGCGCTACAAGGATTTCAGATTTCTCTCTTTAAATCAGAGGCTCCAAATTGGGAATATTAGTTTCTTAATGGGTGGTTCACCTGAAATGGGTTAGTAATGGGTGGATGGGTTTTTTTTAAGTGTTACGTGTACAACATTTTCACAACAAATTATAAGTGGTTAGTTGTTATTAGTTCAATTTTGAATCTACCACTAAGATTACTTTTTTATCCTAACAATAACAACCATTAACAACTTACCACTTAAAATTTGTTGTGAAAATATTGTAAAAATATTGTGAACATAACATTTTTCATTTTCTAATGAGTTTGATTTTATGTTTTGATTTTTTAATATTAAATTTGATGCCACATCATTTAAAATTTGTCATGTCATAGTTTCGTTAGACGCGTAAGCATTAGGACTAATGGTTATTAACAAAAGAATTAACTGTATTCATTTTTTTTTTTAACTTGAATGACTAATAGCACTCATTTCGAACTTGAGTGACTAATAGCACTCAGTAGGCAAATTTGAGGGACCAATAGTGTAGTTTCGTCTAGTTAGTTATTATGTGTGAGTTTGGATACCACGTTTCCAAACCCACGTTTGCATTTTCTGCCCTCTTTTTTTTTTTTTTCCAACGCGTGAACAGTAAATTCACATGTGAGTACTGTGCAGGGGACAAAGGCACTGTTCGTGAATAGTAACATCACATGTGAGCACTGTGCATGGGACAAAAGGCACTGTTTATGCACTGTTCACGGGTCTCACGACACTATTCACATATTTAAAAATTATTTCGCTATAGTATTTTCAATTTTCAGTTTCAGCAAAAATAAGTTGTATCCATACGGACCCTATGTGAATTTCTATATAGTTTTTTCTTTGCCCTCTTTTTGTCTTCAAATGAAGGAAAACTGAAATAAATATTTTGTTATATAACATGCTTAGATTTTCTAGTTTTGCTCCGTAGATGTGTAGGTAAAGGAAGATGAACAAGGAACGGAGGAAGCATATGAGACGAATAATATGGATTTCAGAATGAGGAAGACGAAAAAGATGTAAACAAGATGAACTACAAGCTATTCATATTTTGTAACTACCAATGCATCTGTTTTTTGACATAGAACTTGCACAAATAAAATTACATGAATTTGTAGAAGTTATTATAAATTATTTATTTATTTATTATTATTATTATTATTATTATTTTTACATGGGATGAATGCATAGGCCCGTAGGGTACATATACTTCACATGTATTAACCATACCTTCCTTTGTACATCATATATAATATAAACTCTCACACACTTTCACTTTATAAACTCCCCACATTTCTTTCAGGCATTCAATTTATTACACAAACAGAGCACACTGATGGCAATATATCAGATTCACAGCATGAATTCAAAACACTAAAATAAAGGTGACAATGACAAGAGCAAGAACCACAGGTCCACAACAGCAGTTAATAGTTCAGATTTCAAGTGCAGGAATGTAGTTTAATATTGATTCCATTAATTTTGACCATGCTATTGCCATACCTTCGGTACAAGGTCACCCACACACATTCATCTTCTTTAGCACCCAAATCCTCCAACAATTCACTGATCCCTATCTTCAAGCATACGTTTACCTCACCATGGCTGTGCTTATGTGGAATTCTTACAAAGCTCCCTGCAAACTCTGTCTTGTCTGGTCCGCTCTTTAAGGGGTCGTTTTCATTAATATAAACATCAAACTTCAAGTGCTCATCTACAAACTGAATCCCGTCTATCTCCAACACTTCCTCCTGTTCTTCCTGTTCTTTCTGCTCTTTCTCTTTATTCTTGGGCCTACGCACGCAAGTATAGCTCACCTGCTGCAAAACAAATGGAGGATCTGTTGCTTGAGCCCCAGTTGGTAATTTTTCCAGTTCTGATTTACGCGGGGTTGGCTTAGAAATTACCCATGGAATAGGGACATTTTCATAATCATATCGCAGTTTAGTAGTATCAAGGCAGTCCTTAACCTTAACACGAACAAGATCTTTATTTTCATCATAGAAAAAAAACTCAGCGTCTAACCAATCTGGGTCTGCGATATCAGGTCGTCCCTCTAAGTTTTTCCTTATATTCCACATTCGGTCCACATTGGAGTGGTGAGCAAAAAATATCGGATCTCTAGCGGCCGTGTGGAAGTTCCCCATGTCTTTGTTATGTTGCTGGCAAGGGTCTCCACACCAATTGTGGATGTTATTGTGGGGAGCGTGCTCGATTCTGCCAGCACATAATTTATTAGAGTCCCCAGCACGGTATGGCGAGCCAAAGAATAGGCAAGGCGTCTTGCTGTTGGACACCATTTGGCGGTACATGGTGTTAAGATTTCTTTGGACTTGATCTGGCTTTGGCACGTCGTCTTTCAGGGTATATTCAAGGTCAACCGGGACTGGTGGCTGGTGAGTGACGTTGCGGTTAGGATCATATAGTGAGGATAGCTGGTGCGTATACATGTCTGGAATTGTCATGCCATGTGGAGAGTCCCAGTTCCAGAACGGCAATGCAAAGGTGGGATCATCAATCAGCTTGCCCAAGATTCTCTCGTAGAAGTACAAGTAGTAGCGATGGAAGGGAAAGAAGAGCCATGAATTGTGAACTTCGTAATTGATTTTTGGGTGACCGAATTGCGGGTATGCCCCATCACAATAGGCGCAGTGAACGTTAGCTTGTTGTGTGAAATTACGTGGGTCATCGTCTGGGAGGGCTTTCATGAGCTCAGTGGCTTTGCAATATTTTTTCATGTAGTCATGGGAAACCAAATGAGCTGCAGGCCTCAGACGCAAGGGCTCATCTGAGGAGGGTAGCACAAAATCTATAATTTTTGTGAATGAAGGTGGGCAACATTCTTTTTCCTCATCAGGGATTTTAATGTCGCCACAGTATTCTACGTCTGGTTTCACAGGTTCTGCTAGGCCAGCCGGATCACTGAAAACATTAGTTGCACCACAGAGACCTCCTAGGCCAATGAGCATGTCTCTCCTATCGAACTTCCCTGGTGGAGGTTGTCCATCTTTGGAGCCAGAGGTATGATTTTGGTCACCATTGGTGGCTTTGGATGCTACTCTAGGAACAAGGTGATTTTTATGGTTATTAACTCTTGACATTTGGGTTTTTTTATGAGAGTACAGACCGAAAGAGGATGGGGGAAGGCCATTGGTGGTGGTAATAAGGAGTTGTTGAGAGATCAAAGAAGCCATGGAATTGCTTTGGTTTGAATATCGAAGTTATCAAAGGCCATGCATGTTTTATAATGAAAGCCGGTAAGACTTTACCCTCAATATTTAAATGGACTGACCCACTAGTTGTGAGAGCGTTGTATAGGCCAATCTCTATCGCTATTATTTTTAATGGGTCCTCACGAGGGAATTGGGCCTAATCTATATCTCCTATTCTTAATAGGTATTTGTCCTGAATCTCCTGTTGAAGGATCTGGCCCACACATTCTTAGTGGGTATGCGTCCCAACGCTAAATATATATTGTAATGGTCAAAATGGTATATACAATTCATTTGAAATTATATGCAGTAAAAGATATCTAGTAAAATCTTCATATTTTGAAGCTCAATTTTGATAAAATCGAATTCTATAAAAAAATTTCATATCATTAAAATCAAGTTTCAAGTACTTTGTGTCATGGTGGAAGTTGCTGATGTGGCTTTTCCGATTAAAAAATACCACGTAGAACTCAATTCTATAAAATCAAATTCCAGGGAAAAGTTTAACTGCATCACTGGGGTACCTTAGAAAGTGTCATAGCCAAAATTGTCAGAGGTTTGGCATGGTTTGGCATGATTTTCTCTTAAGCTTTACATGCGTGTTTTCTTTTTTTGCATGTATTGTCAATGTAGGCACATAGGCGTGGTTAGACATAGCAAAACGGGTCAAAATTTTCTGATCCGAACCTGATTTTTTTTACCCGAAGTAAAAACGGATAGACTTGTGATCTGACCTCATTTTTTTTGCAGATCAACCTGACCCGACTCCGATAACCCATGACCCAACCCGTCAAAAAAATATTTAAATTACGTCTTAATACTAGGTGGATATAGAGCACAAAGTAAAAGAACTAATAGTCAATAGATTATTGATAAAATTATATAAACAATTAACAAAACAAGACAATGGCACTATTTGAGCTTCACAAAGAGCTAAGCTTCACAGCATCGTGAGAATGAGACAACTCAAACAAGACAACCATTAAAAAAAGGAAAAAAAAAATCTCATACAATTTGAGTCATTTGACTAGCTGTAGTGCAACTCCAAAGCAAAAGTCACAGACTCACAAACATGTGAAAGTGTGAAATGTGACAATTGACAAACGACAGAAAGGTCAAAGTTTAGGTTATGTTTGGTAACCATTTTTATTTTTTATTTTCAAAAATTTGTTTTTGAGAATATAAAGAAAAAATAATTTTCTTGTATTTTTAAAATAAAAAACATGTTTATTTAGTTGAAATTAAAAAGAGAGTTTTTTGAAAAAAAAAATAGAAAATACTAAAATATGTTGTTATTAGGATTTGAACTTTAATACTAACTCATTAAATGAGACAGATTCATTAAATTAAATGCCTTTATTCATTGACTTTTGAAAATTACAAACTAAAAACAACATTTTGCATGTTTTCAGTTTCTTTCACAAATTGAGTTTTGAGAACAGTTTTTGTTTTCTGTCCATTTTTTATTTCCAAACAAGTTTTTTAGTCTCAAAAATAGAAATTTTTTTTTTGAAATAGAAAATAAGGGGAAAAAACAGTTATCAAGCATACCCTTAGCTTCCTCAGTTCCTTATGTGACAAACATAGACCACACTTTTTTAGTTTCACTTTAACTTTCACACAAAGCTTGAGTTGCGCCTCCGGCTCTACCCTTTCAGTTTTTCTCCACCTTTGTCCTCTAGTCTTTTCTCTCTATGTGACTGTGCCTTTGCCCTCTGCAAGTATGAATATTTGCAGTGCTGAATCTGCTACCAACGTTGAGTAGATTGAGATTGAAGTTTAATTCTTATAAAATATTTACTTATTATTCTTTACATAATATGTTATGTTTATTTTTAAATCTTTTTTTGTCTCGTTTATCTTTCTAAGTAATCTAACTTTACTATTATTTTAAATGCAATGGGAACATGTGCACTTAAAAAGACCGATAACTTGATATGGTCCATGACATGTAGTTTTTTTTTTTTTTTTTTGTGTGGGAATGATATTATTAGTGATATAAACTTAAAATATACTTTTTACAAGTTTGCTATCATGTGTGTGAATTACTTACCTTTCTACAAAAAAACCAAACATTTATTTTAAATATCTTGATTTTCCATGCTAATTATGTATTTAAATTTTTACAGAGCAAGAATCCGAACTTTTTCTATTGGTGCTAGAAATATTGATAAGGATAGGTCATGATTCATATATAATGGTTAGATATGTTTATTTCTTTCTTGATTCGTTGGCACTCTCTTTGGTGGCACTAGTATGTATAGAAGTATTGTCCTCATGTGAAGTGGTTTCTTGTGATCTAAGTATGCAAATACTTCTCTAATAAAGGAGTTTGAATGTAAAACCAAACTCTGGCTGACTAGCTACTACTGGGTGGCTTTAACACCCATTCTATTTTGGTGGTCTTTAAAGTTGATTAAGCTACTATTGGGTGGTTTTTCTATATACTGGTGCAGGATCGATATTCAGATTTGTTGGCTTTATTGACTTTTGCATCATTAGTAAAGTTGATTAAGATAATTTGCTATTTTGCTGGTTTACTTGTTTTGTTTGTTTTAAGATCTATCTCTTTTTGATGTTGTAAACTTGTAATTATATGCATTTTGCCAGTGAACTATTAATATTGAAGACTTTTTCCATCATGAATTTATGACTATAAATAATTTTTGTTATGCTTAAAATTGTCAGAATTGGAAGGATATTAACAAGTGGCATTAAGTGCAATTCATTTCCATAATTGATTTTATTCATTCTTTCTAAACAGGTTGTCATTGATTTGTTTTTGTAATTGGAAAAAAAAAAAAAGTTTATTTGAAAAATACGGGTAAACCCCACCTGACCCGCAACCCGATTGATCTGTTTAAAAATAATCCGTTTTGACCCGCGACCCGTTTTGACCTGCAAGCCCGATTAACCCGACCCGAACCTGACCCGACTTGCCAATTTTGCCATGTCTAGGCGTGGCTGTAGTTGCATGCCCAAGATCAAATTTTCCTCATGTAGATTATGATTTTGTCACACAGCGTGATTTTGGTATCATACCCATTCAATGCAATAGCATGACCATCTTTACTAGTGATAGTTGCTTTGGTTTTTGGTTTTGGGCTTAGATACTTACTTAGCAGGGGCGGCACTAAGTGTTGTTCAGGAGGGTCACCCTGACTTGACTTTTTTTTTTTTTTTAAATGTACTTTAAAAAAATTGAATTTTAAATTAATATGAATCCTTTACTGCCCTAGAAAAAAAAAAAATGACCACCCGAAAAAAACTTTAACACCTAAAATAAAAATTTGTGCCCATTAAAAATTAAATTCAACCTCTTCAAAACTTTGGTCCGTTTAATGTTGAATCATAAAATTGTGAAAAATGTTATGTTCAAAATATTTTCGCAACACTTTTGTAACAAATCCTAAGTAGCAGATTGTTACTGGTGGACACAAAAATAATTTCAGTGATATGTTCAAATAAGAAATAGAACTAGTAAAAACTTACCACTTAGGCTTTGTTGTGTAAGTGTAGCAAAAATGTTGTGCACATAATACTTCTCAAAAATTGCCCAAATCAAACATTTGATTGTGATTTTTTAAATTATGTTTTCAAATGACATATATTAAAATTGCTATTTTTTTATTAAAAAAAAATGAACACTTTTCAAATAGCTGTTAGTACTTGCTTTAGTTTTTAGCTGAATTTGTTGGATTTATGTGATACATTTTTTCAAAAAGATAATTCATTTTGTTTATATGGTTACTTATTTAGGCAATATGTTGGTAATTCAATGGGAGATCAATTATTAGTTTAATGATTGCTTAATTTTGTACATTGAAAAAAATGTAGCTAATAATATTGATAGTGAAGCTCTCATATCATACAACGATTTCAAAATATGAAAACTTGTGAATGAAATTTTAAAATTTTATGTATTTGTGCGTGTTTTTTTTTTTTTTTTTTTTGCACTGTTCATATATTCAAGTTTTATTTTTATTAATTTATGTTTTTTAATAACTATCCTAAAAAAAAATTCCTAGAGCCAGCGTTACTTAGTTTAGTTGAAAACGATGACCCTATAAATACCTTCTATCCCCTTATTTGTTTTTGATCTGTGCAAAGGGTTTATTAGCAATAATTAAAGCTTCAGTGGATCAGGGTAACTCAAGGGAGTGGCAGCATGTGCTAGGGGATCGGAGATTTCACATCTGCTTTTTGTTAATGATAGCCTCATCTTTTGCCGTGGAACCACGAAGGACTATTCTACCTTGACTACCATTCTAGAGACCTATGAAGTTGCTTTGGGATAGCAATTGAACCGTGAGGAAACATCTTTGTTCTTTAGCCACAATACTCCACAAGCAACATAGGATGAGATAAAGAACAGATTCGGTGCTGAGATCATTAAAGAGCATGAGAAATACCTAGGTCTCCCTTCTCTTGTAGGAAAAAACAAGTGTAACACATTCCATCAACTTCTTAAAAGGCTGGATAATAAACTTTCTGGGTGGAAGGAAAAATTATTGTCTAATGCGGAGAAAGAAATTCTAATAAAAACTGTGGCTCAGGTTGTCTCTACATATACTATGAGTGTCTTTAAATTGCCAAATGCATTGTGTGATGATATGACAAGTATGGTGCATAAATTTTGGTGGGGCCAGGCTAATGAGAAGAATAAAATGGCTTGACTAATCTGGGATAAGACTTCCTATCAACCGAATTGGGTAACCGTCCATCTTCTGCTTGGCGTAGTATTATGGCAGTGCAGCTGATTGTTCAGCAAGGCCATTGGCGGCAGGTGGGGAATGGCCAAAGTCTTGAAATTTTGAGGGATAAATGGTTACCTCAACCATCTACCTTCAAGCTTAAAACTAGGCCGCTTGGAGTTCCTCAAGGTGTCTCTTCTCATCGATCCATACACACAAAAGCTTGGAAAATTGATATGGTAAGGCAATTGTTTTCATCGACTAATGCTACTTCTATCTTGGGCATTCCTTTGAGCTCAAGGCTGCCACGAGACAGATTAGTTTGGGCGTACACTCTGAAAGGTTGCTTCACAGTGAAAAGTGCGTATAAGATGGCCATGGCTATTGGAGACTTGGGGGATTCTAGGGCGGCTTTAAGCAATCAGACTTGTAAAAACTTTGGGAAGAGGCTTTAGAGGCTCAATGTACCAAATAAAGTCAAATCATTTGCATGGCGGGCTAGCAAGAACATCACCCTAACAAAGGTTAATCTCTGTCACAGAAATATACTTGAAAATCCGGTTTGCAAGGCCTGTGAGATCGACACAGAGACTAGTGGTCATGTGTTTTGGGATTGCATAATTGCTCGTGAGGTATGGACTCTTACGGGTATTCCTTTCGAGGCTCAGGAAGTTGTTTTTCCAGAATTTATGGACTTAATGTGGTATTTAATGTATGTTCGGAACTTTGGAGATGAAGTATTGGAGATCGTGGTTGTGGTTGTGTGTTGTCTCTGGTTTAGTCGGAATGAGGTTCAGCAAGGAAAAGCAAGAATTATTGCGGGGCTTGGCTTTGGTGTAGAAGGCCAAATTCATGTTGAATGAATTTCAAATGGCCAACTTGCAAATTTCTAGGGCTACAGTTGTGGAGGATACAAGGTCGAGCCCACCAGCACCTTCGAAGTGTAGAATGAATTGCGATGGTGCCACTTTTGCAGCAACTCAGTTGGCTGGAGTTGGGGTGGTTATTCGAGACTGTATAGGCCAGGTAGCGGTAACATTGAGTAAGCGACTACCTTATCCATTAGGTCCATTGGAGATTGAGTCTATGCAATGGAAGAGGGAGGCCTTTTCGCTCAGGATGTTGGTGTCTGTGAAGTAGGGTTTGAGTGTGACTCAAATATTGTTTGCAATGCCCTTATTGGATTAAGTGAACCTCCGGTTGTTATAGCTAAATATCATTGAAGGATTCAGAATAACATCAATTTTTTTAGGCAGGCTTTGGTGTCTCATGTTCGAAGACAAGGCAATCGCCCAACTTATATCTTGACTCAAAATGTCAAGCATGTTGACTCTTATATAACTTGGATAAAGAAAAATCATATATCATTGAAACCGTTTTGGCTCAGGATGTAATATTTTTATCTTCTTCTTAATAAAGTTACGATGTTCTTATCCAAAAAAAAAAAAAAAAAAATATTTAAAACTAACCTAATAAACTTAACAATTTGTACGAACTTTCTAATAAACTTAACAATTTATTATATTTACTTTGACGGGCATGTTCTATTACTTATCATTTGAATCCTTATTTATGTGTTATTATTTTCTTAGAGAAGCCGATTGTAGACCATTTATGGGAAAGTACTTGGCATAAATTAGTTCAAGAGTCATTTCTATACCACCGACATTTAGGAACTCCCAAAAAAAAATCATATTACCTCATTTTTATCATTGCCTTTTTCTTTGGTATAGAATTTCTGTTGCCATGCTTGTGCTCATATTTGGCCAAAGTAAACTTCAGGTTCTTGATGAATTAGGATTTGTTGTGAACGAAACCATTTTTATGGTTCAAGTTAAATATTATAAACCTAAAAATAGGTCTAATGTCACATTACTTAAAATTTGAAATGGAGTGTGTTTCATTTTAGACCCCTAAAAACACAAATTGTTTAGCCTAATATATTATCCAAGTTGTTATTTAGGCTAATTATGCAAGTCTAGGTTAAACATACATCACATGCAATCAAAACAGCAAAAATTAAATGCCACTAGATGTGATGACTCAGGAAAACCAATGAAACAATCTAGTTTCAAGGTAAAAAACCTGGGAGGATTTAACCTAAACAATCCACAAGGAAATAATTCACTAATAGAATAAAAGTTTTTACAATAGACTTAACACTAAATCTACTGCTATCTCATGTAGTACTTATTTACGTAACTACACGCAGCTCCGAATTCACAGAATCTTCTATTATGAATCTATTGCACACAAAGACTCCAGTTTGTGACTCTGAGAGCTCCACTCAAAGATTCAGATCATCAATTGTGGTTGATTAGTGATGGCAACAACTTCTACAACACTAGATCTTGAGTTTCTTCAAATAATATTGCTGGTAGAAGATTTGAAAGAGCTTTGGGTACAAAAACCTTAGATTTACAATAAGAGCCACAAGAAGGACTCTTCTTTCTCTCTCTCTCTCTCTCTCTCTCTCTCTCTCTCTCTCTCTCTCTCTCTCTCTCTCTCTCTCTCTCTCTCTCTCTCTCTCTCTCTCTCTCGCTCTTTTTTATAATAAAAAAACGTGTCTTAGGATTTTCTTTAAATACTATGTGAATTAGATCGAAAACTCTAAACACTTACTAGGCTTAATAAGCTATTGGGCCTTAATTAAATTTTGCATATTCGTGTCTCGATTGGTCAAGCCTTCTTCTCTATTGGTTGAACCAGACATGTTTTGAATTCCTTGAACCTACTGATGGAAATTTACATGTTTGTATCGCATACAAAATAAACGCAGCAGAAAATTAACAGATCTACTTCATTTGTAATTGATAACATGTACTATGTAAATTTTAGAATACAAGAATAAGAAAGTGTACCATGGTATGGTGAATTTCAAAACCAAAGATCAGAAGTTCTTGAGAAAACTTTCAATCTTCACTTCAATTCCACTTGTTCCCAAGAAGTGTGGCCTCTCAATCAGTTTCTATGAGTTTGTTCAAGGGAGAATGAGTGAGTGTCCAACACTCACATACAAACTATTTCATATGTGTTATCTAAATTCTGTATGTTTCTCTCCTTATAACTGATTATCTAATTAGGCTAGCCTTTTGGGCCTTTCTAATTAGGCTCTAGTATGTGGCTTGAAGTGGGACCAAAAGGGAATAAATAAGACACTAGCTCTAATGGGCCTTGGGCTTTTCTGTCAACTCTTGACAAGTCCAAAGTTACTAGTAATTATATTTAATACCACTACATAAATATAATTGTGCTCTAGGCTTTATTAATAAATTATATCCCAAAACTTCATTGTACATGCAACCATTTCATAAAATATTCGTAGTAATACAAAGTCATAAATATAGATTGTCACTTTGAAGGCTACTACATCTTAATCCTTGAGTACCCGGTTTAATCCTTTTAAATTATTCATCATATATTTATGAAAACCAATTTCATAAATATATACTTTAGTAATTTCTTACTAAAGTGGTTAGGCCTAACTCTCTGAATAACCGAACTCATTAAACTTATCTCAAGATAATATTTTATATCTCCGTTAAGAGATTATGAATTCCATTTTGAAAATATATGTTCCATCAACACTAAATGTAGCTGCCCAACATACTGAGGTTTTGACCGTTACTTTAGATCTCACTCCTGATATATCAAAGCAACCTACACTCTATGATCAGGTTCATTATTCTCTCAGAATTAAGAGTTAATGTAAATATAAGTCATGAGATTTATTATTCATTTGATAGTCGTTAGGAGAATAATAAATCTCACAGTGGTTCAGTTCAATATATCTTAACTCTTAAAACATATCAACACACACTTCCATGATTAAGACAAATCATCTTAATTGATATGTTATAGTCTTCGCAAATAAAATACCCAATTTCATCACCGACTACGAATTAAAATTTTGAGTTTACAAAGAACTTGTGATTTATATCTAAATGTTCAATTTAGTGTATAAAACATCTTGAACGTTTAGACCCCCAAATTACAAATTACCAATTCAAGCTTATTATCAAATAATGTATGTGTGGAATATGAAAATAAGCTAAAACAGAATGGATAAAATAATCTAAACCAAATAAAACCACAACCACAATAGAAATTAAATGGCAAAGATTAAGGGAAGAGAGATGGAAACACAAAGACAACACAATAATGTGTTATCGAAGAAGAAACTGAAGTCCTCAGTATAAAACTTCTCTGCCGCTCTCCAAACGGTCAATAATCCATTAGAGAATGAAGTTGGGATACATAAACAGCAGAAGACCCTCCAAACCTAATCTACCCAGTGTACCTAAGCCCTCCAAGCTTCTTACTCTAACGAGGTTACACCGAACTTTTGTCTTCTCTAGCTTATTGGATCCCGCTATAGCCTAAAGCATCAATTAATATCAATTGGTTCCTTCCTAACTACTTCCCAAGCTCAAAATAACCGTCTCACTGATATGGGCATGGTAAGATAAGAATTTTGCTAATGTACCTCTCAAGGATGTATCAATGGAGAGGGTGAGAGTAGAAGAATTTGGAAAATCAAAGTATAAAGATTGTGGATGAGTCAACCTTATTTTTCTCTAGGGTTTCTCTCTTAAAATTCTCTCTGGAATCTCTCTATATTTCGTGGGTATAAGGGGTATTTATACTAGTGAGTGTTTGGAATGCGAAAGTTCAATTTTTCCCAAACATAATGGTCTGGCGACTTGACTGAGTCACGATTCTATGTCGCGAACTAACAGAATGGCCAAACTGAAAGTTTTGTCCTGTAGTGCCCCAGCTAGCGTGACTCTTCAACTCTTCTACATTCTTCATACGTGTGCCTTCTTTGGCGACTTACTAGCCACGAGCCAGTTGCGAGATCCAGTTGTGAGGCCCTGAATGAGTGCACACTCTTGAGCTTTTCTTCACACTCTCTCACACACTACCCTTACATAATTCCTACCTAAATACAAGGTTTTTAAATGCTGAATTACAAGCAAGTTGGCATGGAATAAAGCCAACAAAATGGTTGATTAAATTCAACCTTACAATCTCCCCCTTTGGCTATTTCGTGACAAAACCCTAAAAAAAACTCTAGACTTAACATTTGAGTTTGGAACAGTTGAACATAACTTACTCACACCTAACTCCAGAATTTGTGTCGCTCTTAAACCATACGAACAAGTATCTCCTGAAAACAACAACACAACACGATCATTAAAAGCTAAAAACTTGAAATGCATATGGAGCAAGCATAATGCAATTAAGCAATATAGATTAAAGCAATAAAGCATGGCTTGACCAAAACAAAGAACAATCACTATAAATAGTGACCACAATGCTCATTCACACAAGGAATGAACATCCGGACATGCATACTAATAAGCTCAATGCAAAGTATCATTTGCTTGTTCAACACTCAACCAATACAACAACACAAGGTAATTGTATTAAGGATATAAAATCCAACACAGGGCACAAGACTGATGTACTTAAAGAAAATACATAACATTTAGCAACAAGTACTAGGCTACAAAGCATGGGTACAAAAGTAAAATATAGTTTAAACAACTAAACATAATCATGAATTTTGAGCAAAGCAAAAACATAGATAATATAACACAAAACTCTTTCTCTCTTTCTCCCCCTATCATGAATTATAGGAGCTGTGATGAACTTGGAACGTATACACCTGTAACCCGAAACACTTGCACAAAACACATTAGAGCCTAAAGGTAAAGCAAGTAATAAAAGGACAAGTATAATGTAATAAGTAAATTGTGATTAAGTAAATATGATGTGAAACATATGAGTAACTTAATTATACACTAAAACAGTCATATAGAAATGACTACAATGATCACATAGCAAAGTACAATAACACAATAGCATTCAATGATCATTCGAACATGCATTCAATGAAGCATAATAGCATAAGGATGTATGCATGTCCAACACACAAACACGATGCAATGAGAACAACAAAACATAGATACTAAATATAACTCAAAGCACCATAAAGCAAACAAGAAAACAAGCATAACGAAACACTAAAAAAAAAAAAAAAAAAAAAAAGTTTTCTTAATAACACAATGTTTTCTTCCCCTACAAATGAGCACAAGAATCATATAGAAATGAAAATACTCTCCGGTGTACTACTAGTATACTCTCCCTCTTTTTGTTACAAATAGACAAAGGGTCAAGGAGAAACGAGGGCAAGAGATAAAGGTATGAACAATGATAATGATGCATTAGGGGTGCGAGATGAATAAGAAAATGAAGCTCAAACCTAAGACAAAAAAAAAAAAAAAAAAAATGCTACAAAGCATAAGGTAAATATGACATGCTAGGATGAAGAAACAAGGTATAGACCAATGCATGACAAGGGTAGAAAAGGTGTGTGCAAGAGGTGGCTATGTGCAATGCATGATCAAAGCATTGAAGATGCACATGTGAGGCAAGGTGTGTTAAATACAGAACCAATGAACCAAACATGATCCTAGTGAGGAAACATGAGAAACCCCAAAGTTTGGTACTCATCAGAGTCCAAATAAGTGAGAAAATGCCTAAGAGGCATTTTATCAAACATCTAGCGTGCACACTATGAACAACAATGTGAAACAATGCATGAATATCATGAAATCCATTCTTAATACATGTTCTTTTTGTCATAAGGGGCCAATATCCAAAGCAAGTCATCAAAAGAAACCAATCCCATACAAAAATTTGACAAAAATTAAGTTTTCCCAACTCCTTTGAGGAAAATCCCAACCAAGAGCATAAAACTCTCCAAAATGTAATCTAAAGATTGGAAACAATGAAAGGAGTTTAGAATTACCTTAGAGATGTTAATGGAATGAAAAACCATTCAAATTGATTGAGTTTTGATGTAAAAATATTGAAAGAGGGGTTTAAGAGAGGATGGGAGAGGTTTAAAACAGGTTTCCCATGAAAAACTCTTTAAAAAGCTATTTCTGGGCATTTCATGATTGGGTGAGTCGCGAAGTGAGTCGCGAAAATTTTCGCGAGTCGCGAGTGAGTAGCGAAAGCTTCTGGATGAACTCACAACTGGGGTTTCGTGACTGGTGAGTCGCAAGATGAGTCGCAAAATTTAGTTAATCGCAAGTGAGTCGCGAAAAACTCTGACACCTATTTTTTCAACACAAAACATGTTTAAACAATGAAAAACAATGTAAGTACTAAACATGAACACAAAGAGTGATAAAAATCACTTCCAAATACATATAAAATGATACAAAATCTTTTTGAATTGATCCATATATAGTTGAGCATGCACACATCACATTTAAACAAGTACAATCGAACAAATGAATAAGGCATTCATTGAACATTAGGCATGTGTGTTGTGTGTGTATATCAAATATGGAATAGTCCTTAGTTTAGAGTGAAGTTTCAATGATCAATTCAATCAAGTCATACACAACTAGTATTAAGTTAAGTGGTCTATCTCAATTATAGAAATGAACATATATGACCTCCCACAAGAAAATGATTACATATCTTTGAAACTTTTCATTTGACTTCTTTACAATTCATAACATTTGATCATTTTGAATCAATACATCTCATTTTGAGATTGATGCTTGAAATTTTTGATATTTCAATTTGATGAACAAGCCTTTGGTTTTTTGTGCATCATACATTTTCATATATGTCGCCTTTCCTTTTTCCTAGTCAACTACTAGTATGTGTGACAGCTTTTGCAGCTCATTATCTCTTTTCATTTTGAGATTTACATTTGTTGAGCTCCTTAAGCAAAAAAATAAAATAAAATAAAAGAGTAGGAAGAGATATAAGCACAAGTCTACGCATGTATCAAAACCAAGATGACTATTGACTAATCCTTCATGACAAGCTTCTAAGATCGAATTAGAACAATCACACATAGATGTCGAGATTTTTCTCACAAAAATAGATGTGCATACATAACAAGCTAAGCTCATAAATGCACTAAACCATTTATACGAAGGTACTAGGCCAAACTCACATGTGATATGTGCTCAAACATATACGATCAAACTTTTTGACTTTTTGACTTTTTATGTGGTTTTGGATTTTTACACACAAAAAACAAAGATATAAAAGTAAGATAAAAAACAAAAACAATGCATATGAATAAATGCAAGATGTACAAAATGCATGAAGATATGACATTCAATGCATGAAGGGTCCTATAAAGATCGAACAAATTAGATTAAGGATCAAAAGAGCAAAGGCTCAACCATAAGAACCCTTCCTCATCCAAACAGAATGATTGTTTGGAATGAGTGTTTCATGAGAAGTGAGATGAGGGTTGGAAGAATGAGAACCAGAGATGCACATAGTCAAGTAGTTAAGAGCATTAAACACTTTCTTTAACAACATGCTATTTTCACTCAAATCCAGTTTACTCTTTTTAGCACAACTTCGAAGAATCTCAAGTTTCTTATTTCTTTTAATTCTTTTAAGAGCATGAAACTTAGAGTAATGAGGTCTTAGACGACTAAAAACACCACAATAGTGACAAACAATGTGTTTAGGTCCACTAGGCTTTTTGAAAAGGGATCTAGCAACACAGTTTTGTTCTCTCTTCAACTTATGACATTGAGATTTGAATGTTCAAATAGCGTGTAAAACACTATGAACGTTTAGACCCCTAATTACAAATTACCAATTCAAACTTATTATTAAAAAATAAATGTGCGGAATATGAATATAAGCTAATAATAGAATTGATAAACAATCTAAACTAATTAAAATCACACCCACAACAGAAATTAAATGGCAAAGATTAAGGGAAGAGAGATGCAAACACAAAAACAACACAACGATGTGTTATCGAAGAGGAAACCGAAGCCCTCGGCGTAAAACCTCTCCACCGCCCTCCAAGCGGTCAATAATCCACTAGAAAATGTAGTTGGGATACATGAATAGCAATAGACCCTCCAAGCCTAATCTACTCAGTGTACTTAAGCTCTCCAAACTTCTTGCTCCAATGAGGTTATGCCGAACCTTTGCTTTTCTAGCTTACTAGATTCCGCTATAACCCATAGCATCAACCAGTAACCATTGGTCCCTTCCTAACTGCTTCCTAAGCACCAAAAGGCATTCTCACAGATGTGGGTATGGTGAGAAAAAGATTTGGCCAAGAACCTCTCAAGGATGTATCAATGGAGAGGGTGAGAGTAAAGAAATTTGAAGAGTCTCTATATGAAGATTGTGAATGAATCAATCTTGTTTTTCTTTAGTGTTTCTCTCTCAAAATTCTCTCTAGAAACTCTCTATATTTTGTGGGTATAAGGGTCTATATATAGTGGTGGGTATTTGGAATGCAAAGAGTCATTTTTCAAAACAGATTTGGCTGGCGACTTGGCCTCGCAACTTGATTGAGTTGCGAGTTCAAGCCTCGATCTAACTGAATGGCCAGTCTAGACATTTTGTCTTGTAGTGCTACAGTTGGCATGATGGTTCAACTTCTCTGCATGCTTCACTCGTGTGCCTCTTCTGGCGGCTTGCCAGCCGCAAGCTAACCGTGAGATCCAGTCATGAGTCCCTGCTTCACTGTACATTCTTGAGCATTTCTTCACACTCTCTCACACACTACCCTTACAAGATTCTCACCTAAAATACAGGGTTTCTAAATGCTGAATTACAAGCAAATTTGGCATGGAATAAAGCCAATAAGACGGTTGATTAAATTCAACCTTATAAGGTCTTATATGACCAATCATACTGCATTGGTGACAAGTTGGAACAAATTTAGATCCATCCAAAACCTTAGGTTGAGACCTAAACAGAGGCTTTGGTTTAAGAGCATTTCTCTCCACCTTTTGATTTCTTTTGTGTAGAGGAACGTACACTGACTTGTCCTTTGAGGTAGAACACACAATAGGCACAAATTCGAGTACCACAACATGATTGCAACAAATATTATCATCTCTTTTAGCAATAGGTTTAGCAATCAAACACTTGGCATGCATCTTAAGAGATTCATTTTCACATTTTAGCTTATCAACAAGTTTGTTAGACAAAACAAGTTTAGCATCCAAATTCATATTCAAACATTCAAACTCTTTCAACTTTTCAAGAGAATTTTCAGCAAGTTTCTTATATTTTTCAACCAATTTGTTAGATTCATTGAGCTTAGCAATCAAATCATCATTTTTCACAAAATAACTTGCTCAAATCCTTATTAAATTTTCTTTTTCTTCAAGAGTTTAATGTTAGGAATATCAACAACATCCAAAGATTCATGTAACATAGCATCATAATCATGAGGATTATCACTCATAGAGGCATTTTCACAAACACGTGCCATGTTACATTCATCAACATCTAAAACATACATAGAGGCAAACAAAGCACTATCCATGGCAAATAAACACAAGGGGTCAAGGATCACACTTAGGTATTTAAACCACAACAAGTATACCTACTCTGATACCAATTGAATTATCAATTTGGTGTGTAAAACACCTTAAACATTTAGACCCCCAAATTACAAATTACTAATTCAAGCTTATTATTAAACAATGTATGTGCGGAATATGAAAATAAGATAAAACAAAATTGATAAAATAATCTAAACCAAATAAAACCACAACCACTATAGAAATTAAATGGCAAAGATTAAGGGAAGAGATATGCAAACACAAAAACAACACAGTGATGTGTTATCGAAGAGGAAACCGAAGTCCTTGGCGTAAAACCTTTCCGCCGCCCTCTAAGCGGTCAATAATCTACTAGAGAATGAAGTTGGGATACATCAACAGCAGAAGACTCTCCAAACTTAATCTACCCAGTATACCTAAGCCCTCCAAGCTTCTTGCTCCAACGAAGTTACGCTGAACCTTTGTCTTCTCTAGCTTACCAAATCCCGCTATAGCCCATAGCATCAACCTATATCAATTGGATCCTTCCTAACTGCTTCCCAAGCTCCAAATAACCTTCTCACTAATATGGGTATAGTGAGATAAGGATTTGGCTAATGTACCTCTCAAGGATGTATCAATGGAGAGGGTGAGAGTAGAGGAATTTGGAGAATCAAAGTATAAAGATTGTGGATGAGTCAATCTTGTTTTTCTCTAGGGTTTCTCTCTCAAAATTCTTTCTAGAAACCCTCTACATTTTGTGGGTATAAGGGGTATTTATACTGGTAAGTGTTTGGAATGCGAAAGGTTAATTTTTCCCAAACAGAGTGGTCTGGCGACTTGACTGAGTTGTGAGTCTAAGTCGTGAACTAACAGAATGGCCAAACTGGAAGTTTTGTCTTGTAGTGCTTTAGCTGGCGTGACTCTTTAGCTCTTCTGCATGCTTCACACATGTGCCTTCTTTGGCGACTTGCCAGCCGCGAGCCAGTCGCGAGGCCCTGAATGAGTGCACACTCTTGAGCTTTTCTTCACACTTTCTTACACATTATCCTTACATGATTCCTATCTAAATACAGGGTTTCTAAATGCTGAATTACAAATAAATTGGCACGAAATAAAGCCAACAAAATGGTTGATTAAATTCAACCTTACAATATCTTTTGTGACTTTTCACATAAATCACATATTATGTATCTTATGGACTATAAGATAATGTCCAAATATTCATGTTACCATCATTTTAGATAATAATAAAGCAACTTTATTAATCACAACATTAAGTCATACATAATGTCATACATATTAACATATATAGCATCAAACAATAAGATTTTATGGCACTAATCCTAACAATCTCCCACTTGCCCTAAAGACTATTGTGTACTAATCTAACTCCCATTCCCTCCAAATTTGATTCAAAAGTCCTTTAAGGCAAGCCTTTGGTAAAGGGATCTGCTAGATTATTTGCACTTTCAGTCTTTGCAACCACTACATCTCCATGAGCAACAATGTCTCGAATAATGTGGTACTTTCTTTCAATGTACTTTCCTTTCTTATGATTCCTTGGATCTTTGGATTGTGCAATCACTCCACTATTGTCGAAAAACAATGTGATAGGAACTTACTCCATTCTTACTACACCAAGATCAAAAAGGAATTTCTTGAGCTAGACAGCTTCTTTTGCCGCTTCACAAGCAGCAACATATTCAGCTTCCATGGTAAAGTCCGCAATACAAGATTGCTTAACACTCCTCCAACTTATGACTCCACCTCCCAATGTGAACACACATCCTGAAGTGGACTTTTTGAAATCTAGATTTGATTGAAAGTCAGAATTTGTATAGCCAATGGAAATCAAATCCTCACACTAGTAAACAAGCATATACTCTCTCGTTCTCCGTAGATACTTGAGAATATGTTTTACAGCTCACCAATGTTTTGGTCCTAGATTTGATTGATATTGGCTGACCATGCCAATTGAATAATAGATATTTGGTCTAGTACAAAGCATGGCATACATGAGACTTCCTACTACAGAAGCATAAGGAACTTGTCTCATCATATTTTCTTCCTCTTGAGTCTTAGACCTTTGGTTATCAGATAGAGGAAAGCCATGTCTGAAAGGAAGTAATCCTTTCTTGGAGTTTTGCATGCTAAACCGTTCTAGATACTTATTAATATATCCAGCTTGTGATAAACCTAACATCTTATTCTTGCGATCTCACTAAAGCTTGATCCCTAAAATAAATTTAGCCTCACCCAAGTCCTCCATATCAAATTGATTTGACAACCAAACCTTTATTGACGACATTACCCCTACATCATTTCCAATGAGTAGAATATCTTCAATATAAAGCACTAGGAACATTACTACTTTGTCTTGATGTCTTTTGTACACACATGATTCATCAAGATTTTGTTCAAAATCCAATGACTTGATTGCTTGATCAAATCTGATGTTCCATGACCTATATGCTTGCCTAAGTCCATAAATGGACCTTTTCAACTTATATACCATTTGCTCTTGGTTCTTTGCTATGAAACCTTTTGGTTGCATCATATAGATTTCTTCTTCAAGATTGCCATTAAGAAATGCAGTATTGACATCCATTTGCCAAATCTCATAATCATAATAAGCAGCAATGGATAAGAGAGTTTTGATAGATTTAAGCATTGCTCCTGGTGAAAAGGTTTCTTCATAATCAATACCTTCTTTTTGTGTATACCCTTTTGCCACTAGCCTTGCTTTAAAGGTTTCAATGTTTCCATCCATCCCTCTCTTCTGCTTGTAAACCCATTTGAAACCAACAGGTTTAATGTTGTTAGACGCCTTTACAAGATCCCAAACTTGATTGGAATACATAGAATCTAATTTAGATTTCATAACTTTGATCCAATGATATACATCTATATCATTCATTGCCTCTTCATAAGTGTAGGGATTCGATTCAGCCTCTTCTGAGATAGCTTCATAAGTTTCTCCCAAACCTATAAATCTTATAGGAGGTCGAACAATTCTCCCACTACGACGAGGCACCTGTGCACTAGACATTTCTTGAGTAGTATCTTGTGGTGTATCCAATACAGCCACATCATCCCGAGTTTCATCCATTGATTGTTCATTTACAGGTTTATTCATTTTAGCCAAAACAACTCTACTTCTAGGAGTAAAATTATTCAAATAGTCATTTTCCAAGAATTTAGCATTTGTACTAACAAAAACTTTATTATCTGTAGAATAAATAACCCCTAGTTTCTTTTGGACAACCCACAAGCAAACACACTTCTGATTTTGATTCCAACTTATTAGGCTTCCCTTTTAACACATGTGCTGGACAACCCCAAATGTGGAGATATTTCATACTAGGCTTACGCTCATTCCCTAATTCCATGGGTGTTTTGGGAACAGATTTTGATGGAACTAAATTCAAAAGATGTATTGTTGTATTTAAGGCATAACCCCAAAAGGAAATCGGTAAAGTTGAGTAACTCATCATGGACTTAACCATTTCTAAAAGAGTCTTATTCCTTCTTTCTGCTACACCATTTTGTTGGGGAGTTCTAGGTACAGTCAATTGGGATACAATCCCATTTGCAGTTAAATAATCCTTGAAAACCCCAAGAAGGTATTTGCCACCACGATCAGATCGAATGGCCTTTATGCGTTTATCTAATTGATTCTCAACTTCAGCCCTAAACCCTTTGAACTTTTCAAAGGCTTTAGACTTTCGTTTCATTAGGTACACATAACCATATCTTGAGTAATCATCAGTAAAAGTGATGAAGTACTTATAACCTCCTTTTGCTTGGGTTGACATAAGACCACATACATCCGTATGCACTAGTTCTAGCAACTCTTGGGCTCTTCTACCTTTTACATTAAAAGATCGTTTAGTCATTTTGCCTTCCAAACAAGATTCACAAACTAGAAATTCATCAAAGTCCAATAGCTCTAAGAGTCCATCTTTGATCAGTCTTTGAATTTTGTTTAGATTAATATAACACAAACGCAAGTGCCAAAGATATGCTTCATTAGTAGAAGGAAACTTTCTCTCTAATGATTTTACATGAGAGTCATTATCTAATTCAGAATTATCTAATTCATGCTCATCAGGAGTTAAAATATAAAGACCATCCACAATATTGTTAGAACAGATAAACACTTTACCCTTCTTTATTACAACATTGTCTTTAAGGATAATAGAATATCCATGTTTACCTAAATAAGTTGCAGAAATTAAATTCTTACGAACATTAAATACATATAGACAGTCTTCCAATATTAAAACCCTAGACTCAAAGCTTAAATTAACAACTCCAACAGCTACAATTGGAATCTTGCTCCCATTAGCCAAAGTAAGAAACAATTCTCCTTCATTAAGCTTTCTGATCTCTTGGAACCCCTACAAAGAATTGCAGATATGATTAGTACAACCTGAATCCACACACCAGGAATCCGTGTGATTTTGTACTAAACATATTTCAAGGAGGAATAAAATTTTCATACCTTTATTATTGGCAGCCTTGAATTTTGGATAATTCCTCTTCCAATGTCCTTTCTCACCACAATAGAAACACTTTCCTTTGAACTTTTCCTTTGTTGGCAACCCCTAAGGCAATTTGTTTACATCTTGCTTGGTAAAGTCCTTTTTCTTCTTCTTCTTCTTACCCTTACCTTTCGACTTAGGTTGAGAAGTAGAAACTTCAGCCATATTAGTATCAATACTAGAAGTACCAAAAATGCCTTCTGCCACTACCAACTCATTCATTAATTTAGACAATGAATAAATCTTTTTATTCATATTATAATTGAGTCTTAATTCCTTGAATGATTCCGGTAGTGACTGGAGTATCATATCCACTTGGGATTCTCCATCAATATCGGCACCTAAAACTTCCAGTGTATTCAGATTAGAGATCATTGCAAGACAATGCTCCCTAACTGAACTGCCTTCAGCCATTTTGGTATTATAAATTTGCCTCATAGTTTCTTGCCTTGCAGAACGGCCTTGCTCACCAAACATCTCATTCAGACTTAGCATAATGTCCGAAGCTAGTTCTACATCCTGCATTTGATGCTGTAGAACATTTGAAATAGATGCTAGGATGTAGTACTTGGCCATCTCATTAGATTTCTACCAACGATCATATCGCTGTTTTTCCTTAAGAGGAGCATCTAATGAAGGAAAGCTAGGATAAGATTGAGTAAGCACATATTTGTGCTCTTTAGCTGTAAGAACAATGTCCAAATTTCTTTTCCAGTCAACATAGTTAAATCCAGTCAGTTTGTTTTGATTAAGAATAGTAACAAGTAGGCTAAATGATGCTATGATCAAATCTGAAAATAATAAACATGAATATAATAAGTAAACTAGACATTACAAATTTAACATATAAACATATAGTATGGAATCTTAATAAAATCATAATATAATATACGCAACGACAACCTAATCCCATGTTTAAAATTCCTTGGAAGCAAGTAAATTATAAACATTATGATTGATTGAGAACTTTTCTCATTATTAGTGCTTTCATGATAACTCTTATCAAACACTAATAACATGATGTATTCCCTTTAGCCTCTAAGTAATAATGACATAGCTCCGAAGGGAGGTCAACATTAAACTTAGTCTAGTGTATACCATTGACTGAATTCTATGTGAGTCATTAAGTAACTCCACGGTAGCGTGGTCGTTCTTAATGTAAAACACATATCATCCATCATTAAGAAATTTAATCTGTAGTTTCATGAATTAAACACCTTCCGAAGGGAGTAAGGCATATACGCCAAGGTGAGGTCCTTAATCATACTACTATAAATTGACAATGGAGGCCGTGAGATTCAACCCTTGTATCTCTCTCCCACTAGATGTTTTAAATTAAAAGTTTTTATTTTGTAAACATGTGTAATCTAATCTCATATAGCCTTACACTTTATACAATTGAAAACACTTAGAAAAATTTCAAAATTCCTTTCAGTGGCATTTTTGCAAGAATCTTATGACTAAGCTCTTCTTGTGGAAATGAGTTAAGGCAAAATAGTGAAAACAAAAAATTCAGACAGAAACTTTCAGGACTGTCTCAAGACTGTTTCACAAGTAAAGCTTACCCACGAAAAATTTTGTGCTTCAAAGGCATTTTTCGCGAGTAATTTCACGAGAAGGTTACCCACGAAAAACATGTGTTTTCAGTTTTTAAATGGCAGATGTAAACAGTTTTCAACAATTTTTCATGAACAAACAACTACCATATGAACATAATAGATGGAATTTGATATCAAAACTGAATTCCATTGATGCTATAGCCTTAAAGATCAATTTAACATACTTAAATTCAAATTTAAAGAACATCATAACATCAATATCAATTTTCACCAAATCATAGTTTCAACAACCATGCAGAAAATTAAATGCATAATCTTCTAACAACATGAAACTATTATCTCTAATTCCAAAACTCACAAAACATATTATACAGATTCAAAATTGAAGACCGCTCTGATACCATTTGATGGAAATTTACATGTTTTATCACATACAAAACAAACGCAGCAGAAAATTAACGGATCTACTTCATTCGCAATTGATAACATGTACTATGTAAATTTTAGAATACAAGAATAAGAAAGTGTACCTTGGCACGGTGAATTTCAAAACCAAAGATCAGAAGTTCTTGAGAACACTTTTAATCTTCACTCCAATTCCACTTGTGCCCAAGAAATGTGGTCTCTCAATCAGTTTCTATGAGTTTGTTCAAGGGAGAATGAGAGAGTGTCCAACACTCACATACAAACCATTTCATATGTGTTTTCTAAATTCTGTATGTTTTTCTCCTTATAACTGATTATCTAATTGGGCTAGCCTTTTGGGCCTTTCTAATTGGGCTCTAGTATGTGGCTTAGAGTGAGACTAAAAGGGAACAAATAAGACACTAATTCTAATGGGTCTTAGTCTTTTCTGTCAACTCTTGATAAGTCCAAAATTACCATTAATTATATTTAATACTACTCTATAAATATAATTGCACTCTAGGCCTTATTAATAAATTATATCTCAAGACTTTAGTGTACATGCAACCTCTTCATAAAATATTCGTAGTAATACAAAGTCATAAATATAGACTGCCATTTTGAAGGTTATTATATCTTAATCCTTGAGTACCCGGTTTAATCCTTTTAAGTTATTTATCATATATTTATGAAAACCAATTTCATAAATATATACTTTAGTAATTTCTTACTAAAGTGGTTAGGCCTAACTCTCTAAATAACCGAACCTATTAAACTTATCTCAAGAGAATATTTTATATTTCCGTTAAGAGATTATGAATTTCATCTTGAAAATATATGTTCCATCAACACTAAATGTGGCTGTTCAACATACTGAGGTTTTGACCGTTACTTTAGATCTCACTCCTGATATATCAAAACAACTTACACTCCATGATCATGTCCATTATTCTCTCAGGATTAGAGTTAATGTAAATATAAGTCGTGAGATTTATTATTCATTTGACAATTGTTAGGAGGATAATAAATCTTACAGTGGTCCAATTCAATATGTCTTAACTCTTAAAACATATCAACACATCAACTAAAAGTCTTCACTTCCATGATCAAGACAAATCATCTTAGTTGATATGTTATAGTCTTTGCAGATGAAATGCCCTATTTCATCACTAACTACGAACTAAAATTCTGAGTTTATAAAGAACTTGTGATTTATATCTTCTGTGACTTTTCACATAAATCACAAATTATGCATCTCATGGACTATATGATAATACTCAAATATTCATGTTACCATAATTTTAAATAATAATAAAGCAACTTTATTAATCATAACATTAAGTCATACATAATAACATACATAGCATCATACAATAAGATTTTAGGACACTAATCCTAACACCTACAGCTTTTTTGTTCTTGTATTCTGACTTGCAGCACCTTGAACATTGTCTAATATATCTTATAGACACTAAGATATATATCTAGATAAGTTTGTGTTTACAGTTTTCCAATTGTTCTAAACTTTTAGAACCTAAGAAAGTGGTATAAAGTAACACTATTGGATATTAATTAAAAAAAAAAAAAAAACTAAATTCTTAATGGTGAGTGAAGAGAATGGATTCACTCCATTTTATGTGAATTTGTGGACGGTGTTTACTGAAGTCCAAACCTAAGAAAGTGAATTTTATCTACCAATCAAAAGCATTTCTTTTCGACCATTTCCTTGAATATGATTAGCTCGAATTAATCTTTAATAGGTAAAATATGATTGATCAAATTAATCTTTAATAGGTAAAATATAATTAGCTCCACAGTTAGACGTGCATCTTTTGGGACTGTTGAATAGAGTAAAGATGCAATGATCAACAACTTTTTTTTTTTTTTTTCCCCGAACCTTGCACGATCCTTGCTTATTTTATTTGTTTACGTTAAATATTTTTCATTTCGTTATTAATAGATTCTTCACTCCTTACGAGAAAGTGAAAAGTGTATGTTTATCCATGTCTGTTTGAAGCGCGCAGATTGATTTGATGAAATTAGGGACAATGAAGTGTACAACAAAGAGCAACTTTCACGTACCTTAGTATAGGAAAAAGTTTTTATTTTTTATTTATTGGTTTTTATAAGAGTATAGGAACAAGTTGTAACATTAATGTTATCTATTTTGTTTAGACCTCTGAATACAAAGATTAGTTTAACCTAATGAATTAGCCAAGTGTGTATGATCTTGTAGCTTCAAGACCACCATTGAAGGTTTAAATCATCAGTTATGTATAATCTTGTTGTAGCAACTTTAGATCTACCAGTTCTAATGGTATAAGAATGATTCCGGTAGTAACTATGAAAGGAGAAGGCATAATACCTTGTAGATCTCACAAGAGCACCTCCAAAACAAAACGTGCCTTAGGGTTTCTTTTATATAGTATTTGAAATATATCTAAAACCCAAATCACTTAATGTGCTTATGGACTGTTGGGCCGAAATTGAAATCTGCAGAATTCACACCTCGACCAGTCGAGCCTTGTTCTCCATCGGTTGAACCTGGCATGTTTCGAATTCCTAAACCTGTAGCTTCCTTATTCTTGTATTTTGACTTGCAGCACTTTGAGCATTATTTAATCAAACCTATAGACTCTAAGATCTATATCTAGACAAGTTTGTATTCACAGTTTATCAATTGTTCTAAACTTTTAGAACCTAACAATCTTCTCCTTTTGCGATCTGTGACAAAAATTACTTACACAATGAAATGCTCAAATACAAGAACAGCCCAATTACAATAAAATGCCCAAATACATCACAAATCCCAATCTAATACTTCTAACCCAAAAATTGTAAGAAGAGGCAGAAGGTCTTGATTGGAATGTACCTGTCTTTTCTTGAAACACTTAAAAGAGCACATCAATGCATGTGTAGAAATAAAGACAGATAAATAACAAATACCAAATATGCAATAACAACAAATAACAAACATGTAAACTAACTCTCCCCCTAAGTTAGATACATAAAAAAAAAAAAAAAAAAAAATTATATTCTTCCCCTTTCATAAACAATTTCTTCTCTTCCTAAATAAAAAAACAGCACGATTCCCAAATTTCATATATTTCTCCCACTTTTTGTCACGTATTGACAAAGACGACTCAATCAAAGAGTAGATAGTAAACATACACAACAGATGATAAGAGAAAATAGAGAACCAATGAACCACAAAAGAATTCTGCTCTATAGAAAATAGAGGCAACTCCCCCAATGAAGAGCAACAACTCTCCCTATGAACAATATAGGTTTTAAAGACAGCTTTCTCCCCCTATAAAAATAGGAAAAACACAAAACGTTTTGGGAAAAATTTAGGAGGTGGGAAAAAATAAATAATAATGAAGCACAAACCAAACTTAAAAAAAATAAGTTGAAGATTCACATGAATAACAATATTTTTTCTTTCAATATATGCAAACTTGACACTATGTGTCCCATAAATAGATGCATGCAAACACTTGAGGCACAATTAGTTAAGACTATACAAAATAGATCTCAATGATATAAAATTCAGCATGCAATGTGTTTTTCATGTGTCAAGGTATTTCAACCACATGAGTAGAGAAAATATTTGTACATTTATTATCCACCATATCTCAAAAAAATATTTTCTGCAATTATAATAATTCACACATCAAGAAAAATAGCATATACTAGAATGTATAGAACTCAAAAATTAATCAATCAATTTTTAGATCAAGTTGAGTACATAATTTAACAAAGTGTATGCGTGTTGTGTGTGAAAATAATGAGAGATATAACTGCAAAAATGCAAGATAGATAAGAAAACAATGGAATGCATGTCCTATATATATGTGCAATGCATGTGAATCCTATCACAAATGATTCATGAAAAGACAAATTGGTCAAGAACTTAAAAAAAAAACTAAAATTTTCAATTTTGATCGGTCAAGAGGAATCAGACATCAATCGAAAAATTGCTGGGAAACTTCGATCGGTTGAGCATTGATCGGACATCAATCAAATCAAGTAGGGAGTTTTTGCTTTAAAACCTGAACATTTTCGATCAGTCGAAGGTAATCTTCAATCGGTCGAATTAGTAAAAAAAATTTAAAACTTAAAAATCTAAAAATTTTATGTAGAAAAACAACTTTGAAAAGAAGTTTTTAAGACTCAATGCAGATGCACATGAGCCAGAAAAGTTTTAAAACATGTTGCCTCTTAAATGCAAATATCAGAACCAATCAAGAAGTTAAAAACCAAAATTCAAACTTCTAAAACATGAAAATCTTTTTTTTTTTTTTTTTGAACTCCCAACCAAAACAAAATTTTGCATTTACACATCAGATCATATGCAATTAAAGATGGCCAGATTAGTCAACACACAATCATATGTACAGAATTTAGCATTTGCATGTAGTGTTTGCAACTAGTAAGTGCACAAAGTACAGAAAAGGTGATATGTAGATAGTAATCAAACAAATTTTCTACTTCATCAATCACATTGGTTTGAAAGTGACTATCACCTAAAGAGTTACATCATAAAACTCTCACATCTCCTAGAAAACAAGCTTGCAATCATGTAAAAACATTTTAAATCTTTTTTATTTTCCTTTTTCTTTGTTTTCTTCTGAATTTTTCTTTTAAGCACAATCAAAGATATCATGCATGAGTATATAAGAGATAGAAAAAAAAAAAAAGTTCCCTTGTTACACATTCTTATTCTTTTGAGAATAACACCTTGTTTAATCTTGTTGTGCAAGTACTACATCTTACCAAGTATGACTTTTATAATTTGCACACACGTTTTCATGATTAGTGAGTAACAGTGGTGAGATGGTTATTTATGCCTTTCTCCTAGAATTTTCTAGTCCTTATGGTCAAAATATGTGACATTAGAATCTAGATCATTTGTTCAAAGACTATAAACAACTCACACAATTAAGCACTACATAGCACAAACTAGCAAAGTGAAAAAAAAAAGTTCATCAAAGCTAAACAAGGTACACAGTCATGAAATATAAATTTCATTGGCCAACCTTAATTACACACTTAGTGGTGTGCAATACAAAAAAAAAAAAAAAAAAAAAAAAACTTTTGGGGTTTGGGGTTTTAGATTTTTGAGACAAAAAAAGAAAAAAAAAAGAAAAAAAACACACACACACACATTATGCTAAATGAACAAATGCAAAAGCAATGCATAACAGTGCTCGACTAAGCTATAGTGGGTATACAAACAAGAATATTAATTTCTTAATTAACCCATGAATACATGTACAAACTAGTACATACTTATACAAAATCAAAAATAGCTCATGCACTCAGTTATGCAATACAGACTTTCTATGTTTCTCCACAATATCAAGCATGTTCTAAATCAATAGAGAGATATCATAATTGATGTAATCTCCAAGAAAAAATAAAACAAGACTCAAAATAAACTATTTTCGTCTTCTGGAAATTTTTCAATGTTTTTGGATTTTTTTGTTTTAAATAAACAAAATAACCTAAGGAAATAAAACAACCAAAAACTGAAAGAAAACATGTTTACAAATAATTGAAAGAATTAAATCAAGGACAAGTAAACAACACTCATCTTAGCGAATCTTTTCACCCATATAGCATGAATCTTTGGCTTTGCAGGTGAAAAACCATGAGAAGCAGAGTGTATTTGAGGGATTACAAACTTCTTCTTAGAGAGACAAAAATCCTACAATTTCCTTTCACAAGCCAACAAGCTTAAATTTTTCAAAAGCATATGACACAATTTGTCAGGACTCATGGTAGGAGAAATATCATCACATATCCTAGACTGAAACACATAATTCTTAAATTTCAATTTATGACAGTTAGGACAAATGTGTCCGAAGACACCACAAAAGTGACAAACAAGAACAAATTTAGGAACATCAGTATTCCTAACAGCAGATTTAGTCATAGATTTTGGTTTTTGCCTTAACAAATAACAGTTGGTCTAATGTGACCAACAACACCACAAAGGTGACAGGTAGGCACAAAAACATATTTCTTTTGCACTCTAACAGTAGGTTTAGACTTAGGTTTAGAAATTTCAGCGTTTACATCAGAACTTTTACCTTTGTCTAACTTAGCAACATAAGCCTTTTCTTTATGATTCCTCTTGAAATGAGGAATATAAATTTTGTCTTTAGGCTTAATAGGAACATAAACAGATACAAATCTGTTATCAACAACAAGTTTGGTATTAGAAAAATTTTCAAGTTTAGCTTCAGACTCAGCTAACTTTTGTTCCAAACTTTTCATCTTTTTATCTTTAGAGGAAAATTGATTTCTCAAAAATTCATTCTTTTATTAGATTCATCTAATCTCACAATCAATTTATCTTTTTCAAGATTAGCCAATTTTAACTATTCCTTAAATTTCTTAGTAATTTTCAAAGATTTAAATAATTCCTTACGAAGAGTTTCAAAGGCATCCAAAAAAAAAAAAAAAACATTAGCATCTTCTTTATTCAAATCATCACAAACATGAGTAGAAAGACACTTAAAAATATCCAAGACAGCAGGAATCAAGGATCTTACTCAAGCCGTTAATCCAATCAGAGTAAACTTGCTCTAATATCACTTGTTTTTTTTGTTTAGACCCATGAATACACATATTAGTTTAACCTAATTAATTAGCCAATTATTTACTTAGGTTAATTGTGAGATCTAGGTTAAACACATGCAAACATATTACTTGGTGCGGAAAAGTAAAGAAGACAGTAATATGATAACCTAGAAAAATCAATAAAACCAACAGTTTCAAGGTAAAAACCCGGGGATGATTTAACTTAGTTATCTTCAAAGTAAACAAATCCAATATGATAGAATGGAAGATTACAATAGATTTAAATCCTAAATCTAAAGCTACCTTATGTAGAACTTACTAACACAACCACGTGCAGCTCGAACTCCATGGACTCTTCTATCTTGGATTTACTTAACACAAACTCCCACGCTTGAAACTTTGAGATCATAGTCAAAGGTTTAGCAATACAAACTCTCCTATTTGTGGCTTCATGACCACCCTTGAAGTTTTAAATTATCAGCTATGTATGATCTTGTTGCAGCAACTTTAGATTTATCGGTTTTAATGATATGAGAATAATTTCCGATAATGACTTTGAAAGGAGAAGACAAAGTACCTTTTAGATCTCACAAGAGCACCTCTAAAGTTATAACAAAATGTGTCTTGGGGTTTCCTTTAAATACTATTTGAAATAGATCTGAAACCCTAATCACTTAATGGGCTTATGGATTGTTAGGCCAAAATTAAAATTTGTAGAATTCGCATCTTGATTGGTCGAGCCTTGTTCTTGATTAGTCAAACCTGGTATATTTCGAATTCCTAAACCTGTAGCTTTCTTATTCTTGTATTCTGACTTGCAGCACCTTGAGTATTGTCTAATCAAACCTATAGATTGTAAGATCTATATCTAGACAAATTTGTGTTCACGATTTACTAATTGCTCTATTTAGAACCTAGCAAATGTTCAAGTGCCTTCTTCTTGCGTTTCAGTTTTGCTCAGCCCCACAAGTTTTTTGGAGCTTTTTGCATCAAAGGCGAAGCAAAATTAGTTATTACTCAATTTAACATTTAAAACTTGTGCCGACCCTAGTAGTTGAAAAGAATCACGCACTCTATTATAGTGTTGGGTATACATGTGTACGTGAGGTACTGTTAGTTGCTGTCCATGGTACTCTTCTTTATCTGACATTAATTTTGCATTATTTTGGGTGCCAATAGCAGTACTAGTTACTTTAGCATTCCAGCTCAATAACTAGAGCTCATTGGCCTTCAGAAATGCTACATAAATGTGTGTGTGACATTAATTTTGCATGGTACTCTCTTGTATGTGACATTAATTTTGGGTTAGTAGCTGTGTATGGTACTCTCTCCTGTATGTGACATTAATTTTGCATTATTTTGGGTGGTATACATGTGTACGTGAGAACATTAAGATCTCCTTCCAAACTATGAGAACAGGACAGTTTTGTGGGTTTTGAGATTGACAGTGAAAACGACAAATAAAAAATTTGTTAAGAGGCCAAGGTCATTGGCTGAGATACCATGTTAAAATTAAAGGAAAAGAAGAAAAATTGATGTAGGAAAACTTTAGTGAGTGTGAAAGCAACAAAGAGAGAAAGAAAAAGAACAAGAACAAGAGAGAGGGTTATGTGATTCAAACCGACGGCCTACGTTTATAGCATAATGCTCTTGATTGCTACGACTATATTATTAGCAATGTGTCTAACAAACATCCAGTAACCTTAACCTTTATAGGGTTCAGATACGAGCAGTAGAGTCTAAGATTAGATGTATAAGAGCTTATTACATGATTAGGCTTTTTGGACCACTACACATAAAAAAACAAAAACAATAACCAAATATAAATAGATCTTCTAACAGTTTTATGTTCGGAGGATAATATTTTTTCTGTGTAGAAGGTGGGAGTGGTTGTAGTCCCCATTGAAAAACATCACCATGGTCTTATCAAAGGTCCAAAGGAAGACTGATTAGGGATCTCTTTTTTTGGGTGCAGTGTATACAACTGTCATGCATTTGGTCATATTTTCTCACGACCATTGCTTTTTCTCATCCAAAATCCTGTGAGAGTTCAGAGAAGAATCTGAGTTCTGAATACAGAGTTTGATAATAGAAAATTTGCGGGAAAGACTGACAAATTCATAATATTGGAAATAAAGTTGAATTGAAGAGAATGGATTCTCTCCGTCTTAAGGGAATTTGTTGACGATGTTTACTTGAGTCCAAACCTAAGAAAGTGAGTTTATCTGCAAATCAAAAGCATTTCTTTTAGATCATTTCCTTGAAGTTATTTGATCAATTTGATCTTTAACAGGTAAAATATTATTACCTCAACAGTTAGATTAGATGTGCACCATTTAGGACGGTTGAATTGAGTGGCCCAGATGCAATGATCAAAATTTTTTGTTTAAAACCTTTCATGATCCTTGTTTATCTTAAATATTATTCATTTCGCTATTAATAGATTTCAACACATTAATAGAAAATGAAAAGTGTATATTTATCTATATTGGTTTGATGAGGATTGGGTTGATGCAGCAATGCTTAAATGGTACGCATAAGTAGGGACGATGAAATGGACAACAAAGAGCAACTTCTTGTTCCTTTGCTATTGGAAAAAAAGTTTAAATTCTATAAAGATGTAGTGTAAAACTTAAGTTTTACATCCTCCAGTCCCCACATGTCATATTATCTTATTACATATTAAAATATAAACACAACCATATCCAATTAATTCTAATATTCATCTGTGGGTTTCAATTAATTCAACTGCTAAAATATTTGATGGTTGAATAAAAGATTTGGAGTTCAATCTCCGCCTACACCAAACACCAACTGGTATCTTGATTTAATGATAAAGAACTATCATCAGGGCCATATAGGTTGAAACTCTCTAAAACAAATTCTAATACTCATTTGAAAATCGAACCAAATTGGAAGTTTATTGAGATGTTATTAAAAACAAAGTATAATACCTATTTGAAAATCCAACCAAATTGAAAGTTTATTGAAATATTATTAAGTGTAGTAGAATAGGTTAAATTTATATTAAGTTTTAAGTAAAAAACTTAAATGACAATCTCTTATCGGATAGTTCCGTGGTATTTTTATCAAATTTGGAGTCTTAAAAAACCTAATATAAAGGATTATGATATTTCAATAGACACCTTTTTGGTAGGTACCTTTTCAGCCAATAGACACTTTTTGACACATATATCACAACCTTTCTTATATATGCCTATATATACAACCCAAACTAAACTAAAGATGCAACATTTAGTCTCTTACTCATTCCCACAAAAAACTAATAAACAAAACAACATTGTTTTCTTCTACCTAACTAGTAAAACTTTGTGCTATTTCTTTCAATATATATATATATATATATATATATTAATTTCATGCATTTTTGCTTACTACTTCAACTAAAAAATAATGGTTTTTTTCCTAAACATCATTCAGTAGCTACTCCTGTGCATTACATGGGAACTGGACCTATTTTCTGTCTTTGGAGTCTGTCCTTTTATAAATGAAATGAACTATGGTAAGTCTTCAAAAGTAACCTGAGTTAGGTAAAGTGAACCCAAGTTAATCAGTCGGCAGAAACTTGAACAGTAAAAGTTTTACTTTTTATGAACAGTAGTCTGTCGGTAGAATCTTGAACAGTAAAAGTTTACTTTTCATGAATAGTAGTCTGTCTGGGAATCACGCATGCTGGTGAATAGTAATGTCTTAAAATCTGTGCTGTCTTTGTCTTTGTCTGAACTCTGGTACGTACTCACGCATGCTAATAAATAGTGCTAATAAATAGTAGTGACTTGGGAATATCTGTTCGTATCTGTTTCTTGGACTGTCCTGGACTGGTCTGGTATCAGTTTGACTGAAAATCATTCTTTCGTGTGGATTAATCTGGCATAAGTGAATAGTGATCTGTCTTGTTCTTTCTGTAGTTGTCTATTATTTTGTCTGATAATAGCATAGTCACTCTGTCATTATGTTTCTGATCTCCACCTGAATACACTGTCATGTATTCTGAAGGGATATTGTCTCTATGGAGACGCCTTCATGCTTTTGATTGAAATCTATTTAAAGATTTCTTTTTTGGCAAAATATGGTCTGAGAGTTTAGCCTTAGAATGGCTATCTTGCTTGCCAGGCAATTGACTGTTAATTTTAAAATTAACTTAGGTAAGAAACAGGAAAGGACTAAAAGTCATGATCATATAGTACAAGGCAAATATCTTTGACATAAGACATGACAAAGACAAAACAAAAGAGATGGGAGTGTGCGTAGGAGTCTAGATACAAAAGAAGAAGGAAGAATAGTCAACAAAGGGTGGAAAATTTGTCATAAAAACTTTGAAAATTTTATTTATTTATTTATTTATTTTTACTTACGTACTACTACTACTGGGTAGAATAGTATCATCTATCATTGAATTTGTAGGAATCTCATCATCTATTACTAGGTCAGTTTTATTAATACTTGTGTCCTTTGAGATGGAAATTTCTTTCAGTAAGTATATATCCTTGGGGATTGGTGGTAGGAGAAACTTATAGAATACTTCTGTTTCCAAAATATTAGTACATATTCCATTGTCTGTTGTGAAAAATGGGTAAAGTAAAGCCAAAAAAAGATTTCCTAGTATAACTTTAGAGGACAACTTATCTGTCAAGAAGAAAGGTGTTCTGAGATTGATACCATTATTATGTATGTATACCTTAGTTAGTTTATTACTTATTTTAAGTCTATCACCATTAGCCTGAGTTAATCTGTCAGTTGTTGATTCATAATGCTTAGAAGGCATTAATCCTTCTTGTATACAATTCATATCAGCACCTGAATCAACAAGGGCAATAACTATCAATGAGAATTCTTTATCAATAATCAAGGTTATTTCAGTGTACCATTTCTGGAATATCATTTTGTCAATTATATTTAAAAATTCATCTTCATAATCATTTTTGTGAGAACTTTCACCCTTATGTCTGTCAAAAGGAGAGGAATCTATCAGGGGTTTATTACAAAATTTAATTCTATCTTTTATGCTAATTACTTGTGCAGCTATCTAGTCAACCATACCTTTTAAGATGAAATTTTCTGATTTTAATTCCTTCAGTTCATTTTTTAAGTTGTTAATTTCTATTTGTAAATCTGTCACAGTTGTATGTTTATTGGATTTAAATCTATCAGTAATTTCTGAAAAATTATAAGTTGACTTATAATCCTTCAAATCTATTTCAGATCTGTCAATTTGAGTTAGGGATTCTTTTAATTTAGATAAATAATCCTTCCTAGTCTGTGAATCCGAAAGTTTATCTATTAAGTCTGTTATTATATCTTCTTGTTTAGTTAAAACACTTATTTTTAATTTTCTTTTACAATAGCAGTTATCAGAATTATTACAATTACATAATTTAATTTTCCCATTGTCTAAAGAAGTGTCTGTCGATGATGAGGTAATATCACAATTATCTATATGGTGAATTTCATTATCTGTTTCATCACTATCAGTTTGTTCTAATATACTCATTAATTTATCTTTTATATTCCCTAATAAGTCAAGTTTATTTATCTTTCTTTGAAAGTTGCAGTATCTACTAGTGTGTCCCTTTTTCCCACATTTGAAGCAAATAATATCTTTATATTTGTCACTTTTCTTTATTTTGGACTCTTCTTTCTTTTCTTTAGTTCTACCTCTATGATATCTTCTATTATTATTCTTGTATCTATTCGTATCTCTCTTTTCTTTTGTTCTTTTCCTAGATGGAGCAATCAATGGTTCAAAGCCATATTGCTCACAAAAGGTTCCTAACTCTTTTTTAACATACCTCTTTTCTCTTTCTATTTGATTTTTTAGCCTTAAATCATTACATAGCCATAGACCTGTTTTATTAATTGAAGATATTATATCTCCATATGTCAATCTAGGATAGTCTATAGTTCCTTCATTATTGGCTATATCAAGTCTAACTTTTTGAGCAAAGAAATAAGGTAAGCCAGCAATAAATTTTTCTTTCCAATAGGATTGTTGGCAATCATTCCTACTTAAAACTTTTGAAATAAAAATATCTTTATACCATCTAAAGTCTGAAAGTTGTGGACATCTTAAATTAATTAAAACATCTGAACCTCTTTCTTTATATTGGTTAGGATCTCCAACAAAATGTTTAGTTATAGTAAAAATTAATGTATTAGCTGCATCTTGCGAAGGCTGTCCATCTGTCATTATAACACTTCCATCTGTTTCTCTTTTAACTGCTGATAATATTTCATTTCTGTCATCATTATTTAAATAATGATCCCACCAGCCTTTCAATTGGCCAGTAAAACCAATGACAATTAAATGAGCTGTATGGTGGTCCTGTTTTCCATGATTTTTATAAACATTAGTTAGTAAAGTCATTTCATGTAAAAGGTTTATTATTTCATATTCTGACATTCCATTAATATTCCATTCATAAATTAAGTCGGGTGAGTAAGATGAATTGACATAAGTATGTCTTTCTTCAAATTGTAAATCAGGGGGAGTAGGTTTAGGATACCAATTCTTTATGGGGTATAATTCTTCAATTCTTCCTTTTTTGCGATCTTGTGATGAAGATGCTAAAGTTAATTTATTAATTTGTAATTTGTTTGTAAATTGTGATTCTAAATTATCTACATCTAATAAGTCTATTAGATTTGTCAATTGATTGTCTTCTGATTGATTGTCTTTTGATTCTTCATCCTCTGAAGAGTCAGTCCGTCCTAACGTTATAATATTCTTATTTTTTAATGGCTCCATGTCCTTTAATGATTCTAGTTACATTAAGTCTAGCTTTTTATTTATTTCATTAAGTAGATAATCAGTTTTTTCTGTCTTAGGCCTCTTTAAAGGTGCTCTAAGGTGAGGAGGTATTTCATGAGGGATAAATAAAGGGATATTGGACGCATTTTCTTTCTTTATGGAAGTGGAAGGGGGTGTTATTCTGTCTTCTATATCTTGTAGCTTTTGACCAATTGATTTTAGATAGGTATTAGTATAATTATTCTGTTGAATTATACTATCTAGATTTTTATTGTCATCACTTAGACTAGGTCTTTTAATAGGAGTGGCCAACACTTGGACTCTACTGTTCTAGTTTAATATAATTGATTCAAAAGGTGGAAAAGTCTGATATACTTTCTCATGATTTTCTGTCTTCGTCCATGACAATGTTTTCTCTATTACATTTATCTTTATGTTATGATAGTCCAAAAAGTCAAAGAAACTAAAATGTGTCTGTAAGTCTGTCACCATTTCATAATATTTGTCTTTTAAATTATTTCTTTCTTGTTCATTATATTCTTTAAAAAATTGGTTTTTTCTATCACTATTTTCAGGTTTTAAGTAGTCATATTTTAATAATTCTTTATCTAACACAAATTCTTTAGCCAAAACATTAATTTGTCTGTCATCTGTAAATCCTAATATATATGTTTGGGTGGGAGAATCAGGTTGAGGTTGGGGCTCATAAAGGGCTTGATGAACATTGGGGGTTGGTTGTGTGGTTTCTGTTGGATAATAGGCGGGTCCAGTCTTTACTGGGGTTCTATTGGTGTTTATAGGTGGAAGGTGTATAACTGGAGGAAGATTCTGGGGAGGTAAAGGTCTAGAATCTGAGAAAGGTGTTCTAGAGAAAAAGGAGCTTCTAGGGGTAAACATCATAGGGGTCTTTCTGCCTGTAGAACTTCTAGGTCTTATGAGGCTGTCAGTATGTCTGTCATTATTATTAAAATAAATAATAACTGTACCATCTGTATTTTGGGCTATGAAGTCTGGTTCAGTGTTTTCTATTTTTAGTGTGGGGGCAATGGCCTCAAGTTGCCATTTTTCAGGAAGGGTTATATCTTTCCATTGTATCTATCGGGGTACACGAAGTCTACTATTTGATGTTAAGGCTTGAAGAAGGAGAGTATGACCTTTGGGAGAGGGTTCAACCATAGATTGGGGATTTATAGTGGTTTTCATAAGTTTATAATAAATCCTATAAATAATAGCTAAAGGTTCTGAGCCTTCTTTCATATAATAACCATTTGTTTTTATATTCAAGGTTAGAGCATCCATAATGTTTCTGTCGGATAAGCTTAAAGAAAAATTGGGATAACAATTAAAGTATACTGGTCCATTATGTAAACTAGTTTCCATCATTCCTAGGAGTGAATCATTAAATCTTAAATGTCTGTCATCTCTTAAACAGAGCAAAATACTTGTATTTAAAGCTTCTCTTGTTAATGGTTTTACAGCTACCTGTACTAAACCAACATGTAAAAATGCATATGTTTCTCTATGTCTGTCGATTGAGTCTATTGAAAATAACTGAATTGTTTCATATTCATTGAATAAAGAGTAAGTTCTTTCCACAGTTTTTATAGTGTAATCTGTCAAAAAGGATAATTTAGAAAAAGAAGTTTGTCTGTAGATTTTATCAATTTTTTCTGTTGTATATTCCATTTATTCCATTCTAAAAAATTTCTGTCTATATCTTGCATGCTATATTCTTCCGAATTGACTATCTTATCATTTTCCATGTTCAAATTAGTGTGTGCCTGACCTAAGTGTGTCCTAGCAATAGATGATGAGTGACTAAATATATTCATTCTACTTCTAAAGAATTAATCATTACTGGCGGAACTATTACTAACCACTAGTATCCTTTCTATCGGGACCACTCCTTGGGAAACTCCACTGCGGGACCACCCAAACAACGCCTATACGTCGGCTTAACAAAACGGGCTGACCAACGCGAAACTATGGTTTGCCAACGAGTCTGAGGCTGACCAATGCTATCAAGGAGCAATTAGTGGCTATATAGTAATATATGTTCCTAGTAACTTCTTAATTGCAAAGAAATAAAACTCATACATCTACCATCCATGGCTCTGGTACCATTAACTACCCAGGAGAGAGCACAACAGTAATATGGAAGCATAAACAATGATAAAATAGATGATAAAGAAGAAAATAGCAAAATAGATATATTCAAAATAAGTTAAAACAGAGTATGGAATATGAAAACAGAAACTATAAAATCTTACTTGAAAATACTTTTGTCTTTGATTAAACTTGAAAACAAACTGTCTTTGATACAAGCTTGAAAATAAAACACTGTCTGAAAGGTTACAAGATTACAAAGTAAAATCTGTAAAGGGTTACAAGATTATCTATCTGGAAGGGAAGGGTTACTAGATTACAAAAGAAAGGATTACAAAAGTCTTTCTGAGAGAGAGGGAAGGCTATTACAAAGGCTTTCTAAAAACTTGAACTTGGAAATTAGGACCTTAAGTTGGAACCTCTAAACTGGACCTATTTTCTATCTTCGGAGTCTATCCTTTTATAGATGAAATGAACCATGGTAAGTCTTCAAAAGTAACCTGAGTTAGGTAAAGTGAACCCAAGTTAATCTGTTGGCAGAATCTCGAACATTTTCATTCAATAGGTATTTTTTCAATCAATAGACAACTTTTGTTATTATAACACCCTAAACCCATACTAAAGATTTAGATGTACAACCGGTCTTATAAATAATCAACATTTGCTATAATGGAACAAAGCGTAATTAAATATCCACAAATAGAATCAAATCATGAAGTCTTTCTTATAAATATCCATCAAACTAAAACTTTAACAATAAAGTCTCTAAATACAATCCCAAATAGTTTCAAGAATACCAAACTCACTATCCTAAGAAAACATAATAAAACAGTCCATCAACTAACATAGCTCCAAAAGAAGTCTTCAATCTATGGCTCCAATGATCTACCACCAAAAGATATTCCACTACTCTAATCTAAAGGGAGGGGGGGGGGGGGGGGGGTGTTAAGCTAAAATGCTCAATAAGAGACCATACAACATGAGAATGTTTCTCAAAACAAAACAATAGTATCATTGACAAAATATAAGCTTTATAAAACATTTACAAATTATTTTAATAGTAATAGTAATATATTCTTTAAAACTGTCAGAAAGAAATCATTTGACTATAACTCTGTAATCAATAAATAAAACAATAACCATTTTAATTGGCTGAAATACACTAAATAGGTAGAAACAATATAATATAGTAATAAACAATTTTCCACTTATAAAGGCCAATAACAATAAAACAATAGTTTGATATAAAAAACATTAAAGATTAGCAAGACGAAAACATAAACTGCTAAACACTCGGTGAGCGATTCCTATGGGAAACAATAACATTAACCTCAGAAAGGCAACATTGACTCCAAAGAGCAAACAATAACACTAGCTCCAAAGAACAAACGATAACACTATACCACACCACAATAATATCACTTCGGTCTAAGACCAACACATAACCCTGTGCTGGCAAAGATTGCAAACTGTCTAGCTAACCATTTGAAAATATTCTTACTTCATTATGATATTGTCAATACCAATCATATATCTTATAATGAATACTTTATCAAAATATAGTTTTGAGTCATTCTTAACATATACAATTTCAAAATAACACACAAGAAGAAATAAAATTCAGGTATCTATAAAGCATCAACAGGTATAGGTTTTTAAAACTTCACTTTTGCAAATATATATATATATATATATATATATATTGGACAAAATTTAGCTACAAAATTGATTGTAGCCTAAGGCTATAACCTTATTCAATATCTTTCTATTGAATGTGAATTTTGACAAATCCACCATTGAATTACATCTTCTTCTTATATTCTCCATTATTGCAAAATTTCTAGAAAAATAAAGATCAATAGTTATGTCATCGATAAATTGTTTAAATTGCAAGTTTTTGTAGTTTAAAATTATACATAAAATATGAACTTATAGATTATATAGTAAATAATATCCAATTGACACAAAATTTGACATGTGTATTAAGAACGTAAAGAACATGCAATTCAATGGTTAGATTTCCAAAATATGTAGTATTGTTTATTTAAGGCTGTAGCCTTAGGCTACAACCAATTTTGTAACTAAATTTTGTTCTATATATGTACACACACACGTCTTGAGAGACGTCATGTTCTGAAGTTTACTTATCTCTAGTTGCTAAATCAAGTTTCACTTCAAATGTCTGAATCTATGTCAACTAGAACCTAAATATATGTGGTATTAAAATTATTCTTTCATCTTTCAAGTATTAATTTTTTTATATACGAAGAATTATTCTTTCAATTAATATAAAGAATACATTCCTTGACTGTCTTTTAATTTGCAACTTCTATTATATTCTTTCTTCCCGTGTGTTCCTCTTTCTTTCAATTAATTCTTAGCAAGGGTTTGCATTGGAATGTTGATTCAAAAATCACAAAAGAAAATCATTGGTCTGGATTTTAGTATCTCATTTTAGACTTCATCAATTATAAAATATGCCACGTATCTGATCTCTCTCGCTCTCTCTAAATTTTGGTTATTTTATATTCTGATCTCTCTTTATTCTAAAATTTTAGTTATTTTATGATATGTATTTTTAAGTCAAATACAATTTATATGTATTATAATATTTTGGTTAATATAAATTCATAAAATGAAAAATTATGACATTTATAAAATTATATTATGTATATATAATTGAAAAACTTGATAGTTACCATAATTTTGAGTCTATTATGTAATCATTCTTATATTTATTATTTATATACATATCTAAAAATGTTAAAGAATAAATTGTTACATTTATATTATTGTTACATTTGGAATTTGTACTTCTTTTGTTAGTTTTTCCACTTTTGAAAGGCAATGATAATTTTCTCTCTTTTTTTCATTAAAATTATTCTACTTTATTTTCTTTCAATATATATTTTTTCCTTTAATAGGTTTTGAACCTTTAAAAGACACTAGTTGTTAACCTGTGCTTCGCACGGTTTTTATTTTATTTATAAATTTGTAATTATTAGTCCTTAAATAACTACTCCATTTTTTAATGTAAATTTCTTAAGAAATATAATGAGTGTAAAATCTTATGGTGTTTATTTCAAGAAATTTGGATCTTACTAGAAGTTTATATTAAATTTTTACGTATGAATAAAGTTAATTAAATAAAAACTATAAAGAAGATTGCAACTGTTAATCAACATGAAGGTAATATTATATAATTATATATCCACCATCTTCCATTTAGGAAATTATGGGGGATTTGAGAAAATTTGTTTGCATTTAAATGGTATATATAGTTATATTTTATGCTACGTTTTTTTCATGTTAATTATGAGTAACTTTTTCTCTAACTTGGACTTCCCAAAATGTCTAATAAAAATTCGACATAAGAACATATTTCTATATCCATTATTACTTTTATTTATTTATTTTTATATATACTTAGACAATCAAAAATAAATTTACCTTGAAAAAACTAATTTCCTTCATCATTGGAATCTATAGTTATATTTTATATTTCCATATTATTTTTTTTAGAAACATATTAATTGTCTATTTTTTCCACACACAAATATTTGTACTACCAATAACGTATATCTTAACACCCATTTAAATCAATTAATAATTAGGTGAATTTGGGTTTCATTAAGTGGGTGAGTTTGGATGGATAAATGGGTTCCAGTTGATTTTGCCACCCTACTTACTTGTAAAGGAGGTCATTGAACATAAAATTAAAAAAAAAAAAAAAAAATCTGATGGTCTCTCTCAGTTTTTTTTTTTTCTCACGCGTTCTCCGATTCTTCTTCCTTTCTCGCTGGAAAGGAAAAATTATACATGACTTGTTGGCTTATATGACGGATCTACTGAATGGACCTTCTTTTAGACTAGATGGATCCCATACGGATGGACTCTACACTAACGGGTCAAACATCCATGCAACGTTCGATTCGATTATCTTCAAGAAACCTTAGTTAAAAAAAACTCTTGCGGCCCACACTTGGACACCTCAAAATCCTAGTATAAATGGAATTCTAACACAAAGAGGATTCTGGAAGATACACGCATTAATGGAGATCTTCTCCATAAGGAAATGTCTTGTCCATCACGTTTGGGATTGTTCAAGGAGATTCCTACAAGGAAAAGACTTCTGCTCCAAGGAAAAGAGGTCAATCTTCGACCACTTTAAAAGCCCCCCTACCCTCACAAATCAAGGTACGCATAATTGGCCCTCTCTAACCGGCACCACACCGGTGCTTTCTATGAAGGTCTTTCTTTTTCTTGTTGTACAGGTATTGTTCCGAGTGTGCGAGTACCACGTGGCTCACTGGTGATTTTTTTGGCCTCATTAGTTGGCGCCGTCTATGGGAAATGAGAGTCTTTGCGATTCATAAGCCATATTATTGCTTCCCGGACAAAGAGTTACATGGTGCTCACTTGCTCAATGGCAACCATCAACGACATCCAAGGAGAGGAACCACCCACTACTGCCCTCGAGAAATAGGTCCAAACTCTAGCCGCAGTTGTGGAGCGTCTCACCAAGCAAAACCACGACCTAGAAGAACAGCTATGCTAGAAAAACGCAGTACCAAACAATCAAAGGGAGGACCAAGAAGGTACCAGCGCCATGCGAAGAGATCGAGAGGGACTTGAAGGCAGCAACGCCTCAAGCATACCAGAATGGCAAAATATGAGCCTTCCATCCCTCATGGATACGGCTCCACCTCCTGTTGTCGCGGAGATGCAGACGATGAAGGAACAAATGGAGGTCATGATGAATGCCCTCAAGGGACGAATTTCCAATGATCTTGACGACCTAGTCAACTAGACCAACTCTCCATTCACCATCCCCATCAATTCCTTTCCCCTTACCACATAAGTTTCGCATGCCGCAAATCGCCCTCTAGATCACCTGGAAACCTTCAAAACCTTAATGCACCTTCAAGGGGTGGCAAACGAAATCATGTGTAGGGCCTTCCCTACAACGCTGAAGGGCCTCGCAAGGATATGGTTTAGTTGACTGACGCCAAACTCCATCAGCACTTTCAAGGAACTAAGCGCTCAGTTTACTTCGTACTTTATTGGGGGACATAGGTACAAAAAGTCCACGGCGTGCTTGATGAGCATCAGGCAGCGAAAGGATGAGATGCTGAGATCCTACATAACCCACTTCAATAAGGAAGCACTTTCGATCGATGAAGCCGACGACAAGATACTGGTAGCAGCCTTCACGAATGGGTTGCGAAAGGGTAAATTTTTGTTTTCTTTATGCAAAAACAACCCGAAAACCATGTCAGAAGTACTCTACAGGGCCACCAAGTATATGAATGCGGAAGACGCACTGCTGGCTAAGGAAGAAAAGCCTAGAAAAAGAGAGCGACAGGAAGATACACAGCAGGACCAAGGGCGGAAGAAACCAAGAACAGGAGACAGAAGGGATGAAAGGCGCCTTAAGCCCCCAAGAGGAAGGTTTACAAGCTTCACACCACTGAATGCCCTAATAGACCAAGTCCTGATGCAGATCAAGGACGAGGGGCTCTAATGTTTCTAGGAAAGCTAAAGAGTGATCCAAACAAGCGATCTAGAGACAAGTATTACCGCTTCCACCGTGATCAAGGTCATAACACGGCCGATTGCTACGACTTAAAGTAACAGATTAAGGCCCTTATCAGACAAGGAAAGTTACAGAAATTCGCCAACAAAGAGAGAGCGGATCCAAATCCTCAAGAGCAGGCCCCCGGACGGGACAATGAGCGTCCGCGACCCCCCATTGGAGACATAAGGATGATTGTGGGGGGGACCGACTGGCTCATCCAAAAAGGCTCAAAATACCTACCTTAGGATGGTCCACAATGTCCAGCTAATGGGCTCCGTACCTAAGATAGTGTGGAGGGAAAGCCCCATCATTGGGTTCTTGGAAGAAGATGCAAGACGTCTTCACCACCCGCACGACGATGCACTTGTTGTCAGCATATGTGTGGGGGACTACAATGTGCATCGGGTGTTAGATGAGAACGGCTGCTAGGCTGACATCCTATACTACCCAGCATTCCAGCAAATGGGGATTGACAAAACACGATTGATACCAACAAATGCTTCGCTAGTCGGTTTTGGAGGAACAAGGGTATTCCCGTTAGGCACGGTCACACTCTCGGTGACGGCGGGCGATTATCCTCAGCAGATCATGAAAGAAGTAACGTTCCTCGTGGTTGACTGCTCGTCGGCTTATAATGGTATCCTCGGACGACCCACACTTAATTCGTGGAAAGCAGTAACATCGACATACCACCTAATGATCAGGTTCCCAATAGATTATGGGATTGGGGAGTTGTGAGGAGATCAGGTGGCCTCCCGCGAATGCTGCATTGCCATGCTAGAAATGGAGGATCACCAGTAGACCATATGTATAGAGGAGCAACAGACCATAGCGGAGCCAGTTGAAGAATTGGAAGAGGCAACCCTCGATGAATCAAGGCCTGAACGGACAGCCAGGATAAGGACATTGGCTAGCCAGCCAATACATCAAGCCCTTGCAGTGTTTCTCAAGATAAATCAAGATGTGTTCACATGGAGCCATGAGGACATGCCCAGGATTGATCCCTCAGTCATGGTTCATAGGCTGAACGTGAACCTCGCATCCCCACCTATCCGACAAAAAAAGTGAGTTTTCGCTTAGGAGCAAGATAAAGCGATAGCAAAAGAGGTCAGGAAGCTATTAGAAGCAGGTTTCATTCGAGAAGTATACTACCCCAACTAGTTAGCAAATGTAGTTACGGTCAAGAAGGCCAATGGGAAGTGGCGAATGTGTGTCGATTTCGCTGACCTCAACAGGGCGTGCCCAAAGGACAACTACCCGCTCCCTCGAATTAACACCTTGGTAGACTCGACAGTGAGACATTAGCTCCTGAGCTTCATGGATGCCTTTTCAGGATACAACCAAATCAAGATGGAGGAGGCGGATCAAGAAAAAACTTCCTCTGTCACCAGCCAAGGACTTTTTTGCTACAAAGTGATGTCGTTCGGACTCAAGAAAGTGAGGGCGACGTACCAGAGACTAATGAACAAAATGTTCACCCACCAGATTTGGAGGAACATACAAGTTTACGTTGATGACATGTTGGTGAAGGGCTTGCGCGAAAATGACCACCTAGACGACCTCCAAGAGACGTTTGACACCCTGCGGTCATATAACATGAAGCTGAATCCAAGCAAGTGCATGTTCGGAGTAACGGCGGGGAAATTTTTGGGCTTCATGGTATCCCAAAGAGGCATAGAGGTCAACCTAGAGAAGATACGGGCCATAATGGAGTTAGAGCCACTGAAGACGGTGAAAGAGGTGCAAAGCTTGAATGGCAAAATTGCAGCCTTAAATAGGTTCATCTCTAAAGCGTCGGACAAATGTCTTCCATTCTTCCGCACTCTAAGAAAATCGTTTGAATGGACGGACGAGTGCCAAAAGGCATTTGAAGACTTGAAGAAATATCTCTCATCTCCACTATTGCTCAGTCCGTCCAAACCAGGAGAAGAACTCTACCTCTACTTAGCAGTTTCGCAAGCAGCGGTCAACGCGGCCTTAGTAAGACAGGAAGAAGGATCTCAACGACCCATCTATTTTATAAGTAAGGCATTCCGAGGGGCAGAAGAGAGGTACCCCCAGATGGAGAAGTTAGCCTACACGCTGGTAACTGTAGCACAAAAGCTCAAGCCATACTTCCAAGCCTATACCATCGTAGTCTTGATGGATCAGCCACTGAAAAGAGCCATGAACAATCCTGAGGCTGCCAGATGAATGGCTCTATGGGCAATAGAGCTAAGCGAATTTGATATATAGTACCGCCTGCGAACCGCGATAAAGGGGCAAGTTGTGGTAGACTTCATCATTGAATATACTCAATTAAAAGGTAAGGGGGCACAAGTCCTCGTACAATGGAGCATCTACATGGACAGATCTTTAAACAGACAAGTTGGAGGTGTCGGTGTGGTAACCTAAACCCCGGAGGGAGATAAAATCGAATGCATGATTCGATTGGACTTCCCCACGACCAATAACGAGGCTGAATATGAAGCCTTAGTGGCAGGTTAGACCTCGCAAAGGCAGCAGGTACTGAAAACATGGTCGTACATTGCGATTCCCAAGTGATAACAAGTCAGATTAATGGTGTCTACGAGTGCAAAAATGAAAGAATGAAGAAGTACCTGGAAGAAATGAAGAATCAGATCGGTATCCTTGAAGTCAGATTCATTCAAATCCCAAAGGAGGAGAACGAATGTGCTGATCGTCTTGCAAAAGCAGCCTCTGCAGAATTTATGCTTGTTCTCGAACAGGTATTGTCGTTTGTCCAATTCTCCCCGCTTATTGATGACAGAACAAATGTATAGGAAGTGAATTCTGAGAACAATTGGACTACGCCATTAACAGCATACCTGAGATCTGGCACCCTGCCAGACGGGAAAGATGCTGCTAGGAAGTTGAAAGTCCAAGCCTCATGATTTGTGCTAATCAGAGATGTCTTATACAAAAGAGGTTTCTCTCGACCATACCTAAGGTGTTTGAGCCACGAAGAAGTAAACTACGTGATGAGAGAGGTCTATGAGGGTATCTGTGGAAACCACTCAGGGGCATGGTCGTTAGTGCACAAGTTGATCCAAGCAGGATACTATTGGCCTACTATGTTGAAGGACGCCCAAGTTTACATTAAGACCTGCGTCAACTGTCAAAGGTTCAGTAATCTAATCAGGCAACCGTCTGAGGATTCGCCCAATGGGGACTAGATATCATGGGCCCCTTCCCGACGGCAGTAAGACAGCTAAAATTTCTGGTAGTTGGCATCAACTACTTCACCAAGTGGGTGGAAGCAGAAGCCCTAGCCATTATCACGGAGAAGAATATCTGAAGTTTTGTATGGCGAAATATCATCTGCAGGTACAGGATACCTAGAGTGCTCGTCTCCAACAATGGAAAGCAATTCGACAACAGTGCATTCAGGGACTTCTGTTCTGAGCTAGGTATTAAGAATCACTACTCGTCGCCCGCACACTCACAAGCCAATGGGCAAGTCGAAGTCACAAACCAATCCTTGCTCAAGATCATCAAAACCCGGCTCGAGGGGACAAAAGGCATCTGGCCTGACGAAGTACCAAGCGTCCTATGGGCATATCGTACTACAGCTAGAACACCCACTGGAGAAACGCCGTTTCAATTAGCTTACGGAAGTGATGCTGTCATCCCAGCAGAGGTAGGGCTCATAAGTTATTGGGTGGAGAACTACAACGAGGATAAGAACGAAGAGGCCTTACGGGCAACAGCAGAGCATAGGTTGGCGCAATACCAGAATCTAATGGCAAAATACTATAACTCCAATGTCAGGCATAGAGACTTTCAGATTGGAGGTCTTGTACTACGAAAGGTAATGGGCGCTGCTAGAGACCATTCGCAAGGAAAGCTCGGCCCCAACTAGGAAGGACCCAACAGGATTGCATCATGGCAGAGGAAGGGGACCTACCACCTCGAAACTCTGGACGGACGGAAGCTGCAGCATCCATGGAACACGGAGCACCTACGAAAATACTACCAGTAGAAATGATATGAAAAACATTGACGTCCCATAATTTCCAAGATTATTTATTTAATTTTACTATTATTGCCCAAATTATTTATTTAATTTTACTATTACTAGTTTTTACTTCGAACAACTCTTTCTACAAGTGCCTTTTTAAGCCCAAGGAGGCAGGTACTTTTCTACAAACGCATGGTTTCTTTTTAAATTAATAAAAGAAATATTCAGACACTACTATGTTTTTTCTACTTAAAATTCTTACAGGTCAAAAAATGGACGGAGTCTATCATTACATAGATGGGATTAAGTCCAAAGTGGACGGGTCCATAAGATGGACGGATCATCCCAAGAGGATGAAAATTCAAAGTCCAAAAGTGGACGGGTATAATCTCAATCCACAAAATGGACGGATCATCAAAATAGGATGAAAATTCTAAGTCCAAAAGTGGACGGGTATAATCTCAATCCACAAAATGGACGGATCATCCCAATAGGATGAAAATTCAAAGTCCAAAAGTGGACGAGTATAATCTCAATCCACAAAATGGACGGATCTTCCCAAGGGGATGAAAATTCTAAGTCCAAAAGCGGACGGAACAATCTAAATCCACAAGATGGACGGATCATCCCAAGAGGATGAAAATTCTAAGTCCAAAAGTGGACGGAACAATCTAAGCCCACAAGATAGACGGATCATCCCAAGAGGATGAAAATTCTAAGTCCATAAGTTATACGTATATAAATTAAAGACCATAAATTGGATGGATATAATTTAAAGTCCACAAGTTGGACGAATACAAAAAAATATTCAACAAGAAAGACAGATTCATTAAACATATCGTTATGCTTGATGGACTCATAAAAAGCATGAAGATAGAGGAACAAAGAAATAATAAAAACCCCACGTAGGGAAGTGTCTACATGATCCCAAAATTATGACGGATGTTTATAAATTGTTCTCCAAATATTCTTACATAAAAAAAAAAAAAAAAAAAAAAAACTATTGCTACGCAGACGGGGCAGTGGTTCCATCCTTATCCTCCACATCGGTTTGATGACGGGCTTGTTCATCTTGCACCTTGACATTTGTCTCTCCATCTTGGGCATTGTTGACGAGGGCTTCTTCACCAAATAGTTCATCTGTGTTCTCAGAATGAACGGGCTAAACTAGCGACCGATCCTGGGCATTAATCTTGACGGTGGATAAATTAAGCTCAGGATATAGGGACTTTACTTGACGGAGGGCGTCATCGAAGCCGTCACTGTAGGAGACTCCCAATTCTGCCAAAAGGTCGTCGGAGTCACGATACTCTCGTATCGTAACTTCCTTCACAAGAAGGATCGCTTTTTCCTTCTCTTCCAGAACCTTTTTCAGCTCCTCCGTCCTTTGATGAAATTCATCCATTGCAATCTTCGCCATCGCCAGTTTCTATACTTGTACAACCTTCCAAGTCTTCAGTTCGTCTAGCTCCTCTTTTGTCGACTTCATTTTACCACGAAGACGGTCCAGTGTGGTTTCACGATTCAGACACCGTCCCATTAGCCCCTTCATCATTATCATGGCTTGATAAATTGGAAGTAGCAATTAGTTTCAAACTAAGAAGAGATGACGGATAGAAAATGGACAGAGGATTACCTGAGCAATGCTAAACAACCCTGTCTCACCCATCGCCTCCATCGAGTGATTGCTCAAATCTTCATAATCTTCAAAAGTTATGATGGACAATAACTTCTTCAGAGCATATTTAGAATCTTCTCGCAGAAGTGGAGTTGGTGGATTTCCTGTTGGGACGATGGACCCTTCATAAAGCCTTTACCGGCCCTAGGCTTGGCGAGGGTAACCATCTTTGTTCCCCCAGCCATTAACCCCACGACGAGTTCCAAAGGGACTTTGGGTGCAAATACTTCCTTTTCAGGGCCTGAGTGCTTGAGCCCGCCCCCTTAGGATCCACGTCGACGGGCTCCTTTTCCTTGGCAGCATTTGCCTTGATCAAAGCCCTCCTCTTAGCATCATCCATCTCTGTAGAAGCAGACAGAGGAGGTTAATTAAATAAAAAATAAAAAATAAAATGTCAAAACAGAATATGGATGACGGACTTACGTTGACGAATTTGGGCGTCGTATTTTTTGGTTGTTGGTGAAGGTTCAGGCCCGTCACAATACTAGAAGATGGTATCAAGTGTGGCCAGTTTTGCCCAAGTCCTTTCCTCCAACGTGGCCTTTTTAAAAGTTCTTTTGAGAAAATTGAACTCCTTAAGATCAACCTGTGGGCATCGTTTGACTGCAAAAAAAAGAAGACGGTTAAAAGGTGTTAAAAATAAATTGAAACACTTCAATCAACAGAACGGTTATGAGTTCAATGCTAGGACGGGCACATACCAGACAGGTGCAATACGCCCCAAGTTGTGTCGACGGGCATGTGTTCCATATCCCCTGGACAACACATCCACTCGTCACCCTCTAGGAAGAAATAACGACTCTTCTAGTCCCTATTAGAGTCTGGTGTATCATATATGACTTTCAACAACGGACTCCTAGCCACAAAACTATACATCCCCCTTAATGTATCTATTTCATCTAGACGGTAGCAGTGGAGGAATTCCCGAACTGTCAACCTTCTGGCACCGTCTGTCATGGCACCATAAAGGACCTCCATGGCTATAAAGACCCTCCAGGCATTTGTGGATATTTGGTTGACAGACAGGCCTAGGTACTTGAGAAGCTGACAATGAAGGGAGCTTAATGAAAACCTGAGCCCTGCCTTTAGCATCTGTTCATATACCCCGAGACCTACCACCCCATCGTAATAGCATCTCTTTGACTCATAGGGTAGATAGATGGGGATATTGTCTGGAATTTGGTAATTTGCTCTAAGTGTGTTAAAGTGCTTTTCCTTGATGGTAGACACAAAGGCATTCACCGTCCACTCTGGTAGCATGATGAACTCCCTAGGTCCATCAGCTCCTATGACGGGTTGTATTGGTTCTTCCCCACCATCGTCAGAACTTTCCTCTAAATCAGCCGTCTCCATATCCTCATTTGTTGAGGACTGGGAAGAGGCGGATGGACTTCTCTCTTCTCCCGGACTGTCTTGGTCTTTGTGACCTGACGGGTAAACATCCTCATAGTCCGCCCCGTCATGGACAATGTTGTGAAATTTTAAAATACTCGCAAGTGTACGAACTGTACCGAAGTATAGTTTGACAAGAACGAGGTCGAACCCACAGGGACTTGAATGAATGTAGGAAAATTAAATCAAATCTTAACCAAATTAATCCTAATCTAGTTTAATAAAAATTGGTTGTTTTGAAATTAAATAAACTAAGCAAATAATAAAATTAAGCAAATAGTTAAACCAAGCAAAAGATATAAAGCAATAAAAAGATGTAAACAATCAAGGGAAAGGAATTAAGGTTTTGGAATTCGCCTTGTAAGTCATATCAGCATATATTTATGATCATTAATTTTTCCCAACCACTGCATGATAATCTAGAAATCAATCTTGCTATCATGGAAAATATCATCATTAAAACTTATGTTTAAAAATCTAAAGCATGTTCTTCTTCGCTTTTTAGGTCCGTAGCCAAACAAATCACAAGATATATCCAATTCTAAAATCAAATCATAAATTGTATCAATTGACAGACAAATCACAAACAATATCCAATTTTATAATCAAGAATTAATAACCCAAGCATTCAATTAATTAAGAAAAATCCTAAATCATGAGAAAAACATGATTGAACTCATATCTAGAATCCCATCTTAGTCAATTGATATGAAGCAAGAACAATTTAAATCATTAAAGAACAACTATTGTGGGAAAAATCAAATCACATAAATATTACCGATAATCCTTAACAAGGTTTCATCCTCAACCCTAATTATAAACTTAGCTACTCATGGTAATTGAAATAAAACAAAAGAATAAAATACTAAACATTAAACTAGACAAATAAAATAGAGAAAGAAATAGTCACAGTGCTATCATGGAGAAAAGTTACAGAGAAGTCACATGCGACACTCCCTCCTGCTCCAATTTTCTATTTTGCATCTCAGCCCTAGCACTAGCCTCTGCCCCCCTGAATTTTGCCCTAAAAAGCCTTTAAATAAGTCAAGGAATCCTATTACAAGTTGAATTCCCGTTTAGAGAAAATCCGAGATTTTTAGGCTTCATTTAACCGACTATTTTGGCCCATTTAACGTCAGAATTCAGGCTCCTGGCAAACTACAAAGTTGTAGCCCTTTAAGTTAAATTTCCAGCCCAACTTGAATCATCTTGATTGGACATCTAACCCGAAAGTTATGCTGAAAATACTAACTGATGTGCAGGCTGGAATCCTAATCCGAATTGGACTTGGATTTGGTGCAAAATTCCTTTGATTCCTTGCTCCAATTAAATTGGCCTTCTCTTGAATTTATGCCTGGCTGGATGTAAGTTGACTTGATTCAATTGGCCTAGCCCCACTTTGCATGTAAAGCCCTTGTTACCTGCAACACAAAGATATTATATAATTAATCACAAAATAACATAAAAGTATGGCTAAATATGTAGATATGTGAGTACTTTATTGTATATATTTCATGCACATCAAATACTGGCTAAATATGTAGATATGTGAGTACTTTATTGTATATATTTCATGCACATCAAATACCCCCAAACCTACATTTTGCTAGTCCTCAAGCAAAACAAATAAAGAGTAAAACAAAATAAAGAAAAACGAAATCCTAACTAATCCACTTTCGCTGGAATTTTCGATTGCATTTAGCGTATGCAACAAGCCTTTAAACCCCTAGCTTACACTAGTGGACGAGTTGTAGTCTCGTGAGGGTTTGCAGGGAATATACCCACAAAATTCTGAAAATGAATACTAAAAACAAAACAAAGAAAATAAAATAAAATAAAAAATTTTCAATTGCCTTTTGCAAAGAGGATTAGTTCAAGTTCAAAAACACTACAAATGCTAAAGAAATTTCTCGTGCCATCAAAACTCAATGTGAGTGAAAAGTGGTAGCCAACCCAAACATACTCTTAGTTTTAGAATAAATTTGACTCGAATCTCTATTTGAAAGTATGTTTCAACTCAAATCTTTCTGGTGTTATCACTCAACAAATGAAATCACTCTGAAATGGGGTGTAACACTCTCAACAATATATGTGAGTGGGATAATGTAAGCAAAATCAAACATCTCACATATAAATTACATGAAAAACGCTTAATCAAGAAAGAACAAGTAGTCTCATGAAAGGATGCCAAAAAGAATTTATACCACACTTTTTATTCAGTCATATCAATATCTGAACTATACAATCTTCAAGATCAAATAAGGACTTTTATTAGGACGTAATGTAGGGTAAAAGTAAAAGGAATGAAATAAATATGGGTGAAGGTAAATAATAAGAAGTGTTTTCAAGATTTGTCGGAATGTCAACTCTTTTTGGAATTTCCATTCAACATTTTTTTTTCAACTCTTCTTCTTCAAAGCAGTAATCCTTCCTTCCATTTTACTTCTCAAAATTTGATGAGAACCCTTTTTATTTTCTTCTTTTTGACACTTTTCCCTCTCTTTTTTCTTTGAATCTTTTTTTCTTCCTTTTTTTTTTTTTCAATTCTTTTTTTCTTTCTTCTTTGAATTCTTGCACAAACCACCACATTGAAACAAACTGATCAAATTCCATGTTGAAGCACTATGGATAAGGGCTTTAAGAAAGAAAGGCTAATTAAAAGGCTCAAAGGGTGACTAGCGATAATGTATCAAAAAAAGAAAAACACATATATGGCTCAAAGTAGACAAAAATGGCATAATCTCATCTCTCAAAGACTAGTATAGTTCATTCAACATCAATGACTTCAAAAAATTCAAGTGTGGCATAAAATCATTTTTTTTTCTTGGCCAAAAGAAAGAATAATGAAACTACAACAACGGAAAGATGTTACGCACTTCCAAATGAACATTAAGATTAGAAACAATAAATAACCTTCCAAAAATAATGATTGGTTCAAAACTCACAGGGGTTACAATCTCCACATTGTTATCATCAAGATTTTCTAATCACTTTTATCCTTTAACAACAAGTTGTGTTTGAGTGGCTACGTGCATGTGCAATGAATTGAGCATGAAAGCAATGAAATTCTTTAAGCAAGAGTAGTATAATGAACTCAAAACATAAACCTCAAGCTAGCCAAAAGAATTTTTTTTTTTTAACACAACAAAACAAAAACAAAACAAAAAGATAGAAATCTATATACATCCCCCCCAAACCTAAACCAAACATACTCTCAAATATATGTCTTGAATGAAAAGAGAGCAAAATAGTAATATGCAACATGAGAACTAAGTAGAAACAAGTAAGGTAAGGAGAAGAAGGAGACGTACCTTGATCAAGTTGATTGTTATAAATTTTAATTTCTGTCAAATATTAGCTAGAACAAAATAAAATTAAACTAAACAAGAAAATAAACACAAATATTAATCTAAAAGAAAAAAATAAACAAGAAAAAGATTTTATTTATTTAATTTTTTTTTTTGCAAAAATATTTAACACAACTGGAGATCAATCCTGATAAACAGGACCATCCAAACCTTAACAACACCATGGAGATAAATAATGCATATTATGAATGGACTAGTCCAATGAGATTGTAACTTACCTGGGTCAAAAATATGTTGAGAAGCTTTTGCAGTGTCTTCCAAGTGAATTCTTTGCATAACCACAGAAGCACTAATACCCTTAATATCAGCAATTTTCCAACCTATAGCTTCCTTATGCTCTTGAAGTATACTGATCAATTGGTGTTTTCAAGTCATCCAACTGTGGTGATTCTACAATAGATAAGAATGGGGATGAAGAAAGTGGAAAATGGACCACTTTTGGTTGCCAACTATCAATACTTAAGAGAGGAACAGAATCCAACAATGCATTGACCTTGTCAATTGATTTTTCAATATCCAAATTGCAATCAACACGGGTTAAGCAAGCCTTTAGGGGCTCCTCACAACTTGATTGTAGGAAAGCATCATGGACTAGGCTCCCAATCATGTTAACCTCACATATATCCTCATTGTCCAGTACTTGCTTACTTATGTCAAAGATATTAAGCTCGACAGTCATATTCCCAAAAGAAATCTTCATCACACCACTCCGACAATTGATCAAAGCATTGGATGTGGCTAAGAAAGGGCGACCCAAAATGACATGGATTTGTGTACTGGCATTTAGAGCAAGCTCAGTGTCTAACACAACAAAATCAACAGGAAAATAGAATGCATCCACCTTAATCAACACATTCTCAACAATACCTCTAGGAATTTTCACAGACCTATCAGCTAATTGAAGTGTCATGGTTGTGGGTTTTACCTCCCCCAAACCTAGCTGTAAATAAACTGAATATGGCATTAGGTTCACACTTGCCCCCAAATCTAACAAAGCTCGCTCAATGAGACGATCCCCAATCTTGGATGAAATTGTAGGAGATCCTGGGTCCTTACATTTCACTGGATATTTATTCTGAATGATTGAACTAACTTGCTCTGTCAAAAATGCCTTTTTAGGGACATTTGTCTTTCTCTTCATTGTCACAAGATCTTTTAGAAACTTGGCATAAGCAGGAACTTGCTGAATTGCATCAAGAAATGGAATGTTTATTTGCACTTGCTTAAAAACCTCTAAAATGTCTCCAAATTGTGCACTTTTTTGAGGACTAATTAACCTTTGAGGAAATGGAGCTTTAGGAACAAACCTCTTATCAAGGGGAGAACTAAGATCCCGAATTGGAATGGATGGTGGGTTGTCCTTCTTTTCTCCATGATCATCATGTGAACTATGAGTTCCTTTTTCCTGTAACACAATATTTTCATCATCTTCCACTTCTGGCATTTTCACTTGATTATCAACTTGCTTACCAGACCTAAGGGTAGTAATAGACTGAACATGTTCTTGTCCATGAGTAGAACTAGAAGAACCATTGATGGCATACTGTCCTTTTGGGTTAGGTATGGGTTGACTAGGAAACTTTCCTTTTTCCCTCTCTCCAACTTGGGTTGCTGACTGGCCAACTTGATTTTCCAACTTTGAAATAGCTTGAGTATTCAAATGGGTGGAACTTTTTATCTCGTGAATGGCTTGGCTAGTTGATTGCATGAAAGTTTTGAGAGACTCCTCCAAAGATGATTGTTGTCTTGGTGGTGCTACAAATTGAGGTGTTGATTGAGGAATGGGAGGATATGCTTGAGTAGGTGGACGAAATTGGCTTTGTTGATGCACTTGTTGTCCACCTACATTTGTGGGAGGCTGATTTTGCCTCCATGAGAAATTAGGATGGCTCCTCTAATTTGGATTGTATGTCTCTGAAAATGGACTAGCAAATGGTTTTCCATAATTGTTTAGTGCATTTGCTTGCTCACTATAAAAATCAGGGTACCCAGTTGTGGAAGGACACATTTGTGTTGTATGCATAGGACTTGCACAAATAGAACATGTTTCACTTTGAACTTGATTGACAGAATTTATCCCTCTACCTAAAACTAAAGCCTCAACCTTACGAGTGAGATTGTCCAACCTAGCTTTTATGTCTAAATCTTCACTGACTTCATACAATCCTCCTTTCTTAATTGCAGGGGCATATCTCTCTTTACGGTTGGAAAAATCCCATTGTTGTGAACTTTCAGAAAAATTCTCAAGAAATTTGTATGCCTCATCATCTACAAGACTCAAAAATCCACCACCATTCATGGACTCAATCATGTTACGATTTTTTTGAGTCAAACCATTACAAAAATATTGTACTAGTCTCCATGTTTCAAAACCATGATGAGGACACTTTAAGATCAAGTCCTTAAATCTCTCCCAACTCTCATAAAATTTCTCTTGTTCATCCTGATAAAAATCTGCAATTTCTCTCCTCAAAGCATCGGTCTTGGCCATTGGGAAAAATTTAGAGAGGAATTTTGTAACCAATAGTTCCCATGAAGTGATAGATCTAGGTGACAAAGAATTAAGCCATGTTTTTGCCTTATCCTTCAAGGAAAAAGGGAATAAACACAAGCGAATAGCGTCATCAGTGAAATTTTGGAACTTACAAGTAGCACAAATCTCAAGAAAATCCTTTACATGCATATAAGGGTCTTCTCTATCAAATCCATGAAAAGTAGGAAGAAGGTGAATTATCTGTGGCTTCAACTCAAAATGTGCAGCAGTGGTTGCAGGCAATACTATGCAAGATGGAGGGTTGGTGGTTATGGGTGAGAACAACTCCCTAAGAGTTTTTGAATCATCTCCTGTTTCTCCCATTGTGGATGAATAATCAAAACTAACAAGACGATTTTCTTTATCACGTATCCAAGTTCTCATACACCAAGCACAAAGAAATAATTTTTTTTTTAATTTAAAAAAAAAAATTAAATGCAACTAGTAGAAGGAAAAATTCAATTAAGTTAATTTATTTTCCTAACCAAGTCCCCGGCAACGGCGCCAAAAACTTGTTGTGAAATTTTAAAATACTCGTAAGTGTACGAAAATACTAGCCTCTGCCCCCTGAATTTTGCCCTAAAAAGCCTTTAAATAGGTCAAGGAATCCTATTACAAGTTGAATTCTCGTTTAGAGAAAATCCCAAATTTTTAGGCTTCACTTAACCGACTATTTTGGCCCAATTAACGTCAGAATTCGGGCTCCTGGTAAACTACAAAGTTGTAGCCCTTTAAGTTAGCTTTCTAGCCCAACTTGAATAATCTCAATTGGACATTTGAGCCGAAAGTTATGCTGAAAATACTAACTGATGTGCAGGCTGGAATCCTAATCCGAATTGGACTTGGATTTGGTGCAAATTTCCTTTGATTCCTTGCTCCAATTAAATTGGCCTTCTCTTGAATTTATGCCTGGCTGGATGTAAGTTGACTTGATTCAATTGGCCTAGCCCCACTTTGCATGTAAATCCCTTGTTACCTGCAACACAAAGATATTATATAATTAGTCACAAAATAACATAGAAGTATGGCTAAATATGTAGATATGTGAGTACTTTATTGTATATATTTCATGCACATCAGACAACAGATTGATTACTTGACGCACTAGACATTGCCTACACGGGATGACAAAACCTAAGACTATGACAGGTCTAGAAAAGGTGACGGGGTATAAAATCTAGAAAAATAAATAGTATATCCGACGGAAAAGAAACACATGAGAAGGGGAGTACTTACCAAGTCAGCAAGATGACGGAAGGACGTTGGTGACGGAAGCAGTAATTAAGCGGAGTAGTCTCTGACAGAGGTGACAGATGCACTTTGACAGTGTGTTCTTAGCGTAAAGTGTAGAAATGAAAGGAGATGGGTGATATATATAGGGGGAGTACATGGAAGACGAAGCGTTGCTTCGATTTGAGAAAAGAACCAATGGAGGTGTGACATGTGTCGTACGACCTGATGGCTTTCAAGCCAGGCTGTTAGGATCATGTGTTATTCACGGAGTCCCTGTCGAATCGTCACCCCATGAGTCCATCTTGACATTACGGACCCACGGGGTGAAGGGGGCAACTGAAGAGGAAAAATTATACATGACTTGTTGACTTATATGACGGATCTACTGAAGGGACCTTCTTTTAGACTGGACGGATCCCATACGAACGGACTCTACACTGACGGGTCAAACATCCATGCAACGTCCGATTTGATTATCTTCAAGAAACCTTAGTTAAAAAAAACTCTTACGGCCCATGCTTGGGCACCTCAAAATCCTAGTATAAATGGAATTCTAATACAAAGAGGATTCTGGAAGATACGTACATTAATGGAGATCTTCTCCATAAGGAAATGTCTTATCCATCATGTTTGGGATTGTTCAAGGAGATTCCTATAAGGAAAAGACTTCTACTCCAAGGAAAAGAGGTCAATCTTCGACCACTTTAAAAGCCCCCCTACCCTCACAAATCAAGGTACGCATAATTGGCATTCTCTAGCATTCTGGAGTTGTAAGAGTTTCTAACTTGACCTTCGGAGGGTATTTGGCCGGTACCACACCGGTGCTCTCTGTGAAGGTCTTTCTTTTTCTTGTTGTGTAGGTATTGTTCCGAGTGTGTGAGTACCACGTGGCTCACTAGTGATTTTTTCAGCCTCATCACTCGCATTTTTTGCTTCCTTTTGTGTTCTCAAGTGAAGATTTTTTTTTCTAAAAAAATATGAAGCTTTCTTTAAAGGATCATAATCGTTTTGATATTGTCAAAGGTAAGTATCAAAATGATAAAACCCTAATTTCACTGCTATTGTTTTGTTTCCCTTTTTCTTTATTCGTTTCTTGTGGGTATTGTGTATGGGGTGGGTGGGAGTCCTCAATCTTCTTCTGGTCTATTTGAATGGCATGGGATTTGGGCATGGATTTGGATTTGAGGGCCCAAATCCAATTTCTTTATTTGGGTTTGAATTTTATTTATTTATTTTTATGTGAATTTGGTTTAGTTTTGTCAAGATTGGCATGCAAATCTGACCACTTATCAGTGGTTGCAGAAATATAATAGCTATGACCCCAATAATATACCTGATACCAATGCCAAGTTGAATGTGAGGGTCACATTTTCATGTGGCGATAGCTCGGTTTCGAAGGATTACGGTTTGTTTATTACTTATCCGCTTCAGCCAGGGGACACTGTAGAACCGATTGCGTTGGCTACTAGTCTTAATGTAACGTTGCTGAAGAGTTACAACCCGGAAGTGAATTTCAGCCAAGGGAGTGGTGTACATGGTGTATATCCCAGGCAAAGGTACGTAAAAACTTTGTTATGCTTTGACTGGTAAGCATGAGTTGGTTTAGTTTTGTTAAGAAATTGTTGGAGATTTTTTTTTTTTTGAGTTCGAAGTTGGTCTAATTGAAATGCAATGAACTATTTGATGAAATGCCTCGAGGTATTTTAATGTATGAGTTTTTAGTCTGAGATTTTGAGCTACTTTGATGTACATACATTACAAGGAAAACATCCAAGTCCAAGAGAAATTGGGAACTAATTTTTTCATAGCAATATTTATCTGTTATGAAGTGACTTTCATGTCTTTGCTGTTTTCAATATTTATCTATGTAGTCATCTTGTTAGTTTTTGATGGTCTAAGAGCTTTGGATGATACATGCGATATTTGGTTGATAGTGGTGATAGCTTTTTAACTAGTTTAACGTAAGATGTTTACTTTGTGTATGGCGGCATTGATTTCAAAGTTTCTCCTGTTGGTAGACTTGTATCAATGCCTAGTCTGTGATGAAAGAAGACTGCCTAGTTCTAATTATGTGATTGATTCATTTTGTTTCCATAGAACAGGCATGTCTAACCAGCATTCTGATGGCTTTGCTTAAGCCTGGAATAGCTTTGAATATATTTGTAATGTTGAGTAGATAATATCAATTCATCTCAATCCAACGTCAAGGAATAACTTGTGTTGATTTCAGAAAAATTCTTTGCATAAGCAGATCTTATTTGAAAAAAAAAAAAAAAACTCTCATGCTAACCTTGTCACCGGAAAGATACAAAAATAATAAATTATTAAACCAAGAAGCAAAATGTGATAAGTGGCCTTTATTGTTTAAAAATCCTGTGGAGTGAGAAGAAATATGAGATGACAAAACATGAATTCTTCTATGTTGTGTATTCTGTGTTTATTTTGACATAATCATAACTTTAAATCACATCCCCATGCTTGCCCGCTTCCCAAGCCATCACCTGTTTGGAAGAAGATATGAGGCAAATCAAATAAGATTCTCTGAAAGATGTTTAATCTCATAACTTTGCCCAAATGCTTCCGAAAAAAGTTTTAGCTTTTCTAGTCCCCTGGAAATCTACTATTTGCCTATTGCATTGTTACATTAACTACACAGTATGCAAGATGCTGACAGTTCTTTTGGTGCAAATGCAATTACTCAGTTGAAATTGGTTGGTGATGCATGTATTGGTTGGTGGTGCAAATGCAATTACTCAGCATTATCCTTGCACTTAGCACCAGTTGTGCTTTTGGTGTGCCTAGTATATATTTCGTATAGGGATGCACTTAATTTGTCTCTTGTTCTATTCTTATGAGGAGAGAATATTATAGTTGTAATGTTAGGAGAAGAGAGCATTACACGTGTACCATTTTTTATCTCTCTCGTCCATAAGACTAATGTACCGTTCTCTCTCATCAATGAAATGCTATTTGATTTCCCTATGTGCTTCTATTATATTAATTTATTCTCTCCTCCCCCTCTGCCCCCTCCTCTTTTTTCTCTTCTTAGTAGCTTTTTAATAATTTTTGATAAGCCAAGAATGTATTGACCCATTGTGATGAATTAATTGATTAATTAGCCAAGTTTATTAATTAATCAAATTAACATGCAAATGCGTGGTAGCACAAACAAATCACCAATTAAACTAAGTATGCAGCAGAAATTAAATTGACACAATGATTTGTTTACGAATGGGGAAAATCTACATGGTAAAGACCCCAATAGATGATTTTAAGGTCACCACTCCCGAGAACTACTATTATCATAACAAGCAGTTACAAGTAAAGGAATCCCAGTACTTTATACCAACCTACAGTTGAACCCTTACCCCAATACCCATTTGGATTTGTTTTGTAGTAACAATCTCTCATTTTCAATGCACGGCTCCCAGTACGTGATTAACCAATTGAGCGGATCCCAGTACGTGACTTCAATCACCAACTAGAGAAGGTTGTTGGCTGCAAAGTTCTTTAGTTCATCACATGATGAAGATCAAGAAGATGCTTGGTCATAAAACCCTACTGTGTACAAACACAGTAGCTTCTTAACAAGAAAGATGAACTAGGGCAAATTTTGTCTCCGATCACAATTTGCTTGAACAAACTTTGCTCAATACTTGTGCAACTTGTGTCACTTTTGACTGCTCTTAAAATAATCGTTTTATATGTCTAGGGTTGTGAGAAAAGAAAGCCCAAACATACAATCACGGATTGAATGAAAATAGTCCTAAAAAACTGAATTTCATAAACCTTAACAAATGCCCTATCTATCGAGCTGCTGTCGAGCCACGGGCTTCAACAGCTCTTCAAGGCTTGATAGATGGCTAGCTGTCAAGTTTTAATGAACAGTACTTTCTGCACTTGAATCTTAGACAGACTTCCATGGCTTTAACACTTGAACTTGAAATAAGGTTTCTTGAAGCATTAAACACATCCTAGATCTACCCAATTACAAGTAAAGTGCATTTTGTCAAAGGATTAGCCAATTACATAAAGTAGTAATATATGTTCCTAACAAGTGAATCACATATGTCCTAACAATCTCCCCCTTTGGCAATCCGTGACAAAACCATAACAAACAAATGAAAATATGAGAGAAGTTATAAATCACTTAACTCATATTCACTTGTTGAATACAATAAAATCTATCCTAACACGAACTCTTGAAAAAATTTGCAAGAAGAGAGTCTATGGCAAGAAAGACTTTGACAACCTGTATTTTTGAAATACTTGAAACAAAACTCATCAAGGCATCTTTGTGTGAAACAGAAATAATAGATTGCATACAAGTATAAGAAACACGTGTATAAAGAAAGAAAAGAAAAACACATGTAAGGGTAGATGAAGCAACATACATCAATATAAAAAGAATATATATATAATGTATGTCAAAACAATCACAAGACCAATATGCAAGATATGATGTATCTGAAATAGAAAGAAAAGAAAAAAAATACATCAAGTCCTCACTACATCCCTCAATGTACACACTCCTCCTAACAAAAATCTCCTGTACTAACTCTCCCCCTAACTATGATTACTCTCATAACCAAAACTATTCCCCCTTTTTGTCACGAGTGAAAAAGGGTAAGAGTATCAAGTAGACATCTCATCAAAGCTAGAAGAGCTAACATCTCCATCCTTATCATCATCATCGTCGGTAGAACCATCATTGTCCTCGAATGCCTTAGTTGCCTTGACAGGAGGAGAAGAAGACTCCACAAAGCCACCAAGGTGAGCCTGCCTTCTAGCAATACGGCCGATACGGGTGTTCACCTGACATAACTCATTAGTGACAGTGTCAAGGCAAGCATCCATGCGCTGAAGCTGTGCCATGATCGCATCCAAAGTCACACCTCTTACTGAAGTAGAGGGAGCAGTGGTGGATGGAGCTGAAGGAGTGGAAGGAACTATCGTACCGGACCGCCTCAATCGAAACTGTGTCTCGCTCCATTTAATCGTAGTGACTTCAATGGCACACATAATGGGGAAGTGGTCGCAAACGGGAAAGGGAATAGAAAAATGGCGTAAGATCCTCGTGATAGCAGAAGAAAAGATGAGCTTATCACGGGTCGCTATATCCCTATAGACATCTATGATGGAAAGAATGAAATAAGAGGAAAAATCTATAGTCAGATGCTCTAAAAAAAAAAAGCAAAAATCGAGCATGGGGCTTGGTAATAGAGTTATAATGAGAAAGAGGATGCAAAGCAAAACTCATCACTATGTTCATGAATCTAGGACCTTTAGCAAAGGTTGAACATGGAGTAAACTGATGATCACCCTAATCAGAAGGGCGCTCGCAAAAAGTAAAAATCATCTCGTCTTTGGACATAGTCTTCAGACGCTCACAACCGGGGTAGTCAGGATGCTCTACCTTCGGGACATGGAGCAACTCGGATACAATATCCGGTGTGACCACTATGCACGTACCTCAAACGTGAGTAACAAAGAGAGGTACAGAATAATCCAATCCATGCATGTTGGAGTAGAACTCCTAGATCAGCACGGAAGGATAGGTGACCGAGATGTCACACAGTGACTCCTAACCCCAACTGCGAATGACAGTGGGTAGGTCAGTGTCGAAGAAGTCCGATGAGATGACTCGGCATTTTGAATGAATGCCTTGTCTAGAGAAGTCCTTCAAGAAGTCCTTTCGAGCATCCTCATCATGAACCGAACATAAAAGGGGGTAGGATCAGAAGAAGAAGATGCCCCACAACGAAGAGGGTTCTGGGACGGAGTAGACTTACGTTTCGGTGCCATGACGCACTAACGTAAACTAGAGAGTGAGGGGAAAGAAAGAAAGACTCAAAAAAGTCCCAAAGCAATTCAAATATATAAAATATATAGAATGTAAAGGACGTATGCATGAAAATGCATGAGCATGTGACATGCAACAGTAATATCATTATGGGCTCAGCCCAATCCAAACCTACCAGCACACAAGCAGTTTAACAAATATAACACATATCTAAATGCATGAAAATATAGTTATAATGCACATGGGATGCAATGCATGAAGATTTTAAAGCATTTTCACAAAAACCAACCCAAAAATTTCACAATAACTTTATCAATTTTGAAAAACCCCAAAAAATTTTCGAAAACCCAAAAACCTAGGTCTAATGCTTGTGATGCATGAAGAATGAAGGATTTAGACACTTACCAAGTGAAGAATAACTAGATCTAGGTTGAAAAACACTTGGGAATGAAGTTTGGAGTGAGAGAGAGAGAGGTTTGGAAGGTGAAAAGACACGGACAGATCGAGAAAGATCGAGCGAAATGAAGTCCAAATCGCATTGAACCCTTATATAGAAGTTCAGTAAATCTCGACAAATAGAGGTGTCAAGAGGTGTCGAGCTTTAAAAGCTTTGATAGATGTAGTTATCGAGCAGGTGTCTAGAGTTGCCCATAGCAAAACAAGCTCGATGGATCGAGGAGTTATCGAGGAGCTATCGAGGGGACAAAAACTTTCTTGATCAATCCACTTAGCTATCGAGAGGTGTCGAGATTGCGATAAAAAGCAACTAAAGAGCTCGACAGATAGGTTAGGTATTGAGAGGTGTCGAGGAGCTGTCAAGATTGCTTAACAACAGTTTTTCAAGAAGAGAAAAACACAGACATGAATGCAATTAAACATGCAACTCAACCAAGAATCCAAACAACATTTTGAACTCTCGAAATCATCTCTCAACCATAAAAAAAAACCTAAGCACATAGATCCCAAAAACACACACACATACTAGACAAGTCTAACCAATTTTATATTTCAAAAACAAGTTAAAACAATTTAGTGAGCATACATTAACATATGTATTCCTTGTGATGGCCAAATCACATTGTACTTGCACATGTATCAAAAGTAGCAAAGAATATTGCGTGTTGTATGTGAAAAACATCACAAGATTGCATAAGTTTATACATGTTATGACGATTTGAGATATGAGAAAATTACTTTAACTCACACATAATCATAACTGTTTGATGGGGACTATCACCTTCGAGGTACATCCTATAACTCCCACATCTCCTAGAATACACGCTTGCAATCATATATAAAGCATTTTGATCTTTTTGTTTTTAATTTTTCTTTGCATATTTTTTCTTTTAATAAGCATATCATGCATGAGCATATAAGAGAAAGAAAAGAAATACCTAATGATGTTAGCATTTGACATTCCACTTTTGCTTTGCCGAAGCACACAAATGTCATTGACATTGCACTTTTGCGATGCCGAAACATACAAATGTCATTTTTTGATTGGCAGGCAACAGTTGTGAGATGGTTATTTATGTCTTTCTCTTAGGATTTTCTAATCCTTCCTGCAAAAAAGAGTGATACGAGTGTTAAGTACACGAGATTACTTAATCTTACTCATCACAAACAAGAGCCACAAAGCTCACTTGTTTAGTTGTGCATAAAGATGCTCATCTAAGCTACAAAAGATACAAAGTTTAGAAAACTTTGTTTCAATGGCCATCCAAGGTACACAAGTGCTAATGTACACAAACACACACTGTTTTTGTATTTTTCTGATTTTTCAAAAAAAAAATTTATATCAAAAACAAAATAAACAAAACTGAAAACAAACAAAAACATGTTAAACAAAGCAAAGCATAAAAACTAAACTGACTCAAAATTTGAAAGCAAAACGCACAAGTAATGCAAACAAAAACAAAAAGGGAGAGAGAGAAGAAGTGACAGAATCACTTGGAGCCATTTTCTTTCCACACCTTGGAAGAACCTTTCTGTCTATCAAATCCTTGATCCGGTGGAGAGGGAGAAGAGTTAAAGCCATTCAAGTTTGAAAGGAACATGAGGACTTTGAGAAGATCTCCAAGGGGAGCAAAAGAGGAAGAAAATTGATTCTGGTTTTCTGATGCGATCATGTCGTTGCTCTGTTGAGTGGCTAACCACTTATAGCAATTAGGTTGAGTATGACCAGCTCCTCCACAGTGATGATAGAGATGTTACTTCTTCTGTTTAGGCTTTTGAGAGTTAGCCTTCTTAGCCCTAGGGTTTTTAACTTCTTCCTTATCCTGCTTAGGGGGTGCTCCTAAGATAGACTTACCCTTATCTATGTTCTCACTAGCTAAATCAGTTTTGACATTAGTGTTCTCAATTTCAACATTATTAGCAAGAGGAACAAAAATATTAGTACTAGTAGAAGCAATACTAGGAGAAGAGAAATCATGCCCTAAACCAATTTAACCGGAAGCAGATTTGTGAAGACTGAGCATTTCATCGAGCTTAGCACTTAAAGTCTTTTCCAATTGAGCTCTGACTTGGAACAGTTCTGCCTTATGCTTCTTGATCTTCTCAGCCAAGAAGTTATTCTTAAACCTTAGTGCTCCAATAGTCTGATTGGCTTCATCAAACTTTGTGAAAAGCTCTTCATGCTTAGGCTCAACATCACTAAGCTTCTTGGTGGTCAACCTATACAACTTCTCATGATTTTCTGAGACCTTGTATAACTTTGCATAGGTTGTGTGGATGTCATCTTGTTCATCCATATTCTCAAACTTGGACTCCACCAATTCATCTTCTTTATCCACATCTTCAACAATCCCCCTAGTAGGATTGACAGTGGTAATGAAGGCATTCAAGATTCTATCATCCTCATTATCAGAATCATCTTCAGGCTCGGTGTCACTTAAAGTAGCAGCAAGTGCCTTACTCTTCCCAATGGTCTTGAGATATGTAGGGTACTCTTGTTTCATATGACCGAAACCTTGACACCCAAAGCACTTTGGTCCTGAAGGAACAATGTATTAATCGCCATCCCTAACATCCTTCTTCCCTTTGTCTTGGCTTTTGAACTGAGAAGATTTGAATTACCTATGGTCCTTATCGAAGCCCTTTCCATTGGCATTCTTCATGAACTTCTTGAATTTCCTCGTAATGTAAGACTTCATCTTAGAATCCTCATCATCTGAAGACTCATTAGTATTACTGCTCTTAGCCTTCAATGACATGCTCTTGCCCTTACCCGACTTACCAATTCTTGTTAAACCTAACTCATAGGTCTGCAGATTACCAACCAGCTCTGTCAAAGGAATCTTATCAATATCCTTTGATTTCTCGATCGCGGTGATCTTGGCATGGAATCTCTCGGGTAGAGATCTAAACACCTTTCTCACAATCTTGGGTTCTGGAATGGTTTCCCCAAGATTAAAAGCTGAGTTCACTATGTCCTTGACTTTGGCATAGAACTCATTGAATGACTCATCCTTCTCCATCTTAATCTCTTCGAAGCTAGTAGTGAGCCTTTGAAACTTCGAGTCCTTTACAGCCTTTGTTCCCTCATAGGTTGTCTAAAGAATGGTCCATACTTCCTTTGTAGTTTCAGTGGAGGATATATTCTTGAACTCCTCATTGGTGACCGCACTAAATAAGGCATTTAATGCTCTGCTGTTGAAATTTGCTGCCTTGATCTTAGCATCATCCCAATCGGCCGGCGCTTCCTTCAGCTTGGTCTAGCCTATCTCCACAGTTTGCCGCACTTTCTCATCTAGAGACTACAAGAAAGCTCTCATGCGTACTTTCCAGTATGCATAGTTAGTGCCATCAAATAAATGATGTATAATAAGAGACGGTCTTCTATCCATGACAAACAGAGGTCAATGGATCACATAGCAAATATTAAAACCTAATCAGAGTGTGCATGCTTTGATACCACTTGATAGGCCAAGAATGTATTGACCCATTGTGATGAATTAATTGATTAATTAGCCAAGTTTATTAATTAATCAAATTAACATGCAAATGCGTGGTAGCACAAACAAATAACCAATTAAACTAAGTATGCAGCGGAAATTAAATTGACACGGTGATTTATTTATCAATGGGGAAAACCTACACGGTAAAAACTCCATCGGGTGATTTTAAGGTCATAACTCCCGAGAATTCATTATTATCATAACAAGCTGTTACAAGTAAAGGAATCCCAGTATCTTATACCGACCTACAGTTGAACCCTTACCCCAATACCCAATTGGACATGTTTTGTAGTAACAATCTCTCATTTTCAATGCACGGCTCCCAGTACGTGACTAACCAATTGCGCGGATCCTAGTACACAACTTCAATCACCAACTAGAGAAGGTTGTTGACTGCAAAGTTCTTCAGTTCATAACACGATGAAGATCGAGAAGATGCTTGGTCACAAAATCCTACGGTGTACAAACACAGCAGCTTCTTAACAAGAAAGATGAACTAGGGCAAATTTTATCTCCGGTCATAATTTGCTTGAACAAACTTTGCTTGACACTTGTACAAGTTATGTCACCTTTGATGGCCCTTAAAATAATCCTTTTATATGTCTAGGGTTGTGAGAAAAGAAAGCCTAAACATACAATCATGGATTGAATGAAAACAGTCCTGAAAAACTGAATTTCCTAAACCTCGACAAATACCTTATCTGTCGAGTTGCTGTCGAGCCACGGGTTTTAACAGCTCTTCAAGGTTCGATAGATGGCTAGCTGTCGAGCTTTACTGAATAGCACTTTCTGCACTTGAATCTTGAACAGACTTGCATGGTTTTAACACTTGAACTTGAAACAAGGTTTCTTGAAGCATTAAACACATCCTAGATCTACTCAATTACAAGTAAAGTGCGTTTTGTCAAAAGGATTAGCCAATTACATAAAGTAGTGACATATGTTCCTAACAAGTGAATCATATATATCCTAACAGTTTTTTCCCCCTTATATTAATCGCCATGTGTGGGATGCTTATGTCAAGGTATGGTTCCAAATTATGACTTTTTTTTTTCCCTCTTAAATAATGATGGGGTATTCTTTGTATTTGCAATTTTGGTACTGGTTGGTCTGGTTTTTGGGTTATGTTATACTACCTGGGTTGGTTTTTGTAGGAGGCAAAAAGTTATCAAGCCAATTACAAAATGCCACGTCAAAGTTTAGTGGAAAATTCTAAATTAATATGTCATTAAATTAATTAAATTAAATGATGACATGTGTCATTCAAATTGACATCGCATTGGCATATCAAAATTTGCCATGTGTCATTTGACCCACAAGATAAAGATAAATTTCTTATTCAAAATTTATGGATAATTATCCTTATAAATAAATAAAATAAAGATAAATTTTCTATTCAAAATTGGTAGATAATTATCTTTATTAAAATAAATTAAATAGAGATAATTATTTATCTTTATTGATTATCATCTTTATCAAAATATGATATTTATCAAAATAGATAAATAGAGATAATTATCTCCAAGAAGAATTTGGGCCAATCAAAAGTCTACTACATACTTTCAAGTATATCAATTTGTAGTGGAGTTTATCCTCTAAAATCACTATAAATAGAGGACATCCCTTCTCATTTTTAACACCAAGTTTTCCAACACCAAGTTTTCTAGAGGCCCAAGCTCTGAAGAAATTCTGTCTCAAGAATCTTTGAAGAACTTGAAGCATCTTTGAAGAACTTGAAGAACATTCAAAGGGCTTGAAGAACTTGGAGGACAACAAATCTCTAACAAGCTCAAGGCTAGAGATTCGTTGAGAAGACCATTCAATCCATCTTCCAACCAAAGTCAAGAAGATCTCTTGTTTGAGTTCTTTGAAGTTCTACTGGAATTAAGCTAAAAAGCCTCCATAGACCTCATCAAACCCAAATCTTTGAAGCTCAACAGATCAAGCCTCTAAAGCCCCGAAGAACTTCAACCTAAGAGCCTCCATATTTGAAGACTTGAAGAACAACAAATCTCTAACAAGCTCAAAGCTAGAGATTTGTTGTAAAGATTGTTCAATCCATCTTCCAACCAAAGTCAAGAAGATCTCTTGTTTGAGTCAAGTTCAAAGAAGATAGAATCAGAGGATATTCTTTTGTAAAAGAATTGAAATAGAGATTGTACTCATTATTCATCAATACAAATTTATATTTGCAAACCATCTTTCTTTTCAATTGTTTGATTTTCTACAATTGGAAAATTTTGTGTTTACAAATTTTTGGCACGCCCAGTGGGACAATCTTTACCTCTCATCTCTTCTTCATCACATCGTCACATCTTTTGAAGTGCTATGGCTTCAAAGAAGACTCAAATCAACAACCCTCTTTTTGGAACAAGTGAAGTCGATCCAACAATGGATTCAAACTCTTCATCAAGTTCTGACGCTTCCTATGCTGGACCTATGACAAGGAGAAGAACAAAAGCTCTTGCAGAGGTTTATGCTCAAACAACATCCATTCCCCAGCCCTCACTTGTTCTCAACACTTCTAAAGTTCAGAAGTCGCGAACAACTTCATCCACGCAGGGGGCAAGCAAAGACGTAGCTGGTCTTGTCAAAGAAATGTTATCTCAGCCAGCTTTGTCTCAAACTTCAGAATCAATCCAAGAAGTTCCAATAGCTGAAGAAGAAAACAAGTCACCTGATGGCTCTGAGTTCTCCTTTTCAAAAAATATTTATACTTCAAAGCTTGAGGATTCTCCTCACTCTGTTAGCTCATTGGCCATGCCAGTCATGATGACTAACACAACATCTCTGGAGGGACAAGTCTCGACTATAGCTCAGACTTTAGAAGAATTAATGAAGTCTATGAAAGAAAGGGAAGCATTGAAAGATGCACAAATAACTCTCCTAATGGACAAGGTGGGGAATACATCTGGCCTGAATCGTGAAGATGAAAGCTCTAGGCCAAAACAAACCCATAATGACAAACCCGAAAGTTCAACAAAGGATCTTAGTTTCTCTGCAGATGGGTCTATCTCTCCTGACCAGCATAAGGAGTTAATCAAGGAAGCTATCAAAGACCAAGCTGGGGGTGGAAGTCAGGCATCCATTGCCTACGCTAAACCATACACTCAAAGGATAGATCTCTTGAGGATGCCTCAAAACTATCAGCCACCAAAGTTCCATTAATTTAAAGGTAAAGGCAATCCAAGGCAACATGTAGCTCACTTTGTGGAAACTTGTAACAATGCTGGAACTTATGGGGATCTCATGGTCAAGCAATTTGTTCACTCTTTGAAGGGAAATGCATTTGATTGGTATACTGATCTAGCGCCTGGTTCCATTGATAGTTGGAATCAAATGGAGCGAGAATTCCTAAACCGTTTCTATAGTACTCGACGTACTATTAGCATGATAGAACTCACCAATTCAAAGCAGTGGAAAGAAGAGCCTGTCATTGATTACATTCAATGATGGAGAAACCTTAGTCTCAACTGCAAGGATCAATTGTCTGAAGCGTCTGCAATTGAGATGTGCATTCAAGGAATGAATTGGGCTATAAGCTATATTCTTCAAGGAATAAAGCCTAAAACATTTGAAGAATTAGCAACACGTGCTCATGACATGGAGCTTAGCATTGCTTCCAATGGTCACCAGGGTCCCCCTGTTCAAGAACCCCGCAAAGGGAGAGAAGGGCAAGATACTAGCAAAGGGGGCAAATTCCCTCCTAAACCGGAAAGCAAGCAGTCTTTAATTGTAACTACTACTCCTCTCAAAGTTCCGGTTAAGCCTAAGATGAAAGAACAAACGCCTGATTTTATTCAAGATAAGGGAAGAAGAAGACCGACATTACAAGAAATGCAAGAGACGTAATATCCATTCCTTGATTTTGATGTCTCCGAGATGCTGGATTATTTACTTAAATTGAAGTTGATTGAGTTACCAGAGATGAAACGGCCTGAAGAAGCTGACCAAACAAATAACCCTAAGTATTGCAAGTATCATCGCCTCATAGGCCACCCTATAGAGCGATGCTTTATGTTGAAAGACAAAATTATGGAGTTAGCCCACCAAGGAAAGATCACATTTGATGATGAAGCTGTGACTTCTAATCTTGCCATGGTGGCCTTAACAACCACTTCTACTTTTTTCACCATTCAATTTGGTTCATTTGAGCCAATTGAGGTGAAAGTACCTTTCTCCACAGTGCCAATTCCCGAGGATTATACTTTTCATCTCTTACATGTTATCAAGTAAGTGGTGAAGAACAATCTTCAGATAGTGAGGAAGAGACAGAACGAGCTATCGTGTATAGGGCATATTGGTCTTCAATCATTTTTACTGATGATGATCATTTGTTGGGCTCCAAGATTCACAATCGCCCCTTGTTTGTAACTGGGTACATTCGAGAACAACAAGTCAATCGTATACTTATTGATGGTGGGTCTGCAGCTAATATCCTCCCACTCAAAATATTGAAAGAACTTGGAATCTCCTTGGATGAACTACTTCCTAGTAGGTTGATGATTCAAGGCTTTAATCAAGGTGGACAGAGAGCTATTGGGAAGATCAGACTTCATATGCTCATTGGTGAAATGGAATCAAGCGCACTCTTTCATGTCATTGATGCCAAGACCACTTACAAAGTGCTTATTGGAAGACCATGGTTGCATGAGTATGGTGTTGTGCCATCTACGTATCACCAATGCCTTAAATATTTCCAAGATGGACAAGTCAAGAAGATAGTAGCTGATGGCAAGCCCTTTACCGTAGCTGAGTCACACTTTGTTGATGCAAAATTCTACTTGGAAGATGATAGAATAGAAGAAACCCAAGTTGTGGCTTCACCATCTAGCAAAGAAGAAAAGCCCCACTCTAAAGCTCCAAGGAATGATTTTCCAATTGTGGAGAAGGAAACCAAGAAAACCGAGACTTCTATGGAAGGGAAGAAGCCTTATACTTCAAATGTAACTAGAGTAGCCCCTGTGCTACACTATGTTCCAGTCGCCAAAAGAAAAGAAGGGCAATCCCCATTTTCAGGAGATGAGGAGTCAATATCGAAGGATTTGCAAGGATTAAACTTGCCAGTTACTAAAATCACAAAACCAAGACCCTCAAGTCAACCATTGGAAGGGTTTACAAGACCATTCCGAGGACCAATTGTTGAACATGGGACTTTGCCCACCAAAAGAACCGAAGAGGGTTTTGACCCTAATGCGTATAGACTCATGGCTAAAGCTGGTTATAACCATGAGAAGCCAAGTGGTTTGGGTAAGCTCATCCCTGAAGCCTCTGGGAAAGAAGGACAAAAGACATTGAAAGCCAAAGGTGTTGGGGCAACGAGTTCTAAGGCTGGAGTTGGATACACTCCACCAACTCCCATTCGTATCCCCATTCGGAAAGCTAGTGTTTTAATGATTTCAGCAGATGATAAAGAAGAAGAACAACCTTCAAAGCCATCAAAGAAACTATCTGTTTTTTATCGCATCGGCCAACCCACTCCCCATACCTCAGTCTTCGACAGGTTAGGGACACAAGAAGATGATAACATTGTTAATGGCACTCGAAGCTCTATTCTTACAAGACTCGGTCGTTCAACTTCTTCCCAAAATGGCACTCAAAGTTCTGCTTTTACAAGACTTAGTTATGCAACTTCTTCTCAACTCTCAATGGATGAGAATTTAAGACAAAAGCAAAATAAGATGTCAAATTTCTTTCACAGAGATGTTGACGACACACTCCTCATGGATCAAGATTCAAACGAGGTTCGAAGCTCCATTCCATCTCGCATGAAGCATAGAAGTTTTCAAGAAGCCCAAACTTTGGAGAAATTTTGTCTCAAGAATCTTTGAAGAACTTGAAGCATCTTTGAAGAACTTGAAAAAAATTCATAGGGTTTGAAGAACTTAAAGGACAACAAATCTCTAACAAGCTCAAGGCTAGAGATTTATTGTGAAGACCATTCAATCCATCTTCCAACCAAAGTCAAGAAGATCTCTTGTTCGAGTTCGTTGAAGTTCTATTGGAATTAAGCTAAAAAGCCTCCATAAACTTCAAGAAACCCAAATCTTTGAAGCTCAACGGATCAAGCTTCTAAATCCTCGAAGAACTTCAACCTAAGAGCCTTCACATTCAAAGACTTGAAGAACAATAAATCTCTAATAAGCTCAAAGCCAGAGATTCGTTGTGATGACCGTTCAATCCATCTTCCAATTAAAGTCAAGAAGATTTCTTTTTCGAGTCAAGTTCAAAGAAGATAGAATCAGAGGGTATTCTTTTGTAAAAGAATTGAAAGAGAGATTGTACTCATTATTCATCAATACAAATTTATATTTGCAAACCATCTTTCTTTTCAATTGTTTGATTTTCTACAATTAGAAGTATTTGGGAAGTAAATACTGGAGAAGCCTTGACTGCAAAAAAATGTACAATGGTGTCCACAAAACAGAAGGTGGAAGATGAGGTTGTTGCTTTAGTAAATCATATAACAATCACTGAAGTCGCAAAGGAGGAGTCCCGTATTGAAGACGATGCTGAAGATGCTCCACCCACATTTGAAGAAGGCGTACAGGCTACAGTTGATGAATTAAAGGAAGTCAACATTGACACTACCGAAGACCCTAGGCCAGTCTTTATAAATGCAAATTCGTCCCTAGAGGAAGAAGATGCTTATGTTGAACTCCTCAAAGAGTATAGGGATGTTTTTGCTTGGACATACAAAGAAATGCCAGGTCTAGAGCCAAAGGTTGCTGTTCACCACTTATCAGTAAGGCATGGGGTGTGACCAACGAAGCAAGCACAACGTAGGTTCCAACCTGAGTTAATCCCGCAGATTGAAGGTGAGGTCAACAAACTTATTGAAGCTGGCTTTATTCGTGAAGTCAAGTATCCCACATGGATATCAAACATTGTCCCTATAAGAAAGAAGAATGGGCAAATTTGTGTTTGCGTCGACTTTCGTGACCTTAATAGGGCATGTCCAAAAGACAAATTTCCTCTTCCTTTAACAGAAATTATGGTTGATGCTACAGTAGGCCATGAAGCTCTTTCATTTATGGATGGGTTCTCTGATTACAATCAAATTCGCATGGCTCCAAAAGATGAAGAGCTCACTGCTTTTCGTACTCCGAAAGGAATATACTGCTATAAAGTTATGCCTTTCGGATGAAAGAATGTGGGCGCCACTTATCAAAAGGCAATGCAAAGAATATTTGATGACATACTTCACAAGAATGTAGAGTGCTACGCTGATGATCTGGTTGTGAAGTCGAAGAAGGGAATGGAACATCTGCAAGACCTTCTTCAACTCTTTAAGCGACTTCGTAGGTACCAACTTAAAATGAATCCCATGAAGTGCGCATTTATAGTTACATCCGGCAAATTCCTAGGATTCATAGTTCGGCACTGAGGAATTGAAATTGATAGATCGAAGATTGATGCTATTCAAAAGATGCCAGAACCACGAAATATTCATGAGCTCAAAAGTCTTCAAGGAAAGCTTGCATACATTAGGAGGTTCATATCCAACTTGGCCGGAGAAAGATGTTTCATTCAAGTGGGATGAAGCATGTAGAAATGCTTTTGAGAGCATCAAAACATACTTACTGAATCCCCCTGTTCTACGAGCACCCATAAAGGGGTGGCCACTCATTCTTTACATAGCAGCACAAGAACGGTCTTTAGGAGTGCTTCTGGCTCAAGAAAATGAAGAAGGAAGGGAGAACGCTCTCTATTACTTGAGCAGAACCCTAAATGGTGCTGAACTCAATTATTCACCAATTGAAAAGACATGTTTAGCTTTGATGTTTGCCATTCAAAAGCTAAGACATTACCTGCATGCCCATTCAATACGGCTCATCTCACGGGCGTATCCCATCAAATACATCATGACTAAGCCAGTTCTTTTGGGAAGGCTAGCAAAATGGGCTCTTTTACTCCAAGAGTTTGAGATAATATATGTTCAACAAAAGGCAATAAAAGGACAAGCTTTGGCCGACTTCCTTGCCGACCATCCTATTCCTGATGATTGGGAGCTATTTGATGACCTTCCTGATGAAGAAGTAATGGTCGTTGAAATTTCACAACCTTGGAAGATGTTCTTTGATGGAGCTGCTCAACGTTGTGGTGCTGGCACTGGTGTAGTGTTTGTGACTCTAGAAGGGGATATACTCCCGTATTCATTTACTCTTATAGAATGTTGTTCAAACAATGTTGCTGAATATCAAGTACTAATCCTAGGTCTGGAAATGGCAATGGATGCAAAAACAACTCGTCTGGAAGTCTTTGGTGATTCAAAGTTAATCATAAACCAAGTGCTTCTATACTATGATGTGAAGAAGCCAGAATTGATTCCTTATTGCACATACGCCAAGAGGCTTCTGGGATGGTTTGATCATATTAGTATTACACATATCCCACGGAATGCGAATAAACAAGCTGATGCCTCGGTGAAATTAGCAACAACTCTTGCTTTACCAGGTCCCGAGATAAAAGTTCTAATATGCCAAACATGGGTAATACCTCCAAACTTTGATGAGGATGAGATAGAAGAAGAAGTTAATGCAATTTCAGTTTTTGAAATAGAAAGAGAAGATTGGCAGCAACCTATCATTGATTATATAGAACATGGAAAATTGCCCAATGACCCTCAACACAGAACAGAAATTCGGCGAAGAACTCCACGTTTTGTTTATTACAAGAATACTTTATATCGTCGTTCTTTCGATGGTCTTCTCCTTCGTTGCTTGGATGATGAGGAAGCTGCCAAGGCAGTTGAAGAAGCTCACTCGGGGATTTGTGGTGCTCACCAGTCAAGGCCTAAACTTCATTTTCAAATTAAGCGGATGGGTTATTACTGGCCCACTATGGTCAAGGACTGTAATGTATGCGAAAAGATGCTCAGCATGTCAATTCCATGCAAACTTCATTCATCAACCTCCAGAACCCCTACATCCTACTGTGGCTTCATGGCCATTTAATGCTTGGGGATTAGACGTGGTTGGTCCATTGACGCCAAAATCCTCTGATGGACACTCATATATCCTGGCTGCAATAGATTATTTCTCCAAGTGGGCTGAAGCAACTGTATTTTGTGAAGTAAAGAAAGAAACTGTTGTGAACTTCATCAAAAGGAATATCATCTTTAGATATGGTGTACCCCGTTACATCATCACTGATAATGGGAAGGAATTCTACAACAAGTTGATGGACAAACTTTGCAATGACTTTGGTTTCAAGCGGCATAATTCCTCCATGTATAATGCTCCAGCCAATGGTCTCGCAGAAGCCTTTAACAAAATTCTATGCAATTTGCTCAAGAAAGTTGTAGGGAAGTCGAAAAGAGATTGGCATGAAAGAGTTGAGGAAGCTTTGTGGGCGTATCATACAACATATCGAACACCTACCCAAGCCACCCCCTATTCTCTTGTTTATGGGGTAGAAGTTGTTCTACCACTTGAACGCCAAATTCCTTCATTAAGGATTGCCATTCAAGAAGGTCTTCCTAATGAAGATAATGTGCATCTACGACTTGAAGAATTAGAAGCTTTGGATGAAAAAAGGCTGGTGGCACAACAACACATTGAGTGTTATCAAGCTCGCATTTCTAAGACTTTTAACAAGAAGGTTCGTCCTCGATCTTTCCAAGTTGGAGATTTGGTTCTTGCTGTACGAAGACCCATCATTGTCACCCATCGCACTAAGAACAAGTTTGTTTCAAAATGGGATGGACCATATGTTGTTCAAGAAGCCTATACAAATGGAGCATACAAGTTGGTTGCAGAAGATGGTTTGAGAATTGGCCTTATCAACGGCAAATTCTTGAAACGTTATTATGCCTAAAGATTGAAGCACTCCTTGGTAAGAGCCTAAACTGCCTACCTCAACACTGAAAGGGTACATGATGTTTTCCCATTACTCTTGAAAGTGTTCATAAAAAATAATTTAAAAAAAAAAAAAAGAAAAAGAAAAAAGCCCGCTAGGTTGAAAACCTTTTCATGAGGCGGCCTAGGCAAAAGTTAGGGCACACAAAAAAAATAAAAAAGCCCACTAGGTTGAAAACCTTTTCATGAGGTGGCCTAGGCAAAAGTTAGGGCACAAAAAAAAAAGACCCGCTAGGTTGAAAACCTTTTCACGAGGCGGCCTAGGCAAAAGTTAGGGCATAAAAAAAAAAAAAAAATCCCCTTTGAACTACGTGTTGACTTGATCCCTTTTCGGGTACGTAGGCAGCTTGGTATCATTTACTGAGTTTAGTCACATCCTCAAAAAATATCCCTTTTGAACTACGTGTTGACTTGATCCCTCTCGAGGGGTACATAGGTAGCTTAGTATTTTGTACTAAGTTCAGTCACGCCTCAAACCAAAAAAATCCCTTTGAACTACGTGGTGACTTGATCCCTCTTAAGGGGTACGTAGGCAACTTGGTATTCTATGCTAGGTTCAGTCATATGTCAAAAAAAAAATCTTGAGCCTTGAAAAGTCACCATGAAAGCAAACATTATTGTGAGAATGTCTCTTGGCATCTCTAAAATGTGATTTCTCTCTCGTTTTTAAAGTCTAAGTAGTTCTACATTTCACGTATAAAGTTTTGGTGGTATGTATCTCCTAGCATCTTAAAATACTTGGTGGTATCTCCTTGCATTTTTGAAGTCTAGATTGCAACCCTTCAAAGTCATGTCACCTTGCATTGTCAAAATTGGCATTGCATTGCCTCTCTTTTGAATTTCATTGCCTTCCTTCTAAGTTGTGTTACCTTACATCTCTAAAGTTGGCATAGTGCTGCCTCTCATCTTCAAAGACTTGGTGTATCTCCTTGCATCTTCAAAAACTTGGTGACATCTCTTTGCATCTCTAAAGTTTGGATTGAATTGCCTCTCTTTTGAGTTGGATCACCTTAAATCCTCGAAGTTTTGGTGTCATCTTCTCGCATATTTAAACTTTGAATAGTGTCACCCCGTATCTCTAAAGTCTGGTACTCATCATTTTATACCTTTAAAAAGTGTCATAGCAAGAAGCCAATGCACATCCATTGCAAAGATGCCAAAGCACGTCCTTAGATGGTTGCATTGACAGTTGCTTCCTTGCAAAGATACCAATGCACATCCTTGCATGGACAAACTCTGTCTTTAAGATTGTCTCCATCCTCAAGATAGACTTCTTCTTCAAGGATGTCTACATTTTCAAGATTGTCTCCATCCTTAAGATAGTCTTCATCTTCAAGGAAGTCTTCGTATCACAGATAGACTTCGTTGTTAAGAATGTCTTTGTCTTCAAGATTGTCTTCATCTTCAAGGAAGTCTTTGTATCACAGATAGACTTCGTTGTCAAGATTGTTTGCGTCTTCAAGGAAGTCTTCGTATCACAGATAGACTTCGTTGTTAAGACTGTCTTCGTCTTCAAGATTGTCTTCATCTTCAAGGAAGTCTTCATATCACAGATAGACTTCACTGTCAAGATTGTCTGCGTCTTCAAGGAAGTCTTCGTATCACAGATAGACTTCGTTGTTAAGACTGTCTTCATCTTCAAGGAAGTCTTCGTATCACATATAGACTTTGTTGTTAAGACTGTCTTCGTCTTCAAGATTGTCTTCATCTTCAAGGAAGTCTTCATATCACAGATAGACTTCGCTATCAAGATTGTCTGCGTCTTCAAGGAAGTCTTCGTATCACAGATAGACTTTGTTGTTAAGACTGTCTTTGTCTTCAAGACTATCTTCATCTTCAAGGAAGTCTTCGTATCACAAATAGACTTCGTTATCAAGATTGTCTGTGTCTTTAAGGAAGTCTTCGTGTCACAGATAGACTTCGTTGTCAAGATTGTCTTCATCTTCAAGGAAGTCATCGTATCACAGATGGACTTCGTTGTCAAGATTGTCTTCATCTTCAAGGAAGTCATCGTATCACAGATGGACTTTGTTGTCAAGATTGTCTTCGCCTTCAAGGAAGTATTGTCTTCATCTTCAAGGAAATCATCGTATCACAGATAGACTTCGTTGTCAAGACTGTCTTCGTCTTCAAGATTATCTTCGAGATTGTTGTCTTGGTAGCTACTTGGCTTGAGGAACAAAATAAACTCTTGCAAGTCCTTCGTAGTGCCCCTAAGTCATCATAGTACTTACTCTAAATGGAGGTGGAACAATACAGAAAAAAAAAAAAAAAAAAAGAGACATTCACAAGTGAAAAGCGTTGATCAAGAATGTACCTCCAAAGTTCTGTGTGATTGAACTCTTGCAAAACTTAACGCCAAATCCTTAAAGATGGATCTGCTGCATGCAAAGGAAATCATCAAATAGTGAAGATTATATGAAGAAACTAGTGTACATTGGACCTGTCGAACTAAATATCGTACATGCGTGATATTAGTTTAGAAAGGTCAATCAACATCCGTTTAGATCCGATGAATTAAGATGATCAATGCAGGACCACTACGTTGTTCATTATGGGCCACACGCTTCCTTTGAATCAAAAGAATTGTTATACCTGATTCGAAAAAAAAAAATATATATCTCTGCTTCCTGTACGGCGTGGATGACTTCGGGAAGGTTGAAATCAAATCTGCACCAGCAAACATGAGTCAATATATTTGAAAGCATACAAAGAAAAGAGACGGTTTACAAAGATGTAAACATGAAGGTAAAATCATGAGAAAAGAAAATTATTCTGTTACCTGATTAAAAAAAAAAAAAAAAAAAAGAGAAAAGAAAAATCCGGTGCCTCCAAAGAATTATTTCCTTGGAGATTTCCGAACTTACGCACTAAAAAAAAAAAGTGAATTATGTGCAGCTGAGGCTACCCTTTTATAGTGCTGGTCAGAGAGAGTTTAAGTGCAATTAAAACTCATCTAGTCAAGACTAGATTGGCCAGGAAACGAAGTCAAAATAAAGAAGGATTCTTGGAAGGGATAAGACATTGCGAGTTCCCTTGTTCTAATTGGAATTAAACTCATAAGGACTTTAAGTAGGATAGAGTTTCAATTCTTATAGGACGTTGGCTGTTGATATCAGGCCAATATTACTTTAAGTAGTATACGAATTCTCCTTATTGAAGTTATCCTCGCAAGACTACTTCGACTAGGAGACGAAGTCCATTTCGGGTCCAATATCCATATTCACATAGAGCAATTGGGAAATTATGTGCACGTGGAACTATTGGAAAGAAGATCTGAATGACTAGAAGTTTCCCATGAATATCACATGAAGATTTGGATATGCATAAGTCAAAGCATTATATACATCATAGCAAGTTTCCTATGCTTTGTAAAACATGTCTGGGGGTACTTCAAGAAGAACCAAAGCTACGAGCTGGACATTTAAAAAAAAAATATATATATATATATATATATATATATATATATAATGGTCTGGATTCACAGTGGGAAAGTTTGGATCCTGAAACTGAGAGAATGGTGTTTACAAAATTTAACACCATGCAAGTCGAGACTTCGCCCATTTTCCGCACTCAAAATTGTGGACATGGTCAAGTCTCAAGGGGACATTTGTAGGAGGCAAAAAGTTATCAAGCCAATTACAAAATGCCACGTCAAAGTTTAGTGGAAAATTCTAAATTAATATGTCATTAAATTAATTAAATTAAATGATGACATGTGTCATTCAAATTGACATCGCATTGGCATATCAAAATTTGCCATGTGTCATTTGGCCCACAAGATAAAGATAAATTTCTTATTCAAAATTTATGGATAATTATCTTTATAAATAAATAAAATAAAGATAAATTTTCTATTCAAAATTAATAGATAATTATCTTTATTAAAATAAATTAAATAGAGATAATTACTTATCTTTATTGATTATCATCTTTATCAAAATATGATATTTATCAAAATAGATAAATAGAGATAATTATCTCTAAGAAGAATTTGGGTCAATCAAAAGTCTACTACATACTTTCAAGTATATCAATTCGTAGTGGAGTTTATCCTCTAAAATCACTATAAATAGAGGACATCCCTTCTCATTTTTAACACCAAGTTTCCAACACCAAGTTTTCAAGATGCCCAAGCTCTGAAGAAATTCTGTCTCAAGAATCTTTGAAGAACTTGAAGCATCTTTGAAGAACTTGAAGAACATTCAAAGGGCTTGAAGAACTTGGAGGACAACAAATCTCTAACAAGCTCAAGGCTAGAGATTCGTTGAGAAGACCGTTCAATCCATCTTCCAACCAAAGTCAAGAAGATCTTTTGTTCGAGTTCGTTGAAGTTCTACTGGAATTAAGCTAAAAAGCCTCCATAAACCTCATCAAACCCAAATCTTTGAAGCTCAACGGATCAAGCCTCTAAAGCCCCGAAGAACTTCAACCTAAGAGCCTTCATATTTGAAGACTTGAAGAACAATAAATCTCTAACAAACTCAAAGCTAGAGATTTGTTGTGAAGACTATTCAATCCATCTTCCAACCAAAGTCAAGAAGATCTCTTGTTTGAGTCAAGTTCAAAGAAGATAGAATCAGAGGATATTCTTTTGTAAAAGAATTGAAATAGAGATTGTACTCATTATTCATCAATACAAATTTATATTTGCAAACCATCTTTCTTTTCAATTGTTTGATTTTCTACAATTGGAAAAATTTGTGTTTACAGTTTTATTTTCCTCTTGTTATACTGTTAAGGGATTGCCATTGGCCATTGCACTGGGGCATTGAATTTTTCTGATTTTATTTTTACATACTGTTGTCAATATCCATGAATCTAAGATTCAGTTGCTCTGTTTACTGGGTTTCTCAATTTGTTTATTTGCTTTGATGTATACTATTGTGACTGTAGGGGTTGTAAAGGTAGTAAATAACATTGTAGCTATAAAATTTAAAATACAAAATTTTGTTACTATTGTGTTAGTCTTAAGTTTTTGTGAAACTAAATTCCTGTGGATTCCTTGCCTGGCTAACAATGTTGAAAATACAAGTTCTGCAAAAAGTAGGTTTCAAAATTTAAATCATTTAAGTGGTTACAATGTGCTGCCGTTTCAATTTGAAAATTATATTGTTAGATGATTCAAAAAAAAAAAAAAGTTTGAAAATTATAAGGTATGTTTGGAAGGCCTGACAACTATTTGCAAAGTGAAAACAAGTTTTGAAACTGTTAGAACTTTATGTTAAAATGTGGTCTTTTGTGAGAACAATATTTATTTGGAACTATTAGAATTTTTTAAAATTTTTTTTAGAAAAATGCAAAAGCGGGTGCTTATAAAAACAAAGTTATTGAAAATTGAGAGGTCACTGAGATCTTGTTTGGACCTGTTGTTCCTTTTACCTGTTGTTTTGGCCTTAACTTACACAGTACTATTGTTTTCTATAAAGGATTAAATTTTATAAATGTTGTATTTTAATATATTCATATCCTGTATCTTCTTGTCAATTTTCTTGTAGTAGAATATTGCTAGTAGCTTCTGCTTTGATGTAATTGTGCAACCTTTTGTTTCCATAAAATCTAAACATTTGTCGGGGAAAAAAAAAAAGAATTTGTTGTTTTTCATTTCCGCATATGCATTTGGTTCATAGTCATGATGCAAGGGCCCATTGTGAACCTATCTTATTAAATTTTGGCTGTATCAGTTTGAAGAAATATCACTTTCTGACGATATAATCTATGCCTTCAACAATCTGAGTCCTGTTAACTGTACTATTGGACTTTATATTTTATCGAGCTGATTTAATTATATAACAGTACAAATCATATATATATATATATATATATGACAAAACTTAGGTATAATATCTTAGGTGCTGTTTCTTAGGTTCCCCTCTTAAGATATATCCATGTGGCTACTTAACTAAAAAATACACTTTCATCCCATGAAAAAAAATCCACATGGCAGAATCTTAAAATGGGAACCTAAGGAACAACACTTAAGTACTGTACTTAAGTCTTACCCATATATATATATATATATATATAAACAATAGGGCAAGAATTATTATACTTTGGGCTCTTGTGCTTAAACTTAGTTTACTTGCTTAAGTTTGTGTTTTTAGTTTTAATTGTATGCTCTTATTCCTATTGTCATGTTTATCAGATACACCTCTACTATGTCATAGGTGCTGGCAATAACAAGCATGGGAGTTATCATGGCTTCGAGTTATTAGAGTGAAATGAATATCTTAGCATCAACCATCAGAAGTGTATTGTACTTGGATATTTGAGAATTGTAACTCTTTTTAGGGATTGAGTACCTTACTTTGTATGTTTTGATTTTGTTAGATTGATGTGTAAATATGTAAATGTAGCAAATCATGTTGTACCTTTGGTTCTTTAATTAATTTCTAACACATGATTACATTGGTCAATGTAATACAAATAATGTTATTATTTCAATGTAATACAGATATAATTTGTCCTCTCCATTGATAATGATTTCAATGGTTGCAGTTTCCAGATAAATGTTAATTGATATACCTAGACTAATCTCATGGATGCTATGACAATATGCAAGTTACGATCAGGTGTGTGAGTGACGATATGTTAATTTGCATCTTTTAGTGGGATTGGTAGGGTTTAAGGGTTTTTCGTGATTTGATAAATAAATAAAATCATTATAATGTGAAAAATTGTTAGACCTCAAAAGTAACGTGACAAAATATTATAAGGTCAACTAATAATTAAACTTTTTTAGTTATTTTTAGATTACTAATCACTAACTCGTGTGATGCACTAAATAGTTAGCAATTGTTAAAATATTTTCAATGTTACAGTTAGTTAAAAATAAATGAAAATCAATATTTATTATATAAAGCAAAAATATACATATTTTGAAAAGAATAACCATATTGTATATTTCTTATAAGATGAAACAAAGGCACACTATTTATGTTCCTGCCATTTTTAAACTTATACAAAACATGGAACAACAAAATACTACAAACTATTGACAAAAAAAAAAAAAAATTTATAAGTTCCACCAGACTTTTAGAGGAGTATTGAATAGAATGGTTATATAAATTTTTTATTGTCATTTCGGTCTTGTAAGTTTATATTTTGATATTACTGTTAGTCCTTCTGAATGGCTATTGAAGAAGCATTTAATATTCATGGTGCTTTCTTAACATTTGGTCACAAAAAAAAGTTCCCCTAACCTACCTATCGACGGTGATTTTTTAACTCTTGATAACCAACATGTTCTTATGCCAGCAAAAAAAAAAAAAAAAAAAAAAAAAAATGTTCTTTATAATTGTGAACTCATGGGTATAATTGCTTTGACATTTAAAAGCAGCTCTAGAATTACTCCACATATTAGAATTTTACAATAATATAGTAGAGAATTAATAAACCAGTAAGCTTTGTCATGAATTAATTCTTGTGAAATTCACGGAAGATTTTTTTGTCCATTTTGAAGGTTTTGGGGTTTATTTATTTATTTATTTATTTTAAGGTTCGAAGGTATTTTGGTTATGTTTTAGGTTTTTGGGTTATTTTGGTTTTGTTAAGGTTCTAAGGATATTTTGGTCATTTTATAGGTTTCAGGGTATTTCGGTCATTTTTTATGTTTCAAGAGGTATTTTTGTTATATATATTCATTGATTATTGGGTAATTAGGTGGGTTAGGTTAGGTACGGTCATATGTGATATCGGTACTACTTAATGTGATGACAGAACTATCAAGTGTGAGTAAAAAATAATAGAACCACCGAATGTGACAAAAATACGATCATATGTGATGTTGGTACTACCCAATGTGACTATGAAACTATCAAATGTGAGTAAAAAAATAATAGATTGAGTCTATGTGACAAAAGTACGGTCATATGTGATATTGGTACTATGTAATATAACAATGGAATCATCAAATGTGAGTAAATAAATAAGGGAAGCACTGAATATGACAAAACTACAGTTAGATGTAATGTTGATACTGCACAAAGTGATGATGAAATTGTCAAATGTGAGAAAAATAATTATGGAAAATTAGGGTACCATCAAATGTGACAAAAGTATGGTCAGATGTAATATTGGCACTATCCAATATAATGATAAAACTGTCAAATGTGAGAAAAAAAATTATGAAAAATTAGGGTACTACCGAATGTGACAAAAGTACGGTCAAATGTAATGTTGATACTGCGTAATGTGAAAATAGAACCATCAAATGTGAGAAAAAAAATAGGAGAACTGTCGAATGTGACAAAAGTATAATCATATGTGATATTGGTACTACACAATGTGACAATAGAATTGTCAAATGTGAGGAGAAAAAAAAGGGAACCACCAATAGTGACAAAAGTACTGTCAAATGTTATGTTGGTACTGTCGAATGTGATAATGGAACCATCACATGAGAGAAAAAAGAAAGGAACCATCACATGTGACAAGAGTACAGTCACATGTGATGTTGGTATTACACAATGTGAGGATGAAACAGTCAAATGTGAGGGAAAAAAAAGGAACCACCAAATGTGGCAAAAGAACAGTCACATGTGATGTTGAAATTGCACAATGTGAGAATGAAATTGTTAATTGTGTGAAAAAAATAAGAGAACCACCAAATGTGACAAAAGAATAGTTCACATTTAATGTTGGAACTGCACAATATAATGATGAAACTATAAAATATGATGTTTGATAACCTAATATAGCTGGTTGCCTTCTAGTGGGTACCATACCTCCCTTTTTTTAGGAGGTACCGTAGAATTACCATAGTGGTAGATAGAGAGCTTGTAAATAAGTATGCAAAAGCACCCATAATTTAATTGAGTGTTTATCTGAACCATGGTAACATTTTAATTTGTCCCCCTAATGCATCTATCTAATATTCTACTTTCAAGTTAAGAGAAGCTTTCATCAATAATATTTGTTTTCCCACTAATAGTCAAGAAACGTCTTACAATATTTCTTGTTATAATTTAAAACATGTATAACATGTGTATTGTGTAAACCCACATAATGTAAAAAAAAAAAAAAAAAAAAAAAAACCAAGAATGAATTTGGTTTCAAACTAAAATTTTGACAACAAATACAATCAAAATTAGTTGTCTAACTTTCATGATTTCAAACACTCATCTTTCTCATATAAGTGAACAGTAACGTGTGTGTGTGTGTATGTGTATAAATCAACCATACTTCTCATAATTCAAAATAACCATAAACTCCATTTTAAATAGTTCAAAATGCCACATAGGCCAAATAATTTAACTAGCAAAATAATCTAGTACAAATAGTTTGATAAATAATTAAAAACCAAAATACTAAATTGTTAAAAAAACTGTTGACCAATCTAAGAGTGGGGGGGGGGGGGGGGGAACCTTATCAGAGAACGGTGTTATAGAGGGGAAAAGTAACACGGAGAGAGAGAGAGAAAAAAAAAATAGAAGAGAGACAAATAGAGACAGAAATATATGGGAAGAGAAGAGACTAGAGGGGGTGATAGCGAGGGTGTGAGAAGATAGAAAAAACAAAGAGAAGACAAGAAGTGAGAGAGCTTAGTGTGAGAAAGACTAAAGGTGCGAAAGATAATATTGTTTCCTGGACAAAAGAAGATGATATTTATAAGAGTTATGCATGTCGTGAGAGATAGATTGTTTACTAAAATTTGTTTTGGAAAACAACCTATCGAAAGTAAACCTAATTTTTATTAGAATTTTCTGTTGAATAAAGATAGTTTTCTATTAACCAATTTTTTTATGATACCAAACATTGGAAAATGTGGAAAACTATTTTTATTGACGGTTTTCCAGTGAAACAAACTGAGCGGCTCACTAGTCTAATAGCTAGAGCTAAGTATGACCTCCAAATTAAAATTGCGGCTTAATTAATTTTATGCTTAACACAATTAAAGCAGAATATATGTGATCAGCAAATAATCAACCGAAACCACAAACTAAAGCATGTGCATACATTATTGACAAGCAATAAAAACACAAGTAGAAGGAAGAAAAGAGTATAAATACAAGATAACACACGATGCATTATCAAAGAGGAAAACCATAGAACCTAGCAAAAAAATCTCTTCGTAGCTCGATAGGTTGAAATAATCGAATAGCAAATCAATTAGAGTACATGAATGCTCAAAGACCCTTTCTAAGCTAAGCTACCTAAAGTACTTAAGCCCTCCGAGCTCCAGTTACCAACAAACTTCACAAAGACCTATCTTTGCTAGCTTACCGAATCTCGCAACTAAGCCAACTTACACTTACCAAGGATTGATATGAACCCATTGCTTCCCAATTGCTCTAGATCAACATTCTACACCTAGATTCTGTGTGTATTGTGTTTGGGCTAAGTTCCTCGGGTATGAAAATTGGAATGGGAAGAGAGTAAAGAAAACTAAAAGAAATGTGTAGTAAATTGTTGGATGACAATTACTAAAGGTCCATTTGGCTTGGGGTAAAATAGAGATAATAGAAAATTAATGAGAGAAAATTGGAGAGAAAACTAATTTTATAGGTGTTTCATTAGAGAGAAGGGGAGGATAGAAAATTGGTTGGTCTTAGTGTTTTCTCCCATGGCTCACCAAAATTCTTTTGCATGCTAGGCTTGCTAGTAATTTATTTTATTTTTATTTTTTGTGCTTATTTTCTTGAGCGCTTTCTTCTTTTTCTTTTTGTTACCCTTTTTTTTTTTTGGGCAATATTTTCTTGTGCTTCGTGGGCATGAACATGTTCTTTTGTTTTGCTCTTTTCTTTTCTTTTTTTGGGGGGGGGGGGCAGGGGGGTTTAGGGATGTGAACGGATTTAGACCCCTTAAAACAACCAGATTAACCTAGTTAATTAGCCAAGTGATTAACTTAGTCAATTTATGCAATTCTAGGTTATCACAAGCATACAATCATATCAGAAATATAAAGCAGCGGAATAATAAATAACACAATGATATGATCACCCAGAAAACCACACGGTAAAAACCTGGGGAGGATTTAACTTAGCTATCCTCAAGATAAACTGAATCCACTATGCTGAAAGAATCGAAGTTCATACAAAAGGACTTACAAGCTCCCCGCTTGACTTCCTAATGCTACCTACTAGTAGAACTTACTGACATGAACACGTGTAAGCTCCGAATCCACAGACTGCTTCTTTCTTTCTTGGATTCTCAAATCAGTTACAAGCACCCACGCTTGTTATTCTTTAAGCTCCAATGGCAGCAATCGAGTTGATCATCAAGATGTTAATACTATCACCACCTTGAAAACCCTAAGCTTTGTGTAAAGGAAAGCTCCTCTAGATCCCACAAGAGATTTACACAAAACAGAAAAGTATGGGCAACAATACAACGGGAGCAACTCTGAAAACATGACTAGGGTTTTGCCTTATATACCTAGGGCAAAAACATAAAACCCTAAACGTTTAATGAGTTAGGGCTGAGTTGGAAATTCTGCAGAAACCGCAATCTGGCTGACTTTCGATCGATCGAGTCTATCCTTCGATCGATCGAGCCAGGCCGAAATGCACTAATGCATCTGCAACCACTTGATTCCAATTTTACATGAAAGACATAACTTTGAGCAAGCCTAAACATGACTAAACACCCTGTTTTGATCATGGTTTGCCAATAATACAAATTAGAGTTCTAAATACATAAATTCCTAAATCTTTAGAACCTAACAAACTCCCCCTTTGGCAATCCGTTACAAAACACAAACACAAAGCTCAAAGTTTACAAGTGCAAGCCCTTTACAAAGATAATGCTCATAAAAACTAAAATTCAATCCTAACTACTATCTATCAGTTGCAAGTGTAGACAGCAGCTCAATTGAATAATCAACCTGTATATTCCTGAAACACTCAACAAAAGCATAAACGCATGTGTGGCAGAAAATAGTAAATAGACAGGTATAACATTCTTGTATGATTCACACAACACATAATAAAGATATATATCAATGAACAACTCAGAAATATAAATCAATAAACAGTGAATCCAAAGAAAACAAGAATCAAGAATATATCATGTATATCAAAAAAAAATGTTACTCCCCCTAACATGAATATCCCCAAAAATGATATACAAAGTGAAGTGCCTAGATACAATCTAACATCTCCATTAACTCCTCAAAAACAAAAAGTATACTCCCCATAACTATAAAAACTCCTCTACAAAGTCAAAACTCTACTCCCTATTTTTGTGACGGAATGCCAAAGAGCAATCACAAGCCATCATCAAAAGGAGGTGGTGAGGGCGAACGCAGATGCTCCAAATCAGCACGCAAAGCACGAATCTCATCAAATAAGTCCACCAAAAGCTGACCATGAGCCGCCTGAACGATCATGACAGTCTCTAAAGTGCGACGTATATCAAAGTCATCTGATGGAGGTGGAGGAACAACAGCAGCAGCAGCAGCATCAAGATCAAGAACAGCCTCACTAGCAGGACCTGTAGAAGAAGAGGGAGGAGGTGCGGAACCAGAAGGTGCAGACCTAGGGTGTTTAGAGCCAACTCTAAGGTGAGCAGTCCTCTATCTAAGAAAAGACTCACCTATAGGAGCAATCACATGAACGAGCTCAAAGGAAGGAAAGCCACCTAGATCAAGATAAAGCAAAATCCTATGAATGAAAATAGGATGAACAAGGGCATGAGAAGTAAATGAACTCCTATAAACTTCGTTCAAAGAACGAAAAAACAAATGGGGAAAACTGATAGGAGCATCAGTGACGAAAGCATACAAAAATACACACCGCTCGAGAGGAATGGTGTGAAGATGAGAAATGGGCCAGAAAAAGTGACATGCTATCCTAAAGAAGAGATAGTGTAACTCAGAAAGCTCAGCAGTGGTGATCCTAGGATCAGAACCCCACTGGATAGAAGACCCAGTGATGTAAGACATGACATCACTCAAAACAGGAGACTCATCATATGGGTAGACAGGATGCTGTACCAAAGGTACCCCTAGAGCATCAGCCACTACCTTAGGAGTAATGATGTACTCTATGCCTCGTATCCAACTCTTTACCAAAGTGTTGGAATCATAGACGCGGATAGAGATGTTCGAAAAGAACTCTCTAATCAAGGTAGCAGGTGGAGGAGGATCAGAAATATCCACCAAGGGTAACCAGCCTCTATGCTCAAAGTTTACCCTAATGGAAGGATCAAGCTCATCTAAGATGACAGAACGCTCAGACCATATCTTCCTCTTAAGGTTCAGTGTATCAAAAATCTCTTGGTTTTTCTCACTAGGAAACCTCTCTCGGTCAAAGGGAGGAAGGGAAGGAGTAGGTGAGGGAATAAACCTACGAGCCTTAGTCTTCCTAGGCATAGTGCTAAGGAAAGGACAGAGACACAAAGAGAAAACCAACAAAATAAAAAAAACAAAAACCAAGGGCAGACTACAAGTTAGCACAAAAAAATATACAGCAAAAATCTATATGATGCATGAACAGTTATAATGTCATGATGCATGTACTAATGCAGTTAACAAAGTTCAATTTTAAGTTCAATTTCACAAAATTGGCTCGAGCATAGAGTTTCTAACAAAAAACCCCAAAAATTTTGAAAAACCACTTGATAATTTTGAAACAAATTGATGAATTGAGCATTACATAACACAACACACAGATTATAATGCCTAATTACATCAAAACAACAAGCCAATTTCATCAATTTCAACCTAATTGAACAAAATCCCCAATTCGGATTTAATGCAAACCCTAGAAATTTCAATTTTTCACAAACCCAAAATTGATCAAATTAAACCACCAAGAACAAGTTTATATCATGTCCCAACAAAAACCCATTGATCAATTTCACAAAATAGGTCTTGAATCAACAAAAATCCCAAATAGGAAAGGTCCAAAAATTTGAGTGAAAAATTCATGAAAAATGCATTAAAATATGAAAATAAACTCAAAAGGAAGGGCAAAAGAGTCTTACCAGCTTGAGGAAAGAGAATCTTTGTGAAAAATTTGGAGGAAAACGACAAAAAATTGACTGTAGAACCTTGCCTAGTCAGAGAGAGAAGAAAAGTTTGAAAAACCTTTTTGAAAAAGTGCTTGAATCAGTCAAGAACATTTTTTTAAAAAAACCTGATTCGTGACTTTCGATTGATCGAAAATCACATTCGATCGATCGAATGAATCCGAGATTTTAAAAAAAAATTTAAGTATTTTCGATCGATCGAAAAATAGATTGGATCGATCGAAACAGGCAGCGGCTCACAGTATTTTAAGAAAAATCACAGTTTTGAAAAATTCAAACCATTTTTTTTTAAAATAACTCCTCAAAGCATTAAAATTGACAAAAGAAAATGCATGAGTATGAGATAATATGGAATGATTTTTCAAAAACCCAAATTTTAATCCAAGTTTCTCCAAAGAAAGATCTCAACCAGTCTCCCTTTACATTCTCAAGCAAAAAGAATTTTACAAAAAACTCAAAGTATTTTCAAACTTGGTTGGTCAGACCAAAAACACACGCAATAACATGTACAATGTTTAACAAAGAGTAACTTGTGTAGTGTGTGCAACTAGCAAAAACTTGAGATACATGTGAGGTGATATGTGAATAGCAATAAATCACAAAGTCTACAAAATCCATCACATAGAATTCAAAAGAGACTATCACCTAAAGAGTTACATCATATAACTCCCACATCTCTTAGAACATAAGTTTGCAATCATGTAAGTTTCTTGAATTTTGCCCCATAATTAGATGAAATTTGGCATCAAGCCTAATAGTACACACCAGTTTTAATCATTAAACAATTAACCGAGGCTACACCTTATGTTCTTTTTGTGCATGTGCTACACTTTCTCGAGCACAAAATCTTATGATATGCACTAAGGTGTTCATGATTGGCTAGTGAACAGTGGTGAGATGGTTATTTATGCCGTTCTCAAAAGGATCAAGTCCAACAGTCAAATAACATGTGACTTCAAGATAAAGACAAAGTGACAAACACCATAAACATCTTTCCCACACATCATGCACTACAAAGCTTCAACTAGTAAAGTGCAATAAATAAGCTCATCAAAGCTAAACAAGGTACACATGACATGTTATGTGTAAATAAATTGACCAACCTTGTTTTCAAAGACCAAGAATAATAGTGCCAAAAACAATTTGCTTTTCCCTTTTTTTTAAATTAAAAAAAAAAAAAGAGAAAACAAATAAATCCTAGAATGAAATGCATGAATGTAATGTAATGCAAATTCTAGAAACAAACAAAATCAACAAAACCAAAGAACAATGGTCACAAAAGAATGAGCAGTGAAGCACAAGGACCATATCAGAAAGACTCAATTAGATCGAGTCTTTTGCATCCAAAACCTTTTAGATGCACCACGAGCATTGGAGTTCTTATTCACATTCGAGTGATTTCCAACTCCAGGATTGGAATAAAGGTTCAACGCCTTTACCAATTCACCAATAAGTGCCATAGGATCTTGTGCTTGAGGCACAGACACTTTTGGTTTGTTTGCTCTCTTAGCAGCTTGAAGCTTGTAACAGTTAGGATGAATGTGCCCAGACTTTCCATAATAATGACAAACCCAAGTAGGTTTACCATGCATCTTGTCCTTGGAAAGGGTAGAATCCTTAGGTTTAGTCTCTCTCAGATCAACCCTAATCTTTCTAAGAGATGAAACTTCTACAGGTTTGACAACCTCACTCATAGGTGGTTTGATAGTTTCACTCACAACCTCACTCACAGTAAGTTCAGAAGAAGATGAAGGAACAAAGTTTGTGGAATTAGGAGCAGACACAGAGATGCTTTCAACATAACCTAACCCAGATTTATCAGAAGGATACTTTTGAACATTCAGCATGTGATCAAGTTTAGAACTAGCAGATCTAGCAATAGATAAATCATGTTCCAAAATTTTAACTTTATCAAGCAAAAGCATGTTCTCAGATTTCACATTGTTCAAAAGATCATTAGCATCAAAAAGTTTAACAAGCAAATTCTTCTTTTCAAGCTCAAGAGAATCAATTTTCTTCAGGCCAAGTTCAACATTCATAGCATCTTTTGCAGCAACTTTGCAAAGTTTATTATAGGCCTCTTAAAGATCTGCATCCTCAGAGAGTTCCCCATCAGAAGGGTTCTCCTCAACAGACACGCTTTCATTGACTACAGCTGTAGCAGTGAAAGCAATGAAGTTTCCATCCTCGTCACATCCAGACTCATCATCAGAAACCTCATTATCACTAAGGGTTACAGCCATAGCTTTACCCTTAGTCCTCAAGAATGTAGGGCATTCAGATTTAACATGACCATATCCTTGACAATCAAAACACTGAGCACCCAAAGAATTGTTTGAAGATTGACCTACTTTTTCTCTAGGTTTTTCAAAGTTATTAACCTTAGTGGGATCATTCTTCCTAAAGTTTCTAGGTTCAGCAGTGTTTGTATTTCTTGCCCTTCTGTTAGTGTTTCTCAGAAAGTTTCTAAAATTCTTGGCAAGGTAAGCTATCTCTGTAGCAGAGAGCTCATCATCAAATCCATCAACCTCAACATCATCAACAGACTTAAGAGCCATTGATTTGGATTTGTTTGCTTTGGGTAGGTCAGACTCATAGGACTGAAGAGATCCTACAAGCTCATTAACTGGAATGGAGTCCACATCCTTGCTTTCAGTAATGGCAGTCACTTTGGGTCTAAAGTCTTCAGTTAAAGATCTAAGAATCTTCCTAACAATTTTAGGTTAATCATAGATTTCACCCAAATTAAAAGCAGAATTAACAATGTCATTCAGTTTGGCATAAAATTCATCAAAGGATTCATCATCAGACATCCTAATGCTCTCAAACCTAGAAGTTAATTGTTGCAGTTTTTTTATCTTAACTGCCTTTGTGCCTTCATGCACAGTTTGGAGGATTTTCCAAACAGCATGAGCAACCTCAACATTAGAGATTCTCTTAAATTCCTCCATGGAAACAGCATTAAAGATGGCATTCATAGCTTTGCTATTGAATCCAGCTGCTTCTTTTTGAGAAGTTTGCCACTCACTCACAGGAGTAGTGGGCTTCTCCCATCCGTATTCAACGGAATTCCAAACTCTCTCATCAATGGATTTCAGGAATGCTTTCATCCTTACTTTCCAATAAGCATAGTTATTCCCATCGAAGTAAGGAGGAACAACAAGAGAGTGACCGTGTTCCATGACAACAGGGGTCAAGGATCAGCTCAGAGATCAAAAAATCTCAGACAAGAAGAGCTACCTGCTCTGATACCACTTGAACGTATTTAGACCCCTTAAAACAATCAGATTAACCTAGTTAATTAGCCAAGTGATTAACTTAGTCAATTTATGCAATTCTAGGTTATCACAAGCATACAATCATATCAGAAATATAAAGCAGCAGAATAATAAAGAACACAATGATATGATCACCCTGGAAACCACACGGTAAAAACCTAGGGAGGATTTGACCTAGCTATCCTCAAGGTAAACTGAATCCATTATGCTGAAAGAAACGAAATTCATACAAAATGACTTATAAGCTCCCCGCTCAACTTTCTAATGCTACCTACCAGTAGAACTTACTGACACGACCACGTGCAAGCTCCGAATCCACGGACTCCTTCTTTCTTTCTTGGATTCTCAAATCAGCTACAAGCACCCACGCTTGTTATTCTTTAAGCTCCAATGGCAGCAACCGAGTTGATCATCAAAATGTTGATACTATCTCCACCTTAAAAACCCTAAGTTTTGTGTAAAGAAAAGCTCCTCTAGATCTCACAAGAGATTTACATAAAACAGAAAAGTATGAACAACAATACAACAGGAGCAACTCTGAAAACGTGGCTAGGGTTTTGCCTTATATACCTAGGGTAAAAACATAAAACCCTAAACGTTTAATGAGTTAGGGCTGAGTTGGAAATTCTGCCAAAAATGCAATCTGGCCGACTTTCGATCGATCGAGTCTATCCTTCGACCGATCGAGCCAGGCCGAAATGCACCAATGCATCTGCAGCCACTCGATTCCAACTTTACATGAAAGACACAACTTTGAGCAAGCCTAAACAAGACTAAACACACTGTTTTGATCATGGTTTGCCAATAATACAAATTAGAGTTCTAAATACATAAATTCCTAAATCTTTAGAACCTAACAGGATGAAACTATAATTTTTTTTTTTTTAAAAAAATATTAGTATATACATATGTATTAATTTTAGCAATTTTGTTTTATAAAATTACACTTTGCCCTCCTAACAATATCATTGATTCTTTTAAGAGTAATACTATAGTCACAAATGTTTCTACAATATTTTTACAAAGTGTTGAGATAGCAAATTCTTATTGGTTTGTATCTGGGCTCACCACTTATATCATTTTTTTTACTTACCAATACCACTCATCACATCATTAATTTATAAAACAAGTTTGTATCCTTAACATTTTTCACTTTTTAAAGGCCACAAAAAAATTTAAAGATCTAAAATCTAAAACAAAATATACAAGCCCAAAAAGCGCAACAACAAAAATTACCAATAACAAAACTAAAAACAATTATGTCCAACCAACAAATTTTACCCAAAACAAACAATTTGGCCCTTTAAAAAAACTATAGCAAAATAATTTTGTCCTTACATAGCAACAAACACACACATCAAAGACCAAAAAAAAAAAAAAAAAAACACCCTCAACGACTAAGCAGCAAAGCTAGAGGATGGAGTTACTGCATGTAACTAGTAGCAGAGCCGCCCCCCTTAATTCCAAGTCTTGGCTCTGTCTTGGGGAGGGGGGGGGGGGGGCGGTGGGGATTTAATTGGATGTGATTTTTTTTTTTTTTTTCTCTTTTTGGGCATGATTTTTTTTTTTAATAAATTTGGTGATTGCCTTTTTTTTTTTTTTTTTTGGTTGGTTGTTTGCCACTTTTTGGTGTTAATTGGACATCATTTTTTAATGAGAGCTTATGAGTAAATTTATACAATCTTATTTTTTTCATCCCTCCACTTTTCTACCTCCAACTAAACATAAATGAGAGAAACTAAAATCTTCTCCATCCTCTCATTTTTCCATCTCTTCAACCAAATGGAGCCTAACTCTCAAATGAATTTCTAGAGTTTTCTCTCTAAGGCTCTTCTTACAATTTCATGGGTAATGCGAGTAGATATAGTGTGGGTGAAGAAGGCCAAGAGTCACACAGAAAAATAGCTGTCAGTGTCCCTAGCGACTCTCTGGCGAGTTGGCCTACCCACTAGCCAGTGGCCTAGAAGTTGCCACCCAATTACTGGACATACTATTTTAAGCAAGTCTTCACCAACTAGACACTAAGCCCACATACAATAAACCTTATATAAATACAAGTAAATGATTGAAAGAATTATAATTAAATTGGCATGAAAATAAAGCCGACAAAACTAACATGGAAAAATCTCAACTTAACAAGTACTATTTCAAATTCATGTATGGTACAACGAAGGAAGTAATTCATTGGAGGCTATCCTTCAAACATCCAAGAATTTTGCTGAAGGATCAAGTAACAACACATTTCATTAGCTAAATAATTCAGAATTTGTCTAAAAGGACGTGGATATTTTACAATGGCAAATTTCAAATGCATTGGCAATAGGAATGAAAATTTATTGAGAAGCAATCCAACAACTATCCAAATATCACAAGCTTTGAGGCTACGCTACTTACAATACAAATATTTACGTGAAAAACTCTTTCTCTTTGAAGGGAAAAAGACCATGGGACAAACTAATTAGCAATACAAATAATTTCACTATCATTAAATTAATTACAATAATTCTTGTGTATGTTTCACAGCTAAAGAAAAAAATCTCTCTTATTTTTCTTTACTCTCACACACACAAATTATCTTTCTCAAAGGCGGCAACACTTTGCTCTCTCCTTTTTATTTTTTCCTCCAAGCACAGCTCTCTCTTGGCTGCCTTCCTTTCCCTAAGCGGCTTCTTCTTGGCTGCTCTCTCTCCTTTTTCTTTCTTGTGCGGCTTCCTCTTTCTTTGCGCTCCGTGTCCTTTCGAAGGTGGGAACTCTCGTCCTTATTGCATTCCTCTCAAGCAAAAATCCCTTTTTTTCTCTCTCTTGGTTTCACACTCTATTTTGCCTCTCCCCATAGGAAGGACCCTTGGGCCAAAGCTCAAGCCAAAACCATCAAATTCTTTGTAGCATTGTCTATTTATAAGACTCTTTTGCTATTCCCTCTTGGATTAGGAATACATTACCTCTTTAACAAGGAATAGATTTCCTTCACACCAAGGAATAGTCTTTCCTTCTACAACAAGGAAACCTAAATTAATTTTTTCTTCTTCAATTAGGAAACCTAATTGACTTTCCAAGTCACAATTGGAATTTGAGGCAATTTCTCAACAATCTCCACCTTGACTCAAATTCCATCAAATGTCCTCAACTATTTTCTTTACTCTTGGAATAGCTCCTATCTTAATCAAGTAGTCCTCCTTTCCTCTTGGAATAGCTCCACCTTAATTAAAGCAATCTCTTATCTTCCATCTTAATTCACACAAAGAGTCATCCACTAAATCAACCAAGCACTATTACCACTGTTGGTCTTTTCTTTCACAACATTGTGCGCAACTAATCTTACTAGTTAGAGTTAATAAAATAACTCTCAATACCTATCTATCAAGAAGATTACATTCTTCATCCTTCGTAGTTTCAAGATTCGTCCCGAAATGAGGTAGATGCAATTTCTTTTCATAGAGATAATCTTCAATCTGCATTCTCCAATACTCAAAGTCTGTTCCATCAAACTTCTCAAATCCTAAAGCCTTGCCTTCTTCTCTGGCCATCGCTTCTACTCTAACCTTAGCTCTGATACCACTTGTTGGGTCCCAAATAATATTATCAACAATATTAGCAATCCAAAATAGCAATCACACACAAAAACACAAATATTTACTTGGAAAACTCTTTCTCTTTGAAGGGAAAAAAAACCACGGGACAAACTTCGAATAATTTCACTATTATCAAATCAATTGCAATAATTATTATGTATGTCTCATGGCTAAAGAAAAAAAAAATCTCTCCTATTTTTCTTTACTCTCACACACACAAATTATCTTTCTTAAAGGCGGCAACACTTTACTCTTTCCTTTTTATTTTCTTCTCCACGCATAGCTCTCTCTTGGCTGTCTTCTTTTCCCTAAGTAGCTCCCTCTTGGCTGCTCTCTCTTCTTTTTCTTTCTTGTGCAGCTTCCTCTTTCTTTGTTCTTGCACATACTCTTCGTGTCTTCTCGAAGGCGGGAACTCTCATCCTTCTTACATTCCTCTCAAGCGAAAATCCCTTTTTTTCTCTCTCTTGGTTTCATGATCTATTTTCCCTCTCCCCATAGGGAGGACCCTTGGGCCAAAACCCAAGCCAAAGCCATCAAATTCTTTGTAGCATTATCTATTTATAAGACTCATTTGCTATTCCCTCTTGGATTAGGAATACATTACCTCTTTAACAAGGAATCTATTCCCTCTTGAATTAGGAATACATTATCTCTTTAACAAGGAATAGATTTCCTTCATACCAAGGAATAGTCTTTTCTTCTACAACAAAGAAATCTAAATTAATTTTTCCTTCTTCAATTAGGAAACCTAATTGACTTTCCAAGTCACAATTGGAATTTGAGGCAATTTCCCAACAATCTCCACCTTGACTCAAATTCCATCAATTGTCCTCAACTATCTTCTTTCCTCTTAGAATAGCTCCTACCTTAATCAAGTAGTCCTCCTTTCCTCTTGGAATAGCTCCACCTTAATCAAAGCTCCCAATACCTGTTTATCAAGAAGATTCCATTCTTCATCCTTTGTAGTTTCAAGATTTGTCCCTAAATGAGGCAAATGCAATTTCTTCCCATAGAGATAATCTTCAATCTGCATCCTCCAATACTCAAAGTCTGTTCTATCAAACTTCTCAAATCCTGAAGCATTGCCTTCTTCTCTGGCCATCGCTTCTACTCTAACCTTAGCTTTGATACCACATGTTAGGTCCCAAATAATACTATCAACAATATTAGCAATCCAAAATAGCAATCACACACAAGAACACAAATATTTATGTGGAAAACCCTTTCTCTTTGAAGGGAAAAAAAAACTACAAGACAAACTCCGAATAATTTCACTATTATCATATTAATTACAATAATTATTGTGTATGTCTCATAGCTAAAGAAAAAAATATCTCTTATTTTTCTTTGATCTCACACACACAAATTATCTTTCTCAAAGGTGGCAACACTTTGCTCTCTCCTTTTTATTTTCTTCTCCACGCATAGCTCTCTCTTGGCTGTCTTCTTTTCCCTAAGTGACTCCCTCTTGGCTGCTCTCTCTTCTTTTTCTTTCTTGTGTGGCTTCCTCTTTCTTTGCTCTTGCACATACTCTCCGTGTCTTCTCGAAGGCAGGAACTCTCATCCTTCTTGCACTCCTCTCAAGCGAAAATCCTTTTTTCTCTCTCTCTTGGTTTCACGCTCTATTTTCCCTCTCCTCATAAGGACCCTTGGGCCAAAGCCCAAGCCAAAGCCATCAAATTCTTTGCAACATTGTCTATTTATAAGACTCTTTTGCTATTCTCTTTTAGACTAGGAATACATTACCTCTTTAACAAGGAATCCATTCCCTCTTGGATTATGAATACATTACCTCTTTAACAAGGAATAGATTTCCTTCACAGCAAAGAATAGTCTTTCCTTTTACAACAAGAAAACCCAAATTAATTTTTCCTTCTTCAATTAGAAAACCTAATTGACTTTCCATGTCACAATTGGAATTTGAGGCAATTTCCCAATAGGAGTATGCGGTTTGTATGAGCGTGAGCACCAGAAGGATAATAGTAGCTAGTGTAGGAACAGCTTTCCAAGGAGTGCTAAAATATTGATACGTTAATGTTGCCTTCCATCTATGCAAGGCTTCTTGTAGAATGTATTCAATTCTTCATAGATACGCATGTAATTAGAGTTCATATCATACCATATAACATTGGTGTTAAGCTTGTTGGCAACCGATGTTGCTGCATTGCTGTCGCCTAGGTAATTAACCACGATTTCCTTATTGCACAGTAAATTGATATATTTGGTTGTATTTATAAGGAAAACCAAGACAGCAAAGTAATCCGTAACGTATGCGTTTCCCTGGGATTGCTCTAATGCAATAATGTTTCGAATAATGTTAAGCATGGGATTTCTAGCACTCCACTTTTGAAATAGAAATTTATGCCAAGCAAGCTTTTCTTTGAACTCACCCTAAACTTTACTCCAGCTTCATGCAGCTGCGTTGCAGAGTATAAAAGTTTAGGAATTCTTTTTTTTTTTTCCTTTCCGGTGGCTTCTGGGGAGAATTTAGCTGAAAAGTTCTAAGCAGATGAGTGAATTGTTTTATTTTCGTTCTCAAATTCTCAGGAGTCATTTTTTCAATGTTATAGTACTCAAAAGTAATTAAAAGTAAGCTCGATTAGAGAAGGGGAGTCTGAGCGATCGGGAGAGGCAATGTTGTATAGTTTCTCTAAAACAAAAAAAACAAAAAAATTGAAAAAAAGAAGAAGAAGAAGTTGATTTTAGAGTAGTAACAAGTCACAATTTTGCGACTTTCTTCACCATTATCTCTTTTGCCGCTTTCTTTGCCCATGTCATGAATTATCAAGAAAAGCTCAAGAATGAAGATAGCATCCAACAGGATCATTTTCACAAAAGCATCATTACTAGGCGCAATAGTCTCTGCGTAGCAACAGTAAATTATTTTTTTCCATTTCCCTTACAGCGCTTGCTAAATTCTCCAAGTCTGTCTTAATTCCTTTTTGGCGTATGAAACTCTTGAGGAATCTTATTTTACATTTTTCCACGGATTGTAATTTTACATTGAAGTGGTGAATAGGGCCAATTGAAATAATCTTAGGAGTGCAGGCTTCTACATTCACTTTGCGAAGGTAATCTGGAACCCTGTTGATATGACACCCAATTGATATTGAAGGCTCTGAAGTTTCTATTATTACTGTGATTTCATTTACCAACCCTGCATCTTGTTGAATTTCCTTACCTCCTGATTCTTCCATCTATCAAGTTGCCTTCCTTAAATTTCCTGATGACTAACACAAGAGCCACTAGTATTAAAATCACTACGGGTCACCCATGTGAAGTGCAGGCATGTTATAATTTCACTTCAATATAATTTATAAAAAGTTTTCTATGTGGCCCGTATGTAAAATTCATTCTATGGTCTAATTGGTACTGCATTCTAATCTGTTAATTCAAACTGGTGTTTGAAGAACAATGATCAATCTTATATCTAATCATCCTCCATCATTCTCCTAGAAAGAAAATTACATAAAAGATTGCAGATATTATAATGGATATATTTTTCAGAAAACAATAATTAACAGGTCAAACAATATAAGTACTTGAAATCATTGAATTTCATTGGCAATAATTTGGTAGTGTATAAATTGTTCATATTGAAATCTTTCATTTTAGTAAGAAAAAGGAGGCAGTTGTTTTTGGGGACATATTTATATATTTAGCTTCTGATTCCTAATGTATTTTCTATTATTGTGTTACTATGAGAATAGTCATTTTTGGAGTTTGGTGTTGTTCAATAATTTCTCATTGAAGTTTGTCTTTGTATTTGAGTTAATGGTAAGTTTGGACAAAATTTTAGATGGTTTGAAAGTAGTTTTGTGAAAATGACATTGGCATGTAAAGGTATTTGTACTACATAGTTAAAGTGGATGTTCAACAAAGAATTAAGTTTATCCACTCTAAGTATGTTAATTGTAGTATAATTTGTCATTAAAAAAATTAAATTATACAAAATTTAATAAAAATAGAACTTGAATATATCTACATTACAAAAAAAAAACCCAAATATAATAAGTTTTACATTTTCTTTTACTAACAAAATTAAAAGGCAGAAAAGGATTGATGAGAGATAAAATGAGAACTGAAAATTGTGAAATGACAATGAGAGAGAGAGAGAGAGAGAGAGAGAGAGAGAGAGAGAGATAACAATACAAAATACATGTTGCGGCTGCGAACCGAGCCATTGAAGAGAGTAGAGCTGCTACGACCACAAAGTCGAGGAGAGTAGAGCTACCAATGTTGTCAAGAAATTGTAAAACTTATCTCACAAGTACATTATCTCTCTTGGCACCATTTTTTTTAAGAAATTGATTTTGTGAATTATTTTTTTATGTAATGGGTTGAACGAGTTATGAATTCGAATAATTAAGGGTTCTTAGTTATTTATTTATTTTTGAATGGGTTTGTGTTGAATATTTTGTTCATTTGTTGTTATGGCCTAATCTTGTTGTTTGAAGTATCTTTCTGTTATTTGGGCCAATTTTTATTGTTCTTATTTGGGCTTGTAATTTTCTGTTTAAGGAGTTAAAGATTATGTTTATAGTAGGCCAAGATTATTTTTGTGAATAATGCTAAGGACACAACAAAACTACACAACAATTTTTCAATAACCCTAAATATTAGCATGCTAAATAATTTAAATTAAATTATCAAAAGAAAACAAAATAAAAGACTTTTCATAAAATTAAAAAAAAAAAAAAATTAGAGACTTGTGAGTCCATGTGCGAGTTTGCATGTTGATTTAGAAATGTTGTAACATTTTGTTGAGTACTTAACATTATTCTTATTTTTGTTAAACCCAAAATTTTAAGATTCTAAAATCACACTACAACAAAATGTATTTTCAGTGACGAAAAAATTCGTCACTAAAAGTCCAGTTTTTCGTCACTAAGGACCTTTAGTGACAAAATTGGACTTTTACTGACGAGACTCGTTTCGTCACTGTAGCCCCATCACTAAAAGTCCTAGTGACGAAAAATTTCGTCACTAAAAGTCTGATTTGACTTTAAAAAAAAAAAAAAACTTTTAGTGACGAAAACGTTTCGTCACTAAATATTTTCCTCACTAAAAACACTATTCAGTGACGAAAATATTTCGTCACTAAAAACACTTTAGTTTACTAAATCATATTTAGTGACAAATAATTTCGTCACTAAAACTATGTTCAGGTACATATAGTGATGAAAAAATTCGTCACTAAAACTATTTTTAAGAAAATCCAAGCACATATAGTGACGAAAATTTTCGTCACTAAAACCATTTCTTACAAAATTTTGCTATATTTAGTGACAAAATTTTCGACACTAAAATAATTTTTTGTTGCTATATTTGTGACAAAAAAATTCGTCACTAAAACTTATTTTCTGTTTTTTTTTTTTTTTCATGACTTTGATATTAACCTATAACCTGTCATTACATTATTAAAATCTCACATTTGAATAATACATTTATTTCAACACATTTATAAAAAAAAGATCCATACATTCCATAAGTAAAAAATAAAACAAGTATCAAATTCAAACTCCTTCCATACAAGTATACAATAATTGTTTGCAACACATACAATAACTCAAAATGTTTTATAACAATACAAAAAGTATAGCATAATATAATTAAAACTAACAGAAGATGTCCTCATGCCTCTTGCTTAGCTCGTGCCTCTTGATTCGTAGCTCGCTCCTCTTGGTACAATTGAAGCCTTCTAAAACTTCATGTACTATTGGAATCACTGCTTGATCATAAAGATCTCTTTGTTGAGCTGAGGGACCAAAAACCTACATATTACCACAAACAAAATCTTAGCATCTACCATCAAATATGAAACTAGATTCTCAAAACTAACATTGTTTAACATTTCTGACATACACGTTCAAGTTTTTTTTTTTTTTGCTAACATTAAGTGGGGGAGGGAGATTCAAACTCAAGTTCTCCTACCTCTATAGAGAACTGGACAATGTGCCAATGCCGCTAAGTACAAGGCTCTTGGTGACATATACATTCAAATTATAGGACTCCCTTATACTTTCCATTTCAGTGTTCGGATGTAAAGGTGTACATGGTGGCACATCATTTAATATTCTATTCTTACTACACCAAGGAATGAATAATTATTTTAGAGGACAAGACACCATGCACACCATTAAATGGACATTTTCCATTTCAAAGACAAATGAAGAGGACCCTGGAAAAAAAAATTATTTAACAAGAACACGCCTCTTTACCTACTCATTTTACCATTTTCTATCCAAGTTTTATGCATATAGCCCTTACATTAGATCACCTTGAAATAATGCGAAACCAAAGAATCCCCCATAAACAACTAATTAATCTTTGAACCTTAATTCTTGAAAGCAACAACCAAACAATTATAAGTAAATATTGAACCACACTTTGAAACAAACACCCAAATGCCAAAACATCAAAGTCTAAGTAAAACCCAATACCCCATTTGTGAAAATCTACTCATCACACTTTTACCCTTCTCAAAAAGTTCATACAATTTTCACCAATCTCCAAAATCCACTTCCCATATCATATATATACAAACTAATTGAAATGAATGAAGTAGTACCTAATCTACTCATCACACTTTAACCCTCCTCAAAAAGTTCATACAATTTTCACCAATCTCAAAAATCCAACACAACCCACCTTAGAACACCATGCAAGCCACCCGCTTGCTCCAACACAATAACCCACCACAAAACCAATCACAAACATCAGAAATATAGAGTGTTTACAAGTATTAAAATCAATTAAAGTACTATTTATCACATCTAATCAACAAGGTCCATTCACATTTGCAAGAAATTAAAAACACTCCCAATATAAATTTAAACCACCTTATAACATCATGCAAGCCACCCGCTTGCTCCAACACAACATACCACAACAAATCCAATTTCCAAAATCATAAGTATAGAGTTTTATAAGTTTTTAACTAGAATTTACTTACTTTGCTCAAGCTAAGTTTACAACTTTCAGAAAAAATCCAAAGTTACTGCAAACAATGTGTATTTAGTCTGCAAAAGAAAAGTTAAATTTATAAGTACAAAAGTTAAAGAAAAGTTAAACAAGCAGATAAGACAATAATTAGAACCGCCAATGAAGAAAGATATTTACAAGGGAATGAAAAGCTTGTAAACAACCAAATGTCAACACAAATATCTAATTCTTCAAAATCATTATCCCACATGAAAACTAGCAAATAAAAGCCACAATCCAGAAACAACACTACTTGTACTATAATGGAAAAATCAGATTCAAAAATCAACAATTCAACTGAACAACTCTTTAGAGAAACAACACCAACCATTCACCTAATTGTAAAGATTCACCCAATTCAACACCAACATAAAGATGGTGCAACTAACACTGTTTAACTAGAGATTTCCCCCTGTCCAATTATCAACATACCAACTATTAATACAAAAGCTTTCACCAAAAATCCCACATTTGTTTAACATTTTCAATTAAATCAATCAAACAACACAATACAACAAACAAGTAATCTTTCCCTTATTTTGGAGCAAACACATAAGTAATCACCCATTGCTGTTTCAAAAACTAAGTGTTGTATATTTACTTTCATACTATTGTAACACTGTCAAGTACTACATTGTTGTATTGCAAGGCTAACTTCCCTTTTATATACAAGCCCCATGCATAGTTTCTCTATGTGATTCAATAATACATTTCTAATTCTATCAAAGTTAAAACAAATGACTACTCACATAAGCAATTGAAAACCATTACAAGCATCAACTAGAAAGAATCCAGGCAAAAGAAAATATCTAATAACTTAGTTACCATATCTTTCTCCCAACAAAACCAATCCATCCCAAGTAATACCGGATCCTGCAAGTACATCAAATAATATTGAAACTGAACATGCCAACCCCTACATAAACTAATACCTAAAACCACTGAAGGAGTTTAGTACTTACCATCATCTCCCACTTTCACATAACACGTGCCAACCCCTACATAAACTAATACCTAAAACCATAACAACAACAATAAAATTATCAATTCCAGAATTTCAATAAAAAATTAAAAAAACAAAAACAAAAACAAATTATGTATTTCCAACATGGAAAAACAAACTCAAATTAAACAAAAATTAACAAAAATAATTCTTCAGTAGCTTCTTAAAATGATTGCACCACTTCAGCTACAAAAACATCCAACTAAAGGAAATCCTTCGAGCATGATAGTAAGAACTAGCAATTGTACATATGAAACTTCTAGCCTAGAGAGTTTGATTGTACCTATGAAACTTATATCTATGCCCAAATGGAGCTCACACACTAAAACCACCTGTAGCACCAGTGGCACCAATGAATTGTGAAGAGCTTAGATTGACACTGACAACCTATGAAAACACCATCAACTAAAACATCCCAAATGGATGTTTAGATAACATAAAAAGTTTAATTAACCTTAGATGGTCACTTAATACTAAATTTTGCTATGTTTTGTCACAGGGGTAGTGAAATGCATAAACTCCAAACATTAGTAAAATTTTTAAGGCAAAGCAACAATTGAGACTATCTCGAGTGCACACTCTAGCATCCTAAACGACCCCAATCCTCACAAAGGTTTTAACCTATACCCTAGACTCTCGAGTTCCTAATTGGGGGACATTAATGACTTGTATTTTGGAAATTTCACAGTGCAGACCCAAGCAATGACAACCATTCAGCATTGCACAATGACAAGCTATGGTCACTCTATGACATTCGAGGCAGACTCAAGTGTAACTCCATCCTTCAGTTTGCTTAATTTCAAATTTCAATGAAAGCCAGAGAAGTGATCATTAAACAAAAATTAACAAAAAAATTAAACAAAAATTAAGAAAAAATACCCATTACATGAACTGATGCGTCGCTGGTTGTGGTGGGAGGCGAAGGGTCGCCGGAAGCGTCGCCAGATGGTGCGAACTGAAGCGTTGCCGGATGGTGTGAACTGAAGCGTCGCGATCGTTCGGCGCCATCGGAGCGTCGCCATTGGGGCCAACGGCGACGCTTAAGGGTCACAATCGACGCCAACGGCGACGCTTAAGGGTCGCGATCGGCGCTAACGGCAACGCTAAACGGCACCAACGGCGACGCTTAAGGGTTGCGATCGGCGCCAATGGCGACGCCTAAGGGTCTTGATCAGCACCAATGGCGACGCTTAAGCGTCACAATGACGGCACGGCGAGCTCGATCGGCGGCACGGCTAGCTTTATCGACGGCGACGGCTGAGATCAGGTGAAGTGGCTGTGAGGTATTGAGTGAGGGAAAGAGAGAATCAGGTAAGGGAAGGAAAATAAAGTGGAAAAAAAAAAAAAAAAAAAAAAAAAAAAAAAAAAAAAAAAGGCCTAAAGTGTTTTAAGTATTAAACCTTTAGTGACGACTTGTATGTCGTCACTATAGGCTACTTTTAGCAACGAAAATTTGGATTCGTCGCTGATACTCACAACTGATTTTATGTTCCTTTTTTAGTGATGACTTATTTTCGTCACTATTTGTCACATTCAGTGACGAAAATTTTCGTCACAAAAAATTTAAACTTTTAGTGACAAAATAATTCGTCACTGTAGATGAATTTAGTTTAGTGCTTACATTTTTGTTTGGCGCCTTTAGTTCAACACAACCTATAGTGACGAAATTTAATTTTCGTCACTAAAAGTTACTAATTTTTTTATAAATAGTGATGAAATATAAATTTCGTCACTATATGGTACCTTTTTGTGAAGAAAAAATTTTCCTCACTAAAATTCGTCATTGAAAATACATTTTGTTGTAGTGTCAGGGTGTTCAATATTTTTTTATTATTATAAATAATACACAAAATAGGTATAATTATATATATGAATTTTTTTTTTTGGCAAGTCAAGTTGTTCCAGCCGGTATGTAGAGCCACCCCTTGCCCGTGGGACGTCGACGTGAAAGCGTATCATAGTTTTTTTTTTTTCGATAAGAGCGTATCATAGTTTCATTACAAAATAATATGTTAGAAATTCTCTATACGGCACACCGCACATGTATACTGTTCATTTTGTGGTATATTAACTTATACCATAATAACTACAATTGGGAAATTAATTTCAGTTATATCATATGTTAGTAGGAGGCTACAGGCTAGGAACCAAAAAAATGGAAAACGTAAAGTGTTAATAATAATATAATAAAAAGAATGTGAATTTAAAATATAAAAAAATTAAGAATCGAATGTGAACTTATTTAATTTGAATCGACTAGTCAAATTATATATAAATATAGATAAGATTATTAAAAAAAATATATATATATATATATATATAAATATAGATAATGAACACACAGAAAATATCTAACTATATTAATTGCAATTACATCTCATAAACCTAAACAATACCAATTGTAGGCAGCAGAGTTTTAATTACACCAAAATTATCACACTACTTTGTTGAAGCTGGGGTGTGAAAATTTCGAGTAAAGGTCTGCCTACAGACTAACTAGCTACAAGGCCCTGTCAACCTGCTCATGGTGAGATTCTTGGTACTTTCTGTCCGTGACTTGAGCTTTGCATGACTGGTGGAAACCTTGAAGGCACGTCCACCGCTGTCATCAGGGGCGGCACTACTCACTTGGGTGGGGGACTACTCCAAAGTTTTAAAAAACATTTTTATTGTATGTTATGCAATTCTATTGAACATTTTAAGGATTTAACTAACAAGATCCTCAAAAATGAAAAGGAAAAAAAAAAATTAATTAACTAACAAAAATTGGAGTTGCCATCAAATATTTGAGCCAATGGTGCTCTTAAAAATATATGTTAAACCTTTTAATTTCAAAAGTAATGCATTTTCAAATAAATAAATAAAAATAACAAATTAAAACCTATCATTTCAAAAGTGATAATTAAACACTTAAAATTTAAAAACTAACAAAATAAGGTTCAACGCATTATGTTTGAGTTTTGTTGGGAGTTGCATTTGTTACTTTTAGAAACCTTGATATTTAATTTATTACTTCTGAAACTATAGAGTTTAATTTGTTACTTTTTAAAATCTTGGATTTTAATTTGTTCATTTTCAAACTATAATGTTTAATTCGTTACATTGTTAAAATGAAATTTCTTAAAAAAGAATTAGCCAATTGATCTAGCAGTTATAGAGACAACTTTTTTTTTTCCTCAATTTATTATTATTTTAATTTTTGCAAACGTTGCTCTTGTACATTTGTTACAATTTTGCTTTATATCTTTGAATACTCCATTGGTTCTATGAAAATTTTGTTGTTCACTTTGATATACAATTAGAAAATTTATATTGAAAATGTAGGAAATTTAGACCCCGTAAAACAACCAGATTGGTTAGCCTAGTTAATTAGCCAAGTTGTTACTTAGTCAAATTATGCAATTCTAGGTTAAAACAATCTAACAATCATATCAAGAATATAAAGCAGTGGAAATAAAAATAACACAATGATATGATCACCCAGGAAATCACAAGGTAAAAACCTGGGGAGGATTTGACTTAGCTATCCTTAAGGTAAACCTGAATCCACTATGAAAGAATCGAAGTTTATACAAAAGGACTACAAGCTCCCCGCTTGACTTCCTAATGCTACCCACCAGTAGAACTTACTGACATGACCACGTGCAAGCTCTGAATTCACGGACTCCTTCTTTCTTGAATTCTTCAGTCAGCTACAAGCACCCACGCTTGTTATTCTTTAAGCTCCAATGGCAGCAACCTTGTTGATCATCAAGATGTAGATAATATCTCTACCTTGAAAACCCTAAGTTTTGTGTAAAGGAAAGCTCCTCTAGATCTCACAAGAGATTTACACAAAACAGCAATATGAGCAACAAAGACTTAGAGAGGATTGGGTACAAAACCCTAAAAAATAAAAGGAGGCACAAGAGGCACTCTAATCTCTCTCTCCAAAAAAGTCTCAAAAACATTCTAGGGGTTTCCTTATATATAGGAGTGTTTTACTTGATCCCCAAGACGTTTAAATAGAGTTTGGGCTGAACTGGAACTCTGCAGAAAAATAAATCTGTACGTGGTTCGATCGATTGAGTCTAATTTTCGATCGATCGAGCCTTACAGATTTAGTCCAATAAATCTGCAATCACTCGATTCCAGTTTTACAAATAAACATACTTTGAGCAAGCCTAAACAAGACTAAACAACCTGTTTTGATCATGGTTTGCCAACAATACAAATTAGAGTTCTAAATACATAAGTTCCTAACTCTTTAGAACCTAACAAACTCCCCCTTTGGCAATCCGTGACAAAACACAAACTAAAAGCTCAAAGTTTACAAATAAAAGCCCTTTACAAAAATAATGCTCATAACAACAAATTCAATCTTAACTACTATCCATCAGTTGCAAGTGTAGACAGCAGCTCAATTGAATCAACCTGTATATTTCCTGAAACACTAAACAAAATGCATAAACGCATGTGTAGAAAATACAAGTAAATCAAAATTAAATTCTTGATTTCACATAGCACAAAATAAAGACATATACCAATGAAGAATTCATAAGTATAAATCAATAAGAAGTGAAACAAGAAACATATAAATCAAAATAAATTCTAACTCTCCCCCTAAGTTAGATATATCAAAAAGGATTTATATTCTCCCCCTAAACAAAACAAACAGGTCATCTATGTCTCCCCCTTTTTGTCATGTATTGACAAAGACTACCTAATCAGAAGGTAGACAGAAAATATACGCAACAGAGTAAGAGAAAATAGAGACAACTCCCCCTAAGAAGAGCAACAACTCCCCCTAAGAACCACAAAGGTTAAAAAAATTTCTCCCCCTATAAAAATAGGAAAAACAAAACAAGTTTTGGGAAAAACAGTATGGGGAAAAATAAAAGAGGGTGGAATCAGCAGCAGCAGCAGCATCACCAACAGGATCAAGAACATCCTCACTAGCAGGACCAAAGTTAAAAACACACAAACCAAAGTTAAAAACTAAGGTGAGGATACACATGAAGAAAAATATTCTCTCTTTTAATAAATGCAAACATGACACTATGTGACCCATAAACAGTTGCATAAGTAGAGAAAATATTTGCACATTGATTATCCATCATATCTCTTAAGAAAAATAGTTTCTACAGTTCACACATAAGAAATAGCATATACTAGAATGTACAAAACTCAAAAATTAATCAATCAATATTTAAATCAAGTTGAGTACCCAATGTAGCAAAGTGTATGCATGTTATGTGTGAAAACAATGAAAGATATGACTGCAAGATGGATACAAAAACAATGCAATGCATGTGAATCCTAAACACAAATGATGCATAAAAAAATTTTGGTCAAAAACATAGAAACTGAAATTTTTTCAGTTTCGATCGATCGAACATCAATCGAGTCAGGCAGACTCAAACCAAAAATTTTAATCACAATTTCGATTGATTGAAAAATAGGTTCGATCGATCGAAAGTCTGGAAAAATCAGATTTTTGAAAAACAGAGCATTTTAATGCAGAAACTCCTCAAAGCACATTGTTTTATAAAAAATGCATGAATATGAGACGAAAAGTTTTTCAAAAACACTTGAATTTAACCCAGATCTTCCAAAATCAAGATTTTCAATCAATTTGTCCTCAAAGCGCAAACATTATACACATTTTGCATTAAAATCAAGGAACTTTTAATCTTGGATGGCCACAACAAAATCACACACAATATAATGTACCAAATTTAGCAAAGAGTAACTTGTGTAGTGTGTGCAACTAGCAAAAACTTGAGATACATGTGAGGTAATATGTGAATAGCAATCAATCACAAAGTCTACAAAATTCATCACATAGAATTTAAAAGAGACTATCACCTAAAGAGTTACATCATATAACTCCCACATCTCCTAGAACATAAGCTTGCAATCATGTAAGTTTCTTGAATTTGCCTCATAATATACACACCAATTTTAATTATGTGATATGGCATCAAGCCTAATAGTACACACCAATTTTAAGCATTAAGCAATTAAACCGAGGCTTCACCTTATGTTCTTTTTGTGCATGTGCTACACTTTCTCGAGCACAAAATCTTAAGATATGCACTAAGGTGTTCATGATTGGCTAGTGAACAGTGGTGAGATGGTTATTTATGCCTTTCTCAAAAGGATCAAGTCTAACAGTCAAATAACATGTGACTTCAAGATTAAGACAAAGTGATAAACACCATAAACATCTTTCCCACACAACATGCACTACAAAGTTTCAACTAGTCAAATGCAATAAAGTAAGCTCATCAAAGCTAAACAAGGTACATAAACTAGTTATGTAAAGATAAGGTGGCCAACCTTGATTATAAATCCAAGATCTATAATACAAAACACAAAAATCTTTTTGGTTTTAACAAACTTTATGACCAAAAACAAAAAGCACATATTATGCTAAATGATCAATGCAAATGCAATGCATGACAGTGCTTAACTAAGCTATAGAGGGTACACAAATAAGAAATATCAATTTCTTAATTAACCCATGAGTACATGTACAAACTAGTACATACTCATTCAAAATCAAAAATAGCTTAGCACAAACTATTCAAGTTTCTCCACAATGTCAAGCATGATCTAAATCAAGAGAGATATTATAACTCATGTAATCCTCAAAATAAAACAAGACACAAAATAAAATATTTTTGTCTTTTTGAAATTTTTCAATGTTTTTGGATTTTTCTTTAAAACAAAACAATCAAAGAAAATAAAACAACCAAAAACAAAAACAAAACATGTCCATAATTAATTGAAAGAATTAAATCAAGGACAAGTTAGCAACACTCACCTTGGAGAATCTTTTCTCACCCATATAGCACAAGTCTTCGGCTTTGTAGGTGAAAATCCATGAGAAGCAGAGTGTATTTGAGGGATTACACCAATCTTCTGAGAAAGACTAATATCCTGCAAATTCCTTTCACAAGCCAACAAGCTCAAATTTTTCAAAAGAATATGAAACAATTTATATGGACTTATGGCAGGAGAAATATCATCACATATCCTAGATTGACATACAGAATTTTTAAATTTCAATTTATGACAATTAGGACGAATGTGACCGGAGACACCACAAAAGTGACAAACATGAACAAATTTAGGAACATCAGTATTCCTAACAGCAAATCTAGTCTCAGATTTTGGTTTTTGCCTTAACAAAGAACAATTTGGTCTAATATGACCAACAACACCACAAAGGTGACAGGTAGGCACAAAAACAAATTTATTATGCTCTCTAACAGTAGGTTTAGACTTTGGTTTAGAAACTTCAGCATTAACATCAGAACCTTTACCTTTGTCTAACCTAGCAAAATAAGCCTTTTCTTTATTATTCCTCTTAAAAAGAGGGATATAAACTTTCTCAGTTTTAGGCTTAAGAGAAACAGAAACACTTCTGTTATCAACAGCAGACTTAGAACTAGTCAAATTTTCAAGTTTAACTTTAGACTCAACTAACTCTTGTTCCAAGCTTTTCATCTTCTCATCTTGAGAGGAAATTTGATTTCTCAAAAATTCATTCTTTTTATTAGATTCATCTAATCTCACAATCAAATCCTCTTTTTCAAGATTAGCCAATTTTAACTCTTCTTTAAATTTCTTAGCAATTTTCAAAGATTTAGATAATTCCTTACGAAGAGTTTCAAAAGCATCAAAAAAATCAGCAGAAGCATGAGCAGAAACATGATCAGAAAGATATTTCAAATTATCCATGACAACAGGGGTCAAGGATCAGCTCTTAGATCAAAAGATCTAAAACAGAAGAGCTACCTGCTCTGATACCACTTGTAGGAAATTTAGGCCCCTTAAAACAACCAGATTGGTTAGCCTAGTTAATTAGCCAAGTTGTTACTTAGTCAAATTATGCAATTCTAGGTTAAAACAATCTAACAATCATATCAAGAATATAAAGCAGCGGAAATATAAATAACACAATGATATGATCACCCAGGAAACCACACAGTAAAAACCTGGGGAGGATTTGACCTAGCTATCCTCAAGGTAAACCTGAATCCACTATGAAAGAATCGAAGTTCATACAAAAGGACTACAAGCTCCCCGCTCGACTTCCTAATGCTACCAACCAGTAAAAATTACTAACACGACCACGTGCAAGCTCCGAATCCACGGACTCCTTCTTTCTTGAATTCTTCAATCAGCTACAAGCACCCACGCTTGTTATTCTTTAAGCTTCAATGGCAGCAACCTTGTTGATCATCAAGATGTAGATAATATCTCTACCTTGAAAACCCTAAGCTTTGTGTAAAGGAAAGCTCCTCTAGATCTCACAAGAGATTTACACAAAACAGAAAAGTATGAGCAACAAAGACTTAGAGAGGATTGGGTACAAAACCCTAAAAAATAAAAGGAGGCACAAGAGGCACTCTAATCTCTCTCTTCAAAAAAGTCTCAAGAACGTTCTAGGGTTTTCCTTATATATAGGAGTGTTTTACTTGATCCCCAAGACGTTTAAATAGAGTTTGGGCTGAACTGGAACTCTGCAGAAAAATAAATCTGTACGTGGTTCGATCGATCGAGTCTAATTTTCGATCGATCGAGCCTTACAGATTTAGTCCAATAAATCTACAATCACTCGATTCCAGTTTTACAAATAAACATACTTTGAGCAAGCCTAAACAAGACTAAACAACCTGTTTTGATCATGGTTTGCCAACAATACAAATTAGAGTTCTAAATACATAAGTTCCTAACTCTTTAGAACCTAACAGAAAATGAAAAACATTATTTAATTTTGAGAGTTGGGAGACCCTTAAATAACCGTATTTATTAAACGTTGTACTTTTAAATCATTCGACCCTTTTGAGATATTTATCAAGGGTTATTTTTCACTTTTTCAATGATCGGTGATTCCCAATAAAGATAAATCACTTGTTTTGAGTTTTAACGTGTAGGTGATGACATTTTTTTTAATAGTAGTATGTTTTAAAGGTCATCCAGACTCTCGAAATAATCTTTAAAGGTCATCCGGACACTAGGAAAAAAATATAATAGTGATTTGTAAATTAAAAGACAGTAAAAAAAACTTTATGTCTAGTAATATTAATTGAAAATTCCAGGAACTATTATCGAGTTTGTGAGAGGCAATAAATGTTATTGTCCGTCAATAATTGTTGCTAACTTATTCGTTTAAATCTGAGATAAAAAGTGATTTTAAGGAAATAAATCTCAGGTTGAAAAGTATAAGACCAAGTGAAGTGGGTGCAATATTACTTTTCTTTTAATTAATCTTGTCTTACAATATTAGTCGTTTGCACATAAATGACGGATTGGCCTAGTTTCAAAGCATGAGGTGCAAAACCATTCTTTGAAAAAATCTCATATTGCATTATATGATTGAAAGGAATAGTTAAACCTTTTGATTGGAATATTAATTAGGGTAGTGTATGAAAAATAGAAGAAATGGATCCTATATCTAAGTCATTAAGTTGTTTTGACGAGAAATTTTTAATACTAAGAGTCTTAACTTACTAGTTACTACCATTTCTGGCCTCTTTGTGAAAATAAACATGGTTTCAAATGTATATTCCCTAGTTTTAACAATTATGAGCACTAGCATTAGCTTGCACAAATGGTATAAGGGAAATATTTTCCCTAATCAACACTAAAAATTACCCACATCAGCTTATGCATTCATTGTGCATATATAATGCATCGTTGCTACAGTAATTTTGGATGGCACTGTTATTTTGCATTTTAATTTTTATTCATTTCTTTATTTTTATATTCATTTCTCAAAATTTCATCTCTCTTCCTCTTCTCCTTTTGTTCACTTTCATTGTCTCACAGACTAATCCACCCACCACCACCCAACCATTGCCACCACAATCCACTACAAAACATGATCAATCCATCAACGGAAAACCCAAATCAACCCTAATGGAAGCTCAAACCCATCAACCCAAACCCAAAACAAAACTTGATTAGCAACACAGAGAACTCATCAACGGAGATCCAAAATCGAACCATCAACGAAAAACCCATCAATAACCCAAACCTAAAATTAAAATCAAACCCAAACCTAATCGGTGACACAACAACACACTTGTCTTTGAGACCAAAACCCAATGGTGGTGGAACATTTAAGCTTAGATGAGAGAGAATTGACAATAATGAGCTTCGACACACACACACACACACGTGTATGCATGCACAGGCCCGCACGCACACAGAGAATTTTCTTCGGGTCTCCAATTCTCTAACAAGTGTGATAGAGAGAGATTTCTTTGTTTGCTATAGAGAGAGCTAAGATGAGAGATCTTAGAGAGAGACATTGGAAGAGAGAGCTAAGATGAGAGAGACACGAGGGTTGAGGAGAGAAACGGTTACTAAAATAAACAATGAGAGAAAGAGAGAGAGAGTTGAGATAACATAAAAGAACAAAAATAATATTAAAAAAATGAGAAATGATTATATAAATAAAATAGAATGTTGAATAAATAATCTGATATGATGTGTTTTAAAAAAATGATTAAGTAAAATAGAAAAAATAGATTCATATAATAAAATAAAGAATTTTTTTTGCATGAATTGATGATGCGAATGCTCTAAGCGAATTGGAAGTATTAAAATTGTATGGATACTTGGTATAAAACTAAAGTAGTTATACAATCTAATTTAACAAAGTGTAACAAAAAAAATAAAGCGGATTAGCTTAATTGTTGAACTTCCACTTTAATTATGGGTCCGTTTGGATACAACCTATTTTTGCTGAAACTGAAAACTGAAAATTGAAAACACTGTAGCAAAATAATTTTTAAATGTGTGAATAGTGCATGCACAGTATGTGAACAATGCATTCACTATTCATGAACAATAAATTTTGTCTCTAAAGTCAATAACTGCGGCAAGGAAAAAACAAATGAAAGAAACGCAAACGTGGGTTTGGAAATGCGGATCCAAACCCACACTATGTATAAATTAATAATATTCTTTCCAATATGTTATCAATTGACTAGATAAATCACATTAGACAATTAAATACGACAAATATCTTAAAATAATAGATGGAGAAAAGATAAAATTGCTAAAATGAACAACGAAATTAGTAGACGCGCTTGTTCTGAAGATGGTTGTTTTCACTAAAACAGTTAAAGTCGACTTCATAAGTAGATTTTGTAACGCCTCTATTAGTTACATGCATATGTGCCTCAATAGTGGCAGCTCTATAAATTCCTTTCAGAGTGGTTATCAAAAAACTTAAATTAATAAATAAATAAAAAAACTTGAATATATTAACATCATAAAAAATAAAAATAAAAAAACAAAATTAATATATTTTAAAATTTCCTTCACAAGTTTTCATATTTTGAAATTGTTGTATGATATAATAGCTTCACTATCAATATTATTAGTTACATCTTTTTCAATGTACACAATTTAGCAATTTGTTAGGTTCTAAAGATTTAGGAATTTATGTATTTAGAACTCTAATGTGTAATATTGGCAAACCATGATCAAAACAGGTTGTTTAGTCTTGTTTAGGCTTGCTCAAAGTTGTGTCTTTTATATAAAGTTGGAATCGAGCTGATGTAGAATTCACTATGCATTTCGGTCTGGCTCGATTGATTGAAACTTAGGCTCGATCAATCGAATCTCAGGCAGAATGCATTTTTGTTGCATAATTCCAACTCAGCCTTAACTCCTAAAACGTTTAGGGCTTTATGTTTTTGCCCTAGGTATATAAGGCAAACCCTAGCCACGTTTTAGATGTTGCTCATATTGCTGTTTGTGTGAATATCTTGTGAGATCTGTGAGAAGCTTTCCTTCACACAAGCTTAGGATTATCAAGAGGAGATTTCTTCAAGAACTTGATGATCATTCAGTTGCTTCCATAAGAGCTTAAAGATATACAAGCGGGAGTGCTTGTACTTGCTGGAGAATCCAAGAAAGAAGGAGTCCGTGGTCTCGGAGCTTGCACATGGTTGTGTCAATAAGTTTCTACTGGTGGGTGGCAATAGAATGTTAGTGGTCTAAATTCTATTGTAAAACTTTGATTCTTTCTATAGTGGATTCAAGTTTATCTTGAGGATAGCTTCGTTAAATCCTCCCCAGGTTTTTTACCGGTTTGGTTTTCCTGGGTGATCTTATCTTTGTGTTATTTATTTTTCCGCTACTATACATGATATGATTGTTTGAGTGTGATAACCTAGATCTGAAATTTGACCTAAGTAATAACTTGGCTTGTTAACTAGGTTAATCCAATTGTGTTTTAAGGGGTCTAAAAACGTACAAGTTGTATCAAAACGGGTAGCTCTTTGTCTGTTGATCTTTTGATCCTTAAGCTGATCCTTGACCCCTATTGTCATGGAACACGGACACTCTCTAGTTATTCCTCCTCACTTTGATGGGAATAATTATGCTTATTGGAAAGTAAGGATGAAAGCATTCGTGAAATCTATTGATGAGAGAGTCTGGAACTCTGTTGAATACGGATGGGAGAAGCCCACTACTCCTATGAGTGAGTGGCAAACTTCTCAAAAAAAAGCAATTGCGTTCAATAGAAAAGCTATGAATGCAATTTTTAAAGCTGTTTCTACAGAGGAATTTAAGAGAATCTCTAATGTTGAAGTTGCTCACACTGCTTGGAAAATCCTCCAAGCTGTGCATGAAGGCACAAAGGCTGTCAAAATAAATAAGTTGCAGCAATTAACTTCTAGGTTTGAGAGCATTAGGATGTCTGATGATGAATCCTTTGATGAATTTTATGCTAAACTTAATGACATTGTTAATTCTGCATACAACTTGGGTGAAATCTATGATCAACCTAAAATTGTTAGGAAGATTCTTAGATTTTTAACTGAAGATTTTAGACCCAAAATGATTGCCATAATTGACAGTAAGGATGTGGATTCCATCCCTGTTGATGAACTTGTAGAATCTCTTCAGTCCTATGAGTTAGACCTACCTAAAACTAGCAAATCCAAGTTAATGGCTCTTAAGTCAGTTAATGATGTTAATGTTGGTGGATTTGATGATGAGCTCTCTGCTACAAAGATTGCTTACCTTGCCAAGAATTTTAGAAATTGTCTTAGGAATAATAACAGAAGGGCAAGAAGTACGAATCTAAACCTAGAAACTTTAGGAAGAATGATCCCACTAAGGTTAACAACAATGAAAATCCTAGAGAAAAAGTTGGTCAATCTTCAAATAATTCTATGGGTCCTCAGTGTTTTGGAAGTCAAGAGTATGGTCACATAAAATCTGAATGTCTTACATACTTGAGGTCTAAAGGTAATGCTATGGCTGTAACCCTTAGTGATAATGAAGTTTCTGATGATGAGTCTGGATGTGACGAGGATGGAAACTTCATTGCTTTCACTGCTACTGTTGTAGTCAATGAAAGTGTGTCTGTTGAAGAGAACCCTTCTCATAGGGAACTCTCTGAGGATGCAGATCTTCAAGAAGCATATAATAAATTTTGTAAAGTTGTTGCAAAGGATGCTATGAATGTTGAACTTGACTTGAAGAAAATTGCATCTCTTGAGCTTGATAAGAAAAATTTGCTTGTTAAACTGTTTGATGCTAATGAACTTTTGAACAATGTGAAAACTGAAAATATGCTTTTGCTTAATAAAGTTAAGAAATTGGAACTTGATTTATCTGTTGCTAGATTTGCTAGTTCTAAACTTGATCATATGTTGAGTGTTCAAAAGGCTCCTTCTGACAAATCTGGATTAGGTTTTGTTGAAAGCATCTCTGTGTCTACACCAAACTCCACAAACTTTGTTCCTTCTTCTTCCTCTGAACCCCCTGTAAGTGAGGTTGTGAGTGAGACTGCTAAACCTGTAGAGGTCACACCTCCTAGGAAGATTAGGCTTGATCTGAAAGAGTCCAAACCTAAGGAGTCTACCCTTTCTAAGGACAAGATGCATGGTAAGCCTGTTTGGATTTGTCATTTTTGTGGAAAGTCTGGACACATTCGTTTAAACTATTACAAGCTGCAAGCAGCTAAGCGAATAAATAAGCCAAAAGTGTCTATGTCTCATGCATAAGATCCTATGACACTTATTGGTGAATTGGTAAAGGCTTTAAACCTTTATTCCAATCCTGGAGTTGGAAATCACTCCAATGTGAATAAGAACTCCAATGCTCGAAGTGCACCTAAAAAGCTTTGGATGCAAAAGGCTCGATCTAATTGAGTCTTTCTGACATGGTCCTTGTGCTTCATTGCTCTACTCTTTGTGACCATTGTTCTTTGGTTTCTGTTTTACTTTTTGTTTCTAGGATTTGCATTGCATAACATTCATGCATTTCATTCTAGGACTATTTTTTGTTTCTTCTTTTCAAAATAAAATAAAATAAAATAAAAAAAGGGAAAAGGAAGCAAATCGTGGTTTGTACTTATTCTCTTGGTTTTTTAAAACAAGGTTGGTCAATTTATTTTCACATAACATGTCTTTGTATCTTGTTTAGCTTGGATGAGCTTATTTATTGCACTTTACTAGTTGAAGCTTGTAGTGCATGTTGTGTGGGAAAGATATTTATAGTTTTTGATTACTTTGTCTTGATCTTGAAGTCACATGTCTTTGATTGTCGGACTTGAACCTTTTGAGAAATGCATAAATAACCATCGCACCACTGTTCACTAGCCAATCATGAACACGTTAGTGCATTTCGTAAGATTTTGTGCTCGAGAAAGTGTAGCACATGCACAAAAAGAACATAAGGTGTAGCCTCGGTTTAAATGCTTAAAATTAGTGTGTACATTATTGGACTTAAAACTAAATCAAATAATTAAAATTGGTGTGTACATTATCCCGACTATTTTAATAAGTTTCTGAACTACTAAAATTGGTGTGTACAATATGAGGCAAATTCAAGAAACTTATATGATTACAAGCTTATGATCTAGGAGATGTGGGAGTTCTATGATGTAACTTTTTTGGTGATAGTCTCTTTCAAATTCTATGTGATGAATTTTATACACTTTGTGTTTGATTTCTATTCATATATCACCTCATATGTATCTCAAGCTTTTGCTAGTTGCACACACTATACAAGTTATTCTTTGCTAAACTTTGTATATGTTATTGTGTGTGTTTTTGGTTTGACCAACCAAGTTTGAAAATACTTTGAGTTTTATGCAAAACAAAATTGTTGCTTAAGAATTCAAAGGGAGTTTGTTTGAAAATTTTAATTTTAGGAAAACTAGGTTTAAATCTTGTGTTTTTGAAAAGCATTTCATATCATACTCATGCATTTTGTTCATCAATTTCAATGATTTGAGGAGTTTTTGTCCAAAATGTGTTTTTGTTTTTCAAAACTGTGTTTTTCTCTCAAAAATTTAGTGAGCCTTTGTCTGTTTCAATTGATCTAATCTGTATTTCGATCAATCGAAATTGTTTTCCAAAAATCTTTATGAGTTTTTGTCTGTTTCGATCAATCAAAACTAATTTTCGATCAATCGAAAATCGTGAATCAGGTTTTTAAAAAAATAAGATCTTGACTTTTTCAACTTACCTTTTTCAAAAAATTTCAAGCTTCTCTCTCTCTCTCTGATTCGGACTAGGCTCCACATCAAAATTTTGTCGTTTTCCTCCGAATTTTTTGCAAGGTTTTCCTCTCCCAAGACCGGTAAGTCCATTTTACCCTTCCTTTTGCATTTTATTTCATGTTTTCATGCATAAATTCATGCATTTGTTTGGGATTTTCGGACCTATTAAAAATTGTGGTTTTTGATGATTCAAGCCATATTTTCTGAAATTGATCAATGGGTTTTTGTGCTAGAATGTTATAAACTTGATCTTGATGGGTTAATTTGATCAATTTTGTGATTTGTGAGAAATTGGATTTTCTAGGGCTTGAATGTACCCAAATTGGGAATTTTGTTCAAATTGAGTTTAATCGGTAAAATTGGCTTGTTGAATTGATGCAATTTGTCATTATAATCTGTATTCTAGCTTGTGTGATGATAAATTTCTCAAATTTTTTATAAAACAAACAAGTGGTTTTCATGTTTTTTGGGATTTTTTGTTAGAAACTCTATGCTCAAGCCAATTTTGTGAATTTAAACTTAAATTGAACTTAGTTTCACTTCATTAGAGTATGTATCATGACATTTAACTGTTCATGCATCATATAGATTTTTGCTCTTTTTTCTTTTCTTTTTTTTTCTTTTTTTTTTTTTGTGCTAACTTGCAGTTTGCTCTTGGTTTTTCTTTTTGTTCTTTTTGGTTTTGCTTTGTGTCTTTGTCCTTATCTTTAGCACCATGCCTAGGAAGACTAGAGCCCATAGGACTCACTCCACTTCTTCTGAGTCTCCCTCTAGGAGTGAGCAATTTAAGAATGACAAAAGTAGAGAGACCTATGATAAGTTGAACAGTAAGAGAAAATTTTGGGCTGAGCGTTCTATTGTGCTAAATGAGTTAGATCCTGCCATTAGGGAAAATTTTGAGAGTAGGGGCTGGTTGTCTTTGCTGGAGATAGATTATCCACCTTCGACCGTCCTGATTAGAGAGTTCTATTCGAACCTCTCTTGCCACATCTATGATTCCAACACCCTTGTTCGGAGTTGGATACGAGGTGTTGAGTTCACCATTACCCCTAGGGTAGTGGCTGATGCTCTTGGGGTTCTGGTCGTTAGGCAACCTGTCTATCCTTATGAGGAGTCTCCACCCTTAGATGACGTCATGTCATACATCACTGGGTCTTCTATCCAGTGGGGTTTTGATCCTCGGATCACGTCCGCTGAGCTTATTGAGACTACCTATCTTTTCCTTAGGATAGCGTGTCATTCCTTGTGGCCTATTTCTCATCTCCACACCATCCCTATTGAGCGATGTGTGTTTTTATATGCCCTTGTTTCTGGTGCTTCTATTTCTTTCCCTCATCTGTTTCTTCGTTCTTTGAACGAGATTCATTGGAGTAGCGCTGTTGGTCACAATATTGTTTATCTTATTTTCATTTATAGGATTTTGTTATATTTAGGTTTAGATGGTTTTCCCGCATCTGAGCCCGTACACATTACTGATCCCATAGGTGCCCTTTTTTTCTGTAGAGGGCTGCTTACATGAGAGCTAGAGTTCAGTCTTCTAGTGTTGCACCCCCTCCTCCCACTTCTATAGGTGTTGCACAGGCTGAGGCGTCTGGTGTTGCTGCTGCTGATGTTCCTCCATCGACTACTTCAGATGATTCCGACATTCGACGTACGTTGGATCATGTCTTTACCGTTCAGGCGTCTCAGGGACAGGTTTTGGTGGACTTGCTCGATGACGTTCGTGTTTTGCATGTAGAGTTGGCGCATTTTTGACGGTCTCCTATGCCACCTCCTTTTGATGATAGATTCTTATTGCCCTTTGGCATTCCGTCACAAAAAGGGGGAGTAGCTTTTGGAGTTTTGTAGAGTTTTTGTTGATAGGGGGAGTTTTGATTGTCTTGGAGAGCTTGTGGTGATTAGATTGTATCTAGGAGCTGCACTTTGTTTTTTTTTTTTTTTTTTTTTTGGCTCTTGGTGTATTTTTGTTGGGCTATTCTTGTTAGGGGGAGATACATTTTTTTTTTTTTTTGTTTCTTATTTCACTACTTATTGACTTATATTTTTGAGTTATTCATTGATATATGTCTTTATTTTATGTTTTTGTGAAATCGAGAATTTATTTTGTTTACTTGTATTATCCACACATGCGTTTATACGTTTGTTGAGTATTTCAAGAAATACAAGTCGATTCAGTCGTGCTGCTGTCTACACTTGCAACTGATAAATAGTAGTTAGGATTGAATTTGTTGTACTGAGCATTTATTTGTAAAGGGCTTTCATTTGTAAACTTTGAGTTTTTAGTTTGTGTTTTGTCACGGATTGCCAAAGGGGGGGGGGGTTTGTTAAGTTCTAAAGATTTAGGAATTTATGTATTTAGAACTCTAATGTATAATGTTGGCAAACCATGATCAAAACAGGTTGTTTAGTCTTGTTTAGGCTTGCTCAAAATTGTGTCTTTTATGTAAAGTTGGAATCAAGCTGATGCAGAATTCACTATGCATTTCGGTCTAGCTCAATTGATCGAATCTTAGGCTCGATCAATCGAATTTTGGGCAGAATGCATTTTTGCTGCATAATTCCAACTCAGCCCTAACTCCTAAAACATTTAGGGCTTTATATTTTTACCCTAGGTATATAAGGCAAACCCTAGCCACGTTTTAGATGTTGCTCATATTGCTGTTTGTGTGAATCTCTTGTGAGATCTGTGAGGAGCTTTCCTTCACACGAATTTAGGATTATCAAGAGGAGATTTCTTCAAGAACTTGATGATCATTCAGTTGCTGCCATAAGAGCTTAAAGATACACAAGTGGGAGTGCTTGTACTTGCTGGAGAATCCAAGAAAGAAGGAGTCCGTGGTCTCGAAGCTTGCATGTGGTCATGTTAGTAAGTTTCTACTGGTGGGTATCAATAGAATGTTAGTGATCTAAATTCTATTGTAAAACTTTGATTCTTTCTATAGTGGATTCAAGTTTACCTTGAGGATAACTAGGTTAAATCCTCCCCAGGTTTTTTACCATTTTTGGTTTTTTTGGGTGATCATATCTTTGTATTATTTATTTTTCTGCTGCTATACATGATATAATTGTTTGAGGTTGATAACCTAGATCTGAAATTTGGACTAAGTAATAACTTGGCTTGTTAACTAGGTTAATCCAATTGTGTTTTAAGGGGTCTAAAAACGTTCACAATTGATAAACTATTGATCTCCCATTGAATTACCAACATATTGCCTAAATAAGTAACAATATAAACAAAATGTATTATCTTTTTGAAAAACATGTATCACATAAATTCAACAAATTCGGCTAAAAACTAAAATAAACACTAACACCTATTTGAAAAGTGTGCATTTTTTTAATAAAAAAATAGCAATTTTACAAAAAGCCATTTGGAAACACAATTTAAAAAATCACAATTAAATGTTTGATTTGGGCTTTTAGACTAATTTGTTTATTTGAACAATTTTTGAGAAGTGCCATGTCCACAGCATTTTTACAACACTTACAGAACAAAACCTAGCTAGCAAGTTTTTACTAGTTCTACTTCTAATTTGAACATACCCCTGAAATTATTTTTTTATCCACTAGTAACAATCTACTACTTAGGATTTAATTTGTTACGAAAGTATTGTAAAAATGTTGTGAACATAGCATTTCTCACAAATTTTTGGTTCAACATTCAACGAACCAAAATTTTGAAGAGGTTGAATTTAATTTTTAATGGGCACAAATTGTTATTTAAGGTGTTCAAGGTTTTTTAGGGTAGTCATGTTGTTGTTGTTGTTGTTTTTTTGTTTTTTGTTGTTGTTGTTTTTTTGTTTTTTGTTTTTTTTTTTAAAAGGGCGATTGAGGACCCATATTAATTTAAAATTCAATTTTTTAAGGTCTATTTAAAAAAAAAAGTTCAAGTCAGGGTGGTCATATGACCACCCTAAACAACACTTGGTGCCGCCCTTGGTCCCAGATTGTTACCAAGAAAATCACAAAGTCCTCCTTCAAAATCAGATGCAAGGTAGAGCCAAGGTTATCGGCGAGTCCAACAGCATCCCAGATTCTCCCCCCTCCCAACCTTTTTTCTTTTTTTTTTTTTTTTTTTTTTTTTTTTGAGAACGGAACTTCATTCATTCAATCATAATAGAATCAAATCCTGATACAAGGCTTCCAAAGCTGGCTCCCACCTTAATTTCTTATATATATATATATATATATATATATATATATATATTGTCTTGAGGTAGTTCCTTTTTTTTTCTTTTTTTCTTTTTTTATATATAATAATTAATACATTATTATTTCTTTTGTATGCCAAACTTCATTTGGAAAAGGAAAAGAATATCTTTATTGCTCTATTATCAATATCTTTTTATGGTTCAAAACTTATAAAAGGGAAAATAAAGGTGAAAAAAATCAAGAAACAATAACTTTACACTCCATTTGTTTTGCTGTAATTTTTTTTATGAAAAATATAAATTTTAACATTTCACAATATTTATTTCATTGTAAAATTTATTAAAGCTGAAAATGTTTTCTGTTGACTATAAATGTTTTTGTGAAATATTGTAAAATGTTTTAACTTTTAAATTTTGATAAAACATTTTATAGAAACACACATAGCTCTCCTCCTTTCCCCCATTTGGTGGCTGGGTCACCACTCGCCAGTGCTGGAGGTTCGTTTGTTGGAGCTGCAAATCACCGGACTTCTAGTACCGCGGCTCAGCGTTTTTAGAGGTTTTTTCTTGAAAAATTTTACATTTCACACCAAACACTTGAAAATATTTATTGAAATTTATTTATATTTTAAATATTTTACATTTGAAAATGTTTCCCACTAACAAGAAAAGTAATTTTCTTTTCATGTATATTACAGTTCAAAAGTGATGAAAAAAAAAACTAATAAATGAAGTAACAAATTCTAAATGTAATTGTTTATTCTTTTTCATGTAAATTTGTATGTAGGTAATAAGATATAGGAATGATTACATAATGTGGGAGAACTAGAGTTCGACCCATTCAAGGCCCAAGCAGAGAATTGTTAGCTCGAGGTCCAGCCTAGACATAATAAGCACCAAGCTGAAATACCTAGGGGCCAATGTATCCTTGGTGACTAGATCTGAATAAACCCCGACCCCACCCACACCCCCGCCCCCCCCCCCCCCTCCCTGGTCCCCCCTGAGGATGGAAATTAGTGCCTTGGGAGAGAGTCTATCAGTTGAGCATAAGATTTGACGTCAGGTACAAGTTACTAGAAAATGACTTCAACAATAGAGCTGAGGGTTCCATTCCTGACACATGATTAGACATGCTAGAACAGTAACCTAGACCCAGAAAGCCAACCAGGCCCCACAAGTGGAGGGACCCACATACACGTAAAATATTTTCCCATCATGAGAGGTCCACTAACGGAAGGGTATAAAAATGAAGGGGTCAATGTTAAGGGTGGGAACATTATTTTGGGGAGAGAAACACTAGAGAAAGGAGAGAAACTAGAAAACAATACATGGGAAAGGTAATCCAGCTCGAGACATCCAAAGAGCACCTCTCTCGCAAATAATCACTACAGAACCATTTTAAACCACCATTCATCAGCCAAACATTTTTTTGGGATCTTCCATCATAGGCTAAACCTAAAATAGAATACAAATTAATTGGGAGTTCAGGCCCAATGAGCCCAAAGTCGTTGGGAATTCATCTCTACACATAATAAACTCAAAATTTTAGCAATGTTTTCATGTTAACTGTCATGTTAGCTATCAAGTTTCATGTTATCTCTCTCTCTCTCTCTCTCTCTCTCTCTCTCTCTATATATATATATATATATAATAAAAGTCACAATTTGATTATTTTATAAGTTTATATTAACTAAGATATTATAATTCACATAAATTGTACCTACTTTAAAAAATATCATATAATAACTTAATCATGTGTAAAAATCTCTACATATAAGAACAAATGTTACTTTCTCCAAAAATCAAATCCTGACTCTATCACTGTGCATGAGCTATACAACAACGAAATTAGTGGCATTCCCATTATTGCATCTCAAGAATTGTCTTTACAAAGAATAGAATATGGAAGAAATGACAGGTAAAATCACATCTATTGTAGATAGGGGAAAGACAATGATATTTGGGATAAACATTATCTATTGTATTATGAGTGATTCTTTTTTTGTTTCACCAATTATAGTTTACTATACATCCTTTATAAAAAAATAAAAAATAAAAAAATCTAAAGTTCAAGAAAATAAAGATAAAAGAAGATGAAAAGAAATAGTTGATGAAGTATAAAATAAAATACTAAAAATGAGACTAATGATTTTTATTCGTGGTATTTGTATCAACATTCCAATCAAACCAAAGCTAAGAATTATTGAAAATACAGTCAATGAAGGCAATGCATAATATGAATTGAAAATCCCAGTAACTATTATAAAGTTTGTGAGAGGTAAAACGTTTTAGTATCCATAAAATATTGACAGAAATTTCAACAAATAACTGATGGCATTGAAGATTTAGGATAAGAAGATGACTTCTAAATGCTAAGAGTATTCGCATCAGGAAATATTATCCCATCCCATTTTACCATCTCAAAAAACTATTTTATCAAATATACCATACCATTTTACAACAAACCCAACATTCCAAATTTTTTTTCCCCATTTTATTTAAATATTCTATTTTATTCCTTTTTTTTTTTTTTTTACTATTTCTCTTTTTCTATTCCTTTTCCTCTCTTTCTCCCTTAATCTCTAGCACTAGTTTCAACACACAGAGCCACACACATAGAGACCCATGATACACCGATCCACCTATCCAAACCCATCACCACACACAGAGCCACACACACACACAAACACAAACCATCAACAGAGCCACACACACACAAACACAAACCATCAAATCATCAACTAAGCCACACACACACAAACCATCAAACCAATCGGAGCCAGCAATAGCCACCACACCCACCAATCGGAGCCAGTAATAGCCACCACACCTCCAAAGAAACCCACCACCGTTGCCTCGTCGGAATCAACGCCGGAACCCAACTCGCCACGCACGACCTCACCACAACCCACCTCCATGCCAGCAAACCCATGACCCACACCATCACCTGACCCACGCCCACGACCCACACCGTCACCCTCAATCACCCATCCCCACCACCACAAAAACCCTCCACCGCATCAAACCCATGAGCTCCACTACATCAAACCCTTGATTCAAGGGAAAATAGAGAGGAAAAAAATGAAAAGGAAGAGAGGGACGAGAGAGGGGGAGGGATTGAATGAGTGAACTAAAAAAAAAAAAAAAAAAGAGATGAGAGTGTGACTGGTGTGAGAGAGAGAGAGAGAGGGAGAGAGAAATTGATAAAGTAAGAACCAATAAAATATTAGTTTTTCTTTTTTACAATACTGCTACAGTGCAATTCTATCTTTAGAATTGCAATGTAGCAGTATTGCAAAATTTTTTGCAATACTTGGTTTTCACAAGTTTGGATGTGAGGGGTTTTTTAGGCCTTTATGTTAAATTTTGCCTACATATGGCATATGACATTCCCAATGTGAATGCTCATGAGAGAATAAATAAATATATAGACAAAGGAACCTAAACAGGAAATGTTATGAAAGCCTACCTCACTTATTAATTTGAGTAGCAGCAGAATCCTTGTACTTGTAATTACAAACTATCAACAACTGATGCGATATAGGGTTCTCTCGCAAAGATCAAGCTAAGCCATGAAATTAAGGATATATATAATTGGATAAAGTTTCAAAAACTAGTAAAGAAAATTATTTTTTATTTTTTTGTCCCTCACGTTATTTGTACATAAATGGAAATTGGCACGGATAGCTTCTTTATTAAATGAAGAAACCATATCATTGACTCTTGAAGTTTACCTTATGAGTTCAATTAGTTCCTTTAATTTCAAGTAAGTGCTATTAATCCCTTAAGTTTAAAAAAATGAACACTATCAATCTTTTTGTTAACTCTATTAGTAATATTGTCTACATGAATGTAATGACAAAAATTGACGGTATATAATGGCATGTTAGCTATTTAATTTTGCTAATGTGTAACCTTTCGTTAATATTTATATATTTAAAAAAAAAAGAAAAAAAAAAAAGATTAGCTTTAGCGCCTCTCTCCCTCCACTTTGTCTGCTCTGCGGTCTTACAAGCCTCCAATCCAATCACCAAATCACATCAAAGGAAACACAAATCTGCTGGCAAAGTAAGTAGATCCACCTTTGACCATTCAAAGTCTTATAAAACTCTCTCTCTCTCTCTCTCTCTCTCTCAAATCAAGTTTCATTGGACAAATATTTATTGATTAGGTGTAAGAAACCCAACAAAAGGATTCATTGAATACAATCTTTCTTGTTAAAAGGCAACCGTCGATCCCCACGAAGATTGGTTGGGCTAGGAAAAAAAAAAACGATCTTTAGCATTTTTCAAAAGAAAACAGATCTGAATATACATAAAGATCCTTCAAGATTAGCCATTGATGGAGATCCGTGGTGATTGGCGAAGGAGGTAGAGATGTTTTGTGCTGCTGATGCATTGGCAATGACAACAGTTTGAATCACCAGTGGCTAATGGTAGTGGGAGTGGCTGAAGTGTTGGGTTAGGGGAAGCTCTATCACTAGATTAATGAACAAATAACTGAACAAGAGAGCTTTTATTAAAACTTAACTCTTTGAATTACAACACTTTACAAGCACTAATGCTTTTACAAGACACACACACCAACTCCCTAGACACCTATGTATTGACACTACACCATAGCTCTTACTAATTTCTTCACTTCACACTCTTCACAAGTCTCTCACTAATCTCCCTAATCTCATACTAGTCTCTCACTAGTCACATACTTTACTTTACTTCACAAGTCTCTCACTTGGTGCTTTTATGACACACTTCACCTTACACACCTCACATCTATTTATACTAGGTGTATGTTGGTTAGAAAACCAACTTGAAGCTTCTAGCACCTTCCTTTTTATTGGCATTAAATGAATGCCACTCTCCAACCTTCTAGAGTATTGTATGAACATGTGGCTAAGTTTTACTTCTTCATAGAAGTCTCTGCAAGGTTGAAATTTATCAACCATCTTGTTGGCTTTATTCTGTGCCAATTTGCTTGTAATTTAAGCACTTAGTAACCCTGTATTTATGTGGGATTATTATAAGGGTACTGTGTGTGTGAGAAGATGTGAAGAAAAACTCAAGTATATGCAAAGAAGCAGAGCTTCGCGGCTAGGACTCGCGGGTGGCTCGCGGCTGCAAGTCACCAACTTCAGGCACGTGAGATGCACGCAGGGAAGCTGAAGGGTCGCGCCAGCTGTAGCACTACAGGACAAAAATCCCAAGCTGGCCAGGCCGTTACGTCGCGACTTGATTTCGCGACTTGGACAAGCCGCGAGACCAAGCCGCCAATTTACCCTGTTTGGCAAGAAACTATCTCTTCGTATTCTCATCTCACCTCACTATATATAGACCCTTATACCCACTAAATTGAGAGAGCTTCCAGAGAGAATTTTGTGAGAGAAAACCCTAGAGAAAAACAAGATTGCCTCATCCCCAATCTTCATCTAAGAAACTCTACAAATTCCTCTCCTCTCTTCCTCTCCATTGTCATACCCTTGAGAGGTCTTTTACCAAATCCTTATCTCACCACACCCACATCTGTGAGAAGGTTTATTTGGTGCTAAGGGAAGTAGTTTGGAAGGAACCAATATACATTGGTTGATGCTATGGTCAAGTAGCAGAATCCGGGAAGCTAAAGAAGAAATAGGTTCGGTGTAACCTCGTTGGAGCAAGAAGCTTGGAGGGCTTAGGTACTTGGGTAGATTAGGCTTGGAGGGTCTTCTGCTGTTCATGTATCCCAACTACATTCTTTAGTGGATTATTTGACTGCTTGGAGGGCGGCGGAGAGGTTTTACACCGAGGACTTCAGTTTCCTCTTCGATAACACATCGTGTGTTGTCCGTGTGTTTGCATATTCCTTCCCTTTATCTTTGACTTATATTTACTGCTGTGGATGTGTTTATATTTGGCTTAGATTGTTTATCAATTCTGTTATAAGCTTATTATCATGTTCCGCACATTAATTGTTTGATATAAAGCTTGAATTGGTATTTTTGTCATTTGGGGTCTAAACGTTCAAGTGTGTTTCGTACCCATATTGAACTTTCAATTGGTATCAGAGCGGGTACACTTGTTGTAGTTTTAATACCTGAGTGTGATCCTTGACCCCTTGTTGAGATGGATAGGTCTCAATCTCTCACTGTTCCACCATTTTTTAATGGTAATAATTATGCATTTTGGAAAGTCCGAATGAGGGCATTTTTGTGTTCTATAGATGAGGATGTGTGGGATGCTGTTGAAATAGGTTGGACAAAGCCGGAGGATGCCAGATCCACTTGGGACAAGGCAGCTCTTGCGGCGGCTAATGCAAACAGTAAAGCATTGAATGCCATTTTCTGTGGTATCTCTCAAGAAGAATTTCACAGAATTTCACATATTACCGTTACTAAGGAAGCATGGGAGATTCTGGAGATGACTTATGAAGGAACCAAGAAGGTGAAAGACACCAAACTTCAGATGTTGACCACTCACTTTGAGCAGCTAAAGATGGATGAGGATGAGTCCTTTGACTCTTTTTACAGTAAGCTAAATGAGGTGGTCGTCAGCAAATTTAATTTGGGGGAAAAGACGGAGGAGTCTAAAGTTGTAAGGAAGATCCTTTGGTCACTACCAGAAAGTTTTCGTGCCAAAGTTACAGCCATTGAAGAGAGCAAAGATCTTGACGACATCAAGGTTCAAGAGCTGGTTGGTTCTCTGCAGACATATGAATTGTCCCTGCCTTCTCAGAAGAAGAGCAAATCACTTGCTCTTAAAACAATTGATGAGAGAGTGGCAGCTTATGACCCTTCGGAAGAAGATGCAGTAGATAAAGATGTGGCGTATCTTGTAAAGAACTTCTGAAAATTCTTGAAACTCAAGAATGGTGGGAAATTTGGTGACAAAGGAAAATTCCAGAGTTCCGGGAGGGAGAAGAAAGAATTCCGAAGGAAGGATGATAGAGATTCCCAATTATCTCAAGGAATCACTTGCTTTGAGTGTAATGGACACGGACACTTCAAAAAGGAATGTCCCAACTATTTGAAGTCTAAAGGAAAGGTCTATGCCACTACTCTAAGTGACTCGGATTCATCAAACTCTGACTCGGAAGAAAGCTATGATGTAGAAGGAAATTTCTCTGCCTTCATGACCATTGCTCATGTGGAATCCTCAGATGATTTGGATACACTTGTGAAGGAACTTGGTGAGCATTCTGATTCGGAGTCTATTGGGATTGTTGAGGAATCAGATGCTGAAGAGGAGATAGATCCAGCTAATCTTCAAGAAAATTACGCCCTACTTCTTGAGAAATCGGGAGAATATACAAGGGTAGCGAAGGCAGCTGTGAAAAAGATGAAAAGGGCTGATGAGGATTACAAAAGTCTCTTGATCAGATATAAAGAAGCTAAGTGTGAGATTGAGACACTAAATGGTGAGTTATCTGAGGCTTACACGAAAGCGAGGTTTCTTGAGCAAGAAGTTGTGCAAGCTCATGCCAAGGTAGATAGGGTCTCCTCCAAGAAGCTAGATGATGTTATTTCATCTCAAAAACTTGCTTCAGACAAGTCCGGGTTGGGATATACCAGAGGGAGCAGCTCATCAGCTAAAGTCACCAAAGAAGTGAAGTTAGTGAAGACCAAGGATACGGTTGTAGAAGAGCTCATCCCTAAGAAAGTTAAGGACGTAAAGAAGAAGAATGTGACTGAGCAACGAATGGTGAATAAGCCCAGAAATCAATCTGTGGTTAAACGTGAAACCAGAGGAAGATCTCTCCCAAGATCACAATGGAGTCCTAGAACGGATTATGTCTGTCACTATTGCGGATTGCAAGGACACACTAGACCCAATTGTCAAAAGCTGAGAGCAGACAACAATGCAAGTGCACCTCGGTCACGAGGAAGAAGAAATGACATGAGGTCTTGGGGTGGGGAGCAGCCAAGAAGTCAAAACCGTGATCCAGGAACTATGGACGTGATGAACATGATCGGTGCCTTCACCAACTGCCTGGAAAGCTTCACACGAAGGTTTGACAGCCCTAACTCTCGTACCCAATCCGTCAAGGATATCACCCCAAACGCACGTGACGTGTGGGTGACAAAGGGTACTCATGCATAAGCATTATAATATGTCCATGCATCAATTCTTCCTATGCTTTGTGGATATGATTTGTTATATGCTTTGTGTCTTTAAGGGTTGATTTTTTTGTGTTGGTGTTTAAAATGTTTTCATTTTTTTTTTCTTTTCAATCTTTTACTGCTTTTATGTCAAAAATCCAAAAACACATAAAAAGTAGAAAATCCAAAATGTTTGATCACTTTGTTGAGTTTTGTCTTAAAGCATGTTTTGCCTTGTACCTTTGTACTTATGGCTTTGTGCATTTAACGAGCTTAGCTTGTCTCTCATGCACTCATATCATTGTGGAAGAAATTCTGAAATTTATGTGACTGTTGTAAATAGATCTTCAACCTTGTCATGAATGATTAGTGAATGGTTTTGTTGATCTTGAGACATGGATAGACTCATGCCTATATATCTTCCCTTTTTTTTTTTTTTTTTTGCTTAAAAGAGATCTCTAAATGTAAATCTCCAAATGAAAAGAGATATAGAGTTGCAAAAGCCTGTCGCACAAACTAGTATTCGACTAGGAAAAAAGGAAAGCAACCAAAATGAAATGTATGAATGATGCCCAAAAAGCCAAAGGCTAACTCATCAATTGAAATATCAAAAATTTCAGGCATCTATCTCTCAATGAGATTTTCTTTGCTTAAAAGTTGCAAATGATATATTGAATATGGAGTCAAATGAAAAGCTTCAAAGTATTGTTATCAAGTACTTGTGGGAGGTCATATATGCATGTTTCTATAATTGAGATAGGTCACATAATCTAGTGCTAGTTGTGTATGCCTTGATTGAATTGATCATTGAAGCTTCACATTGGTCTAAGGACTATCTCATTTTTGATATCCACACACAACACACAAGTCTATGTTTAATGAATGTCATATTCATTTGTGTGATTGTACTTGATTAAATGTGTTTTCACATGCTCAATATTTGTTGATCAAACACAAGAAGATTTTTGAGCGTTTTAGTTTGTTTTTGGAAAGTACTTTGTTTTTACAAAAATGTCAAAAATTTCAAAAACAGTGTTGCCCTGTTTTGGCGACTAAGTCGCGGATAGGTCTAGTCGCATGCTCCAGTCGCGAAACTCTCTCAGAGATTTTCGCGGGTCATTGGCGGGTCAGCATCCCAGTCGTGAAAAAGACTTAGAAATTTTTCCCAAAATTTGAGTTTCTTAATTTTCGCGGCTCAGTGTGGCGACTTGTTCGCGGGTGGAAGGTCCAGTTGCGAGAGGTACTCAGGGAATTTTGCGGCTCATATCGCGACTATCTCACGGGTAGACCTTCCAGTCGTGAAAAACACTTAGAGAAATTTCTCAAGTTTCTTCTCTTCACAGTGTTTCACGGCTTAACCTGGCGACTTACTGGCGACTTGATCTAGTCGCGAAAAACGCGTGTTTTGCATTTTAAAGACAAATTTTAAAACTGTTTTTCAGTTTTTCCCTCAAAATTCAGTGTCTGTTCATCTTCTTCTCAAAATCTCTTTCTCAACACTCCGTGTCTCACTGTAAAAGAATTCATTCTTGCATCATGTCTTCTTCAAACACCAAGAATAATGTATAGGTTTTCTTTCCCTCATTTCATTCTTACTATGTTAACCATTACCTTCTTGTGTTGAACATTGCACATGTGTTCTGCGATATACTGTGTTCAAAAATGGGTTTGCCTAAAATGGTGATAATGTTTGTTTGAGGTTAATGTCTTTTGTTGCTGAGTTTATTTTATATCTTGTCTGTGCTTCAGTATGCTTGTCTCTAGTCTGAGCATTGTTCGTTTGATAGAGTCTCTCTTTACTCATTAGACATATGGATGTGGGGTTTATGTGGTGCACTCTGTATGTGGCCTTGGGTCATTTGTCTTTGGTTCTGTGGTCTTTATAGTTTTTGTGCTCCTTGAAATGTTTCTGTGCTTCAGTGTGGAGTGTGTATCATTTTAACCATTTGTTATCTTGATGTTAAACTGATTCTTGTGCTTGTGATTAAGTGAAATTTTTCTCACATTCTTAACTGAATCTAATCAAGTTGATGTTGGTTCCCTGTGGTATTGCATTTGGTACTTTGCTGTGTGTCTGCTCTCCTACAGATGTCTCGACAATCCTCTAAAGGAAAAGAGGTTATGACAGAAGAAGAAACAGTGTCTGTTGCAAAAAGAACACGGTCTTCCTCATAGCCATCTACTGAACTCAATATTGAGTTGTTCAGAACTCCTCAGCACCTAGATGCTTACTCAAGCATTTTTGACCGGGGAACTCCTATAGTGGAACGGGAGGTCAGATTTGACAATTTGGACACCATTTTTGTCTCTCGGATCTTCAAGGCAAAAGATTGGGCAGCATTATTTGGAAATTTTGTTGATCCGATGATTGAACTAGTGAAGGAGTGTTTCGCCAACACAGTTGATCTTGAGAGTGAACTACATTGTCTGGTAAGAGGAACGAAGTTCATCATTAGTCCAGACACCATAGCTGAACTTCTCCAAATCACACGACTTGCGGATGCCGACCTAACTCCGTATGATGATCGTACTCCAGTGATTCAGGACATTCTCCAAGTTCTTGGTCCTAACCATGACATTTCCAGTGCCGGCACATCCATTAGTACTACCAAGTTTTCACCTGATTTGACAACATTGAAGCTGATTATGTTTTCAAACCTCTATCCATTGATCAACACGGTGTATATAAACCTTGGAAGGGCACAATTTCTATGTGATCTCATCACAAGCACCATCATTGACATCTGTGCCCATATTTTTCACATCATAAGAAAGACAGCAACCCGAACATTAGCACGAGGGTGCCTTCCATTTTGCAGTCTTATTATGAAGTTCGTTCTAAGTGAAGGTGTTACTCCTCCCTCAGTTGGGAACATGATTGCTCGTCCTCGACCAATCTCTATGTTCACTCTACAAGCCAGCAGGAGTCATTCATCCAAAACTCCAAAGAGTGCACATCTATTTTCTGCTACCTCCTCTACTCCTGAGCCACTTTCACCTGTACATGCCACCCATGCTTCACAGCAACCAAGCACTACACAACCACAGTCTACTCCTCAGCCTGACAAGTTGCAAATGCTCTTTGATAACCTCTACAAATGTCTTATGGAAATGGAAAAGAACCTCAAAGATGGTCAGAGAGAGCAGTTGGAGAGATTGGCCATCATGCAAGACCAAATTGATGTATTAGCAGCTCAAGTTGATGGAATTTTTACAAAGTTGCAACACTGACCCTTTGGCCATTCGTGTCAAAAAGGGAGAGATCTTTTGGGGGCAGCTCTTAAGGGGGAGTGCTCATTTTGAGGGGGAGATTTCTTCATCATTTCTTTTTCACTTGATTTTCTGTATATAAAACTTTGATAATTCAAAATACTGTGGTGGTAGTTGCTTATTTCAGCATATATATAGTATGATGTTACTCAGCTTTCATTTATTTATGTTTGTTGGTTTGTACCCATGTTGCTTATGTAAGCTTTAAGGGTTTGTTTTGTTCTTATGCATGTTTGTAGGCCTTTGTGGTTTGTGCCATGCCTTATGCAGCCTTTGTGCTTTGTTAAATCAGTACTTCCAACTAAATGTCTTGCATTTTCTTCTAAGTACTGTCACTCTTGTGCCCTTGTAGGATTTTTCGTAGATGCACTTACTTTGGGTACTATGCATTGGTTGAGTGTTGGTCATTCAAGCGATTTACCTTGTGTTTATTATCTTGAATGTCCGAATGTTCATTCCAAGTGTGAATGAGCATTGTGATCACTTGGCTATAGTGATTACCAGTTTTGGTCTAGCCATGGTCTATTACTTTATTCCATTGTGCATGATCGCATTGTGCTTGCTCCATATGAATTACAAGTTTCTGTATACAATGAACTTATTGTGTTGTTGTGTTTCAGGAGTTACTTGTTCTTATGGTTCTAAAGCTTCGCAGATTCTAGAGTTAGGTGTGAGTGAGTTTTCCAACTGTTCCCAACTCACGCGTTAAGTCTAGAGTTTGTTTTAGGGTTTTGTCACGGAATAGCCAAAAGGGGAGATTGTAAGGTTGAAATTTATCAACCATCTTGTTGGCTTTATTCCGTGCCAATTTGCTTGTAATTTAAGCATTTAGTAACCCTGTATTTAGGTGGGATTATTGTAAGGGTAGTGTGTGTGAGAAGATGTGAAGAAAAGCTCAAGTATGTGCAAAGAAGTAGAGCTTCGCGGCTAGGACTCGCGGGTTGCTCGCGGCTGTAAGTCGCCAACTTCAGGCACGTGAGATGCACGCAGGGAAGCTGAAGATTCGCGCCAGCTATCGCACTACAGGACAAAAGTCCCAGGCTGGCCAGGCCGTTACGTCGCGACTTGGACAAGCCGCGAGACCAAGCCGACAATTTACCCTGTTTGGCAAGAAACTGTCTCTTCGTATTCTCATCTCACCTCACTATATATAGACCCTTATACCCACTAAATTGAGAGAGCTTCCAGAGAGAATTTTGTGAGAGAAAACCCTAGAGAAAAATAAGATTGCCTCATCCCCAATCTTCATTTAAGAAACTCTACAAATTCCTCTACTCTTTTCATCTCAATTGTCATACCCTTAAGAGGTCTTTTACCAAATCCTTATCTCACCACACCCACGTCTGTGAGAAGGTTTACTTGGTGCTGAGGGAAGCAGTTTGGAAGGAACCAATATACATTGGTTGATGCTATGGTCAAGTAGCAGAATCCGGGAAGCTAAAGAAGAAATAGGTTCGGCGTAACCTCGTTGGAGCAAGAAGCTTGGAGGGCTTAGGTACTTGGATAGATTAGGCTTGGAGGGTCTTCTGCTGTTCATGTATCCCAACTACATTCTTTAGTGGATTATTTGACCGCTTGGAGGGTGGCGGAGAGGTTTTACGCCGAGAACTTTGGTTTCCTCTTCGATAACACATCGTGTGTTGTCCGTGTGTTTGCATCTTCCTTCCCTTTATCTTTGCCTTATATTTACTGCTGTGGATGTGTTTATATTTGGCTTAGATTGTTTATCAATTCTGTTATAAGTTTATTATCATGTTCCGCACAATAATTGTTTGATATAAAGCTTTAATTGGTATTTTTGTAATTTGGGGTCTAAACGGTCAAGGGTGTTTCGTACCCATATTGAATTTTCAGTCTCTAGAGTTATCTCATAGAGAAATCCCGGAAAGAGTATCATGGAGAAATTTCCGGAATGCAAGAGAACTTTCTAGAGAATTCCGGAGAGAAGTAAATTAAGTGGAACTCTAGAAGTTTCTAGAGAGAGAGATTGTGTGAGAAGTTCTAGAAGTTTCTAGAATACTCTAGAAATTTCTAGGGACAAGAGAGTTAGTGTTGATTTCTAACACTCACCCTCAACACTGACTCCCCCCAATTTCGCCATTATCGTCATACCATTCCCTCGGCGATTGTTTCAACCCATAAAGTGTTCTTCGTAGCTTGCAAACATTTCTGGTTGGGCTTTGCTCTCAAATCTCTTTGGCTGCTCCACGTAAACTTCTCGATCCAACTTTCCATACAAGAAAGCATTCTTTACATTATCCATTTGCCATAACTTCCAAGATTTAATGGGTTTCATATCCTTGGGCTTTGGCACCTGCTTTAATATGTGAATCTCTTCTTTAATTCTTGGTCGATCCTCCACTAGTGTCCTATGGTGAACACTAGTTTGCCAAGGATGGGTTACTTCTTTAGACTCTGGCTCACCTTCATCTTCAAAAGATTATAACTCGTCAGTTACCACATACTGATCTTTCCTAGTCTACTCCCCCATGATCTTAGGCATTTTCTCTTCAATTTCCTTTGAGACTGTTAGCATTGCTTCCTCTTCCACTACTTCTTCAACTGGCTTTATCACAGCCAGACACGATTCAACAGCCCATTCTTCTTCGCTATCATCTTCTAGGTTGCTTAACGTCACTGTATTTCCTTGAGCTATTCTCCACTTGAATCGACAGTCTTGTGCAAAGTGGCCCATTTTTCCACACTTGAAACACTTGGCATTACGACTTTTGGGACTAGTGGATCGTCGATCATTATTGTTGCAACTTCCTTGAGCTCCTCCATCTTGAAAGCTCTCTTTATCTTCTCTTGGGTCGGTCTTTATATTGACCGCTAAAGAGTGCCTCCTCATCACTCTTTAGTGAGACCCCAACCATTTGCTTGACCAATGCTTCTTGGTCAGCTAGCAAATTTTCCAATTCTACTAATGATGGTGGGACAAACCAACCTTGAATGGCAGCTACAAAACTTCTATATTCAGGTCTCAACCCATGAATGATTATCCTTCTCATTCTTGAATCAGATATATTTGATGCAGGATCTAATTCAGAGATTTCGCGACAAAGAGACTTTACCTTGGTGAAGTATTGCGTGATCATCATATCTCGTTGTGCCACTAACATTAGCTCGTTCTCAAGCAATTATAGCCTTAAATCATTCTTCTTTGAAAATAGTGTTGAAAAGGTGTCCCATGCAGCCTTTGGTGTGTTTACATGTCTGATGTGCTCCAGCATCTCTTCCTCGATGCTTGTCTTGATTGCAAACAAAGCCTTCCCGGCTTTAATCTTCCACTTTCGCAAGGCTTCAGCATTCTCAAGAGGTGTGGTTTCGCCACCAGCCATGATCTCCCACAAATCTTGCCCTTGCAAATATGACTCCATACGAGTCAAACATGTGTTGTAATTCTGGTTATTGAGCCTTCTAATGCTGCCAATAGCTTGGAGGTCCGCCATCACAATTTGGTGAAATCTCTCCCTCTACCAAACAAGCTTGGTCCCAGACCACGAGCTTCACAGTCCCAGACTGTACACGAGCAGAATGCACACCTCCAGAAATACTGTCCTAGACACCACAAACATGGTCCCTAACCGCCTCGCTCTAATACTAGATTGTTGGGTTAGGGAAAGCTCTAACACTAGATTGATGAACAAATGACTGAACAAGAGAGCTTTTATTAAAACTTAACTCTTTGAATTACAACACTTTACAAGCACTAATGCTTTTACAAGACACACACACCAACTCTCTAGACACCTATGTATTGAGACTACACAATAGCTCTTACTAATTTCTTCACTTCACACTCTTCACAAGTCTCTCACTAATCTCACTAATCTCACACTAGTCTCTCACTAGTCACATACTCTACTTTACTTCACAAGTCTCTCACTTGGTGCTTTTATGACACACTTCACCTTACATGCCTCACATCTATTTATACTAGGTGTATGTTGGTTAGGAAACCAACTTGAAGCTTCTAGCACCTTCCTTTTTATTGGCATTAAATGAATGCCACTCTCCAACCTTCTAGAGTATTCTATAAACATGTGGCTAAGTTTTACTTCTTCATAGAAGTCTCTAGAGATATCTCATAGAGAAATCCGGAAAGAGTATCATGGAGAAATTTCCGGAATGCAAGAGAACTTTCTAGAGAATTCCGAGAGAAGTAAATTAAGTGGAACTCTAGAAGTTTCTAGAGCGAGAGATTGTGTGAGAAGTTCTAGAAGTTTCTAGAAGTTTTTAGAATACTCTAGAAATTTATAGAGACAAGAGAGTTAGTGTTGATTTCACAATAGCAACGATAGCAATAGTGACAGCATCACCAGTTGAGAGAGGTGGGAGATAAAGTGTAGAGGGAAGTCACAGGAAAACATGTGGAATATTTTTAACAAAAAAAAAAATAATAATAATAATGATTCACATGCTAGCCTGACAAATTCATCAACATGGCTATTGCCATATAGGCTTACACTAAAGTTAAAAAATGTCACATCATTTTTCCGTAAGTCACATAGACAATAATGTTAACGGTAATTAACTAAAGGACTAATAGTTCTTATTTTTTAATCTAGAGGAACTAATAACACTTATTTGAAACTTAAGAGACAAATAGTGCTCATAAGGTAAACTATAAGGACCAATAGTGTAGTTTTGACATATAAAATGAAATGAATATCTGCTTTATTGTACAGCCCCGGCCAATAGATGGATTGTTTCTAAAGAAAATAACCTCTTCAAACTTCAAAGACTTGTGCGAAGTTGTAGCTGAAAAAGGAAGTACTGAAGTTACAGAGAAGACAAAGAAGATTCTACTGTTACAACGGCTATATTTCAACGGTAACATTAGCCAAAAACAACGATGACATTTGAGTTAGTGACAAACGGCATCGTTTTGGATAAAATGTTTAAGTGTTGTATTAAAGCTGACGACGCCGTTTTAATGACACTCCTTCACTGAGTTGCTTCCTCTAGATTTTTATAGTTAGTTACAGCTGTAATACACAATTAGTTTTGATTACTGGTTTGTTACTAATCTGTTATGAGTTAGTTAGAGTAGATGCTTCTAGAATTAGTCCTAATGTATGCTCTATAAATAGATCGAGCTTATCTATATTGTATTCAGTATGAGCTTGGAATACAATTTCAGAAATATGTTCACAGAAATCTCTCTCTGTTATTGATTTCCACCATTGTTGTGTACTTTTCAAGCTCAAGTTCTTTTAGTAGTCCCACCAAGATTACAAGAATAAGCTTTGGGGAGTATTCACACTGTTAAGACTCTGTATAGATATTGTAATTGGGTTAGTAATAAGTTGTTGGATTGATTGTATCGGATTAGGGACGGTTGTATAGGTAAGCTGGTACAAGGGCTGTTGTACAGTTAGGATGTGGTGGGGGGAAGTTAATTAGAATGGTTAGTAACTGCCAGGAGGGTTAGTAACTGCCAGAAGCTATAGAATTAGCTATTAAAGGACTTGTATCTTGTACATCAGATTCATAACAGAAATAATAGCAGTTTCATTCTTCTTGATTCTCTAATTCTTCTCTCTCTCTCTTCTCTATCCTAAGGAGGACTGGTTTCCTCGAAGCAACCACTCATAATTCCCTAATCTATCTTTTGACGACATCTACCTAGCTCTAACATTGTGTCTCATCTAATTCTAATCCATATGAGTTGGCTACAACCAAGAAAGGGGGGCTTGCATTTTATATTGAGTGACAACGGCAATTACAATTTTGATGTTAAGGTTGGACGTTGTAGATTTGTGGGTTTTGTAAATGATGTGATTAACTGTGAGTGTTTGGATGTGTATTTTTTTTTTTTTTTTTTTGGAATTAAGGAGAAAGAGAAAGACACATTTTATACAAACTTTTATTCTATAATATTCTCCAAAGTTGTTTTTTTTTTTTTTTTTTTCAATTGAATAATTATAGTGGATATGTGTATGCAATTTATAACTGTTGATTTTTATGATGAACTCATTACTAATAAAATTCTATAACAATTATGTTGTAATACATATACAACATTTTCCAAAACTATCTTATATAAAATATTTTAATATTACCTGTGCATCGCACGGATAACTTACTAGTTATATATAAATGGAAACATCATAATTTTTTTTCTGGCAAATTTGTTTTTGATGACAATAACTTTAATCCCATAAAGGTAAAGTTTGAAACAATTGAAAACTATGAGCTACTTATGTCCACAAAATTTGCCAACGGGAAGTCTTCCTTACAAAGTTACTAAATTGCCAAAAAAAAAAAAAAAAAAAAAAACGAAATGTCATTAATATAAGAAAACCGATATGTTAATGAACAAAATTAATCTGATATTATTTTTTCACTTAATGACCATTTAATCGAAAACATATTCTTATAAAAATAATCCAACACATAGTGACTATAACTTCCAACAGCTGAAAAAACAACTCAAAAGACAAACAAAAATTGTAAGACACCATAACAAGACTTAATAGCTATAAAGTTTATTTTCAAGATAAAAGACTAATTAACTAATACCACATATTTCAAAGTAACTTTATTAATCAAGAAAATACAAGAATTTTGCGGTAACGCAAACTCTTCCTCAAGCAATCTGCAACTCCATCTGTGGCAGTAATCTATAACTTCCAAGGAGTGCTAAAATATTGATGTTTTAATAATGCCTTCCATCTGTGCCAAGGTTTATCATAGAATGCATTCAAATCTTCACAATGTTGGCAGTAAACAGAGTTCATATCACGCGTGAAGATTCCCCTATTAAGTTTGTTAATCATTGATGTCGCCTAGGCAATTAACAATGATTCCCTTATCACTAAGTAAATCCACGTCTTTGTCAGTATTAATAAGACGATCCAGTATTAGGTAGAAATCTGTAATGTATCTTTTTCTTCTATAATAACATTGCTCTAATGCCATAATATTTCGGATTCGAGCTTCTGTACGTTGCTCCTGGAACTCTTAAGATTGGGATTTTCAATACTCCATTTTGGAAATTTATGAGGCCCAGGAAGCGTTCACTCAAAACCACCTCGAATTTTACTCCGGCCTCACGCAGTTGTGTTGCAGAGTACTTAAGAAACACTGATTTAATGTCTCTATGTGGTAGCTTGTCGGGTGGAGGTAATGCAAAGAATCTAAGCAGATCGGTGAAGTGTTGTATTTCCCTTTCGGGGGCTTTATTATTGAAAGTTCAAAATGTGTATGGAACACCCTTAAACGTTTAGACCCCAAATTACAAAATTACCGATTCAAGCTTTATATCAAACAATTAATGTGCGGAACATGATAACAATCTTATAACAGAATTGATAAACAATCTAAGCCAAATATGAACACATCCACAGCAATAAATATAAGGCAAAAATAAATGGAAGAAAGATGCAAGCACATGGACAACACACGATGTGTTATCGAAGAGGAAACCGAAGTCCTCGGCGTAAAACCTCTCCGCCGCCCTCCAAGCGGTGATAAAATCCACTAAAGAATATAGTTGGGATACATGAACAGCAGAAGACCCTCCAAGCCTAATCTACCCAAGTACCTAAGCCCTCCAAGCTTTTTGCTCCAACAAGGTTACGCTGAACCTATTTCTTCTTTAGCTTCCTGGATTCCGCTACTAGACCATAGCATCAACCAATGTATATTGGTTCCTTCCAAACTACTTCCCTTAGCACCAAATGAACCTTCTCACAAATGTGGGTGTGGTGAGATAAGGATTTGGTTAAAGACCTCTCAAGGGTATGACAATGGAGAGGAAGAGAGTAGAGGAATTTGTAGAGTCTCTTAGATGAAGATTGGGGATGAGGCAATCTTGTTTTTCTCTAGGGTTTTCTCTCACAAAATTCTCTCTGGAAGCTTTCTCAATTTAGTGGGTATAAGGGTCTATATATAGTGAGGTGAGAAAAGAATACGAAAAGACAGTTTTTGCCAAACAGGGTAAATTGGCGGCTTGGTCTCGCAGCTTGTCCAAGTCGCGAAATCAAGTCGCGACATAACAGTCTGGCCAGCCTGGGACTTTTGTCCTGTAGTGCGACAGCTGGCGTGACCCTTCAGCTTCCCTGTGTGCATCTCACGTGCCTGAAGTTGGCGACTTGCAGCCGCGAGCCACCCGCGAGTCCTAGCCGCGAAACTCTGCTTCTTTGCACATACTTGAGCTTTTCTTCACATCTTCTTACACACTACCCTTACAATAATCCCACCTAAATACAGGGTTACTAAGTGCTTAAATTACAAGCAAATTGGCACGGAATAAAGCCAACAAGATGGTTGATAAATTTCAACCTTACAATCTCCCCCTTTGGCTATTCCGTGACAAAACCCTAAAACAAACTCTAGACTTAACGCGTGAGTTGGTAACAGTTGGAAAACTCACTCACACCTAACTCTAGAATCTGTGAAGCTTTAGAACCATAAGATCAAGTAACTCCTGAAACACAACAACACAATAAGTTCATTGTACACAGAAACTTGTAATGCAAATGGAACAAGCACAATGCGATCATGCACAATGGAATAAAGCAATAAACCATGGCAAGACCAAAACAGGTAATCACTATAACCAAGTGATCACAATGCTCATTCACACTTGGACTGAACATCCGGACATTCAAGATGATAAACACAAGGTGAATCGCTTGAATGACCAACACTCAACCAATGCACAGTACATGAAGTATGTGCATCTAGGAAAAATCCTACAAGGGCACAAGAGTGACAGTACTTAGAAGAAAATGCAAGACATTTAGTTGAAAGTACTGATTTTAACAAAGCACAAAGGCTGCATAAAGCATGGCACAAACCACAAAGGCTGCATAAAGCATGGCACAAACCACAAAGGCTGCATAAAGCATGGCACAAACCACAAAGGCCTACAAACGTGCATTGAAAACAAACCCTTAAAGCTTACAGAAGCAACATGGGTACAAACCAAACCAAATAGAAAAAAATGCTGAGTAACATCATATTATATATGCTGAAATAAACAACTAACACCACAGTATTTTGAATTATCAAAGTTATACACCAAACAAATCAAGTGATAGAGAGATGATAAAGAAATCTCCCCCTCAAAACAAGCACTCCCCCTCAAGAACTACCCTCAAAAGTTCTCCCTCTTTTTGACCGGAATGGCCAAAGGGTCACTGCTCCTGGTTGGTGGAGAAGCTGTCAATCTTAGCTGAAAACAAATCAATCTGATTCTGCATTACTATCATCCTTTCAGTCTGCTGACTTTAAACTTCTCTGAGTCCATCAAGTCTTTCCATGATGATCTGAAATGCATCATGAGGAGGTGCTGCTGATGAAATTGAGGCTCTACTCCTCTTTCTTCTGCTCCTGGGTGTGACTGATTATTCTGCATCTTCTGCTTCAGTCTCTATTGGATCCCCTTGCTCTTCACCACCCGGAAGATGACTTTATATCCTTGTGATGGTAAATTTGTTTATTGCTGATAGTGGAGTCAGGGGACTGATATCTTGAGGAATTCTAACACCTTTCGCTCTGAAGATCCTCATAAGAAGACTAGGAAAGACCAACTTTACCCTAGCAGTAGTTTTAGTCTCATCCAAGATGGTGTCATTAATGTGTGAGCTGATGTCAATGATGACTTTCTCCTTGAGCTCCATGAGAAATATAGCTCTGGAATTAGTAAGAGTGATCATCTTTCTTATGGGATACAAATTGAACATCATGATGGTGGTCAAACATCTCATGTCTGCAGGGAAGGCATTAGTGTTGAGACATCTCCCTTCCTTAGTACCACCAATCCGAGCCTGGACAGTATCTAGGGACATCATCCTGTGTTTGAAGTTGATGAACTCATACTCCTCTAAACCCTCAAGACCAAGGACCTTATCAATGTCATGTGCGTCTAAGGTGAACTCATGTCCTCTGACCCAGCAGTTCATCTCTTCATCCTTTATGATTACATTTGCATAGAATTCCCTTATTAAGGGATCATAGACTGCAGGTAGATCACTCAACAACTTCTCCCATCCTCTTCCCTCAAAACACTCTGGAATGAAGGTGTCCTTCAAATCATGTAAGTCAACAAATCTCTCCTGGATAATGGTACCCTTTATGAAGAAATCTCTGTATCTCTCAAAGTGCTTGACAGACCTAAGTAGATTAGGGTCCATTTTCATTCTTTTGTCAGCTTTCTTAGCAGTTGTTTTCTTCTTTGAAGGAGATGCAGCCATCTGTAAACAAGTAGAAAAAAGGCCACAACAAGACATAGCACAGAATGGGGAAATGCACACATATTAGTAACAAGCTAGTTACACAGTGATAAAAAGAGTGACTAGACACAAACACAGAATAAGCACAGTTGATAACCAAACATTGGATATAACCAGATAACCAATTTTAAACTGAATAATGCAGACAAATTCAGATAAATTTGTTCAAAAGAGAGTGAGTCATGACCCATTGGTTATGAACAATGCAAAAAGAAAAGAAAAACATGTAGCAACACCTACAAGATATGGTGATTTTAGAATCAAAATAATGCTAACCATAATCACCTAAAGGCACAACCAAACAGATAACCTTAGAGCCAAAAAAAAAACATTGCAAAAAACCCCACAACCATATGCCCAAAAATAAACAAACATATATCAATGCTCAGACTAAGGATTAGTAACCTGAGGTAAACTAATAACCCTAAACACAGTATTGCAACAAAAACAAATAACAGCACACACTCATTCTCAACAATATATGCAAACCCATGTTCGAGCTCCTCAAAAACACAAACCAACAACACAACACTCATATTCAAGAGAACAACAATGAAATCATGATGAATGAAGTGAAGACAAGAAAACCCATACCTTTTTCTTGGTGTTTGATGAAGACATGAGGAAAAATTTGAAAGCTTTTTACAAAAAAGACACGGACAGTTGAGAGAGAGATTTTGGGAAGAAGATGAACAGTCACTGATATTCGAGGGAAAAACTGAAAAACAATTTTAAAATTGTCTTCAAAACGCAAAACACGCGTTTTTCGCGACTGTATCAAGTCGCCAGATTAATCTGCGAAACACTGTGAGGGAAAGAAATCTGAAAAATTTCTCTAAGTGTTTTTCGCGACTGGAAGGTCTAACCGCTAGATAGTCGCGATATGAGCCGTGAAGATCCCTGAGTACCCCTCTCAACTGGACCTTCCACCCGCGAACAAGTCGCCACACAGACCCGCGAAAAATGTAAAACTCAAATTTTGGAAAAATTTTCTAAGTCTTTTTCGCGACTGGGATGCTGACCCGCTAGTGACCCGCGAAAATCTCTGAGAGAGGTTCGCGACTGGAGCATGCGACTAGACCTACCCGCGACTTAGTCGCCAAAACAGGGCAACACTGTTTTTGAAAATTTTGACATTATTGCAAAAACAAAGTACTTTCCAAAAACAAAACAAAACACTCAAAAATCTTTTTGTGTTTGATCAACAAAGATTGAGCTTGTGAAAACACATTTAATCAAGTACAATTACACAAATGAATATGACATTCATTGAACATAGACTTGTGTGTTGTGTGTGGATATCAAAAATGAGATAGTCCTTAGTCCAACGTGAAGCTTCAATGATCAATTCAATCAAGGCATACACAACTAGCACTAGATAAAGTGACCTATCTCAATTATAGAAACATGCATATATGACCTCCCACAAGTACTTGATAACAATTCTTTGAAGCTTTTCATTTGGCTCCATATTCAACACATCATTTGCAACTTTTGAGCAAAGAAAATCTCATTGAGAGATAGATGCCTGAAATTTTTGATATTCGAATTAATGAGTTAGCCTTTGGCTTTTTGGGCATCATACATTTTATTGTGGTCGCTTTCTCTTTTTCCTAGTCGAATACTAGTTTGTGCGACAGACTTTTGCATCTCTATATCTCTTTTCATTTGGAGATTTACATTTAGAGAGCTCTTTAAAGCAAAAAAAATAAAAAGTGGGAAGATATATAGGGATGAGTCTATGCATGTCTCAAGATCAAGAAAACCATTCACTAGTCATTCATGACAAGGTTGAAGATCTATTTTCAACAGTCACATAGATTTCAAAATTTCTTCCACAATGATATGAGTGCATAAGAGACAAGCTAAGCTCGTTAAATACACAAAGCCATAAGTACAAAGGTACAAGGCAAAATATGCTTTGAGACAAAACTCAACAAAGTGATCAAACTTTTTGGATTTTCTACTTTTTATGTTTTTTTGGATTTTTGACACAAAAACAGTAAAAGAATGATAAAAAACATAACATAAAGAACAATGTGAAAACATTTGAACCAAAGACAAACACACACACAACAAAAAAATATCTAAAAACTAGCAAGAAGCACACAACCAAGCATATACACAAACATAGGAAGTATTGATGCATGGACATGTTGTAATACTTATGCATGAGTACCCTTTGCCACCCACACGTCACGTGCGTTTAGGGCGATATCCTTGACGGATCGGGTACGGGAGTTGGGACTGTCAAACCTTTGTGTGAAGCTTTCCAAGCAATTTGTGAACGCACCGATCATCTTAATCACGTCCATCATTCCTAGTTCACGGTTTTGGGTTCTTGGTTGCTCACCACCCCAAGTCCTCATATCATTTCTTCTTCCTCGTGACCGGGGTGCACTTGCATTGTTGTCTGCTCTCAGCTTTTGACAGTTGGGTCTGGTATGTCCTTGCAATCCACAATAGTGACAAACATACTCTGTTCTAGGACCCTGCTGCTGTCTTGGGAGTGAACTTCCTCTAGCTCCATATCTGGATTCTGATTGATTACTGGATTTATGTAATGCCCGTTGATCAGCCACATTCTTCTTCTTCTCAGCCTTAATTTTCTTAGGACTGGACCTATCCACAGTCGTCTCCTTAGCCTTTACAAACTTCACTTCTTTGGTGACATTTGCTGATGAGCTACTTTCTCCGACGTATCCCAATCCGGACTTGTCTGAGGCATGTTTTTGAGATGAAATAACATCATCTAACTTCCTGGAGAAGACCCTATCTATCTTGGCATGAGCTGCCACTACCTCTTGCTCAAGGAATCTCACTTTTGTGTAAGCTTCTGATAGCTCACCATTAAGTGCTTCAATCTCACATTTTGCCTCCTTGTATTGTGCCAAGAGACTTTTGTAATCTTCCTCAGCCCTCTTCATCTTCTTAATGGCTGCATTAGCCACCTTAGCATATTCACCAGTCTTCTCAAGGAGTGAGTTGTAAGTCTCTTGCAGTCCCACTGCTTCTCCAACTTCCTCATCTTCTGACTCCTCAACTATTCCAATAGACTCCAAACCAGAATGTTCCCCAAGCTCCTTCACAAGTGTACCCAAATCATCCGAGGTCTCCACATGTGCAATGGTCATGAAAGCAAAGTAATTTCCTTCTTTGTCACAGCTATCTTCAAAGTCAGAATTTGATGAATCAGCATCACTCAAGGTAGTGGCATAGACCTTTCCTTTTGTCTTCAAATAACTGAGACATTCCTTTTTGAAGTGTCCATATCCATTACACTCGAAACACACAATGTCCGAAGAAGATTGAGATTCCTTCCCTTCTTTCCTCGTAAACTCTTTCCTATCACCTCTTGAAGATGAAAATTTCCCTCTGTTGAATGGTTTCCCACTGTTCTTCATCTTCAGGAATTTTCGGAAGTTTTTCGCAAGATATGCTACTTTCTTCTCCACTCCATCTTCTTCGGAAGGAACATCCATTCTTTCGGTGATGGTTTTAAGAGCAAGCGATTTACTCGTCTTGTGGGAAGGCAGTCCAAGCTCATACGTTTGAAGTGACCCAATGAGCTCTTGGATCTTAATTTCATCCAAATCCTTGCTTTCCTCTATGGCGGTGACCTTTGCTCGAAAGCTCTCGGGTAAGGATCTCAAAATTTTTCTCACCACTTTAGTATCTTCAATCTTCTCACCAAGATTGAGCTTAGCAATGACAATTTCATTGAGCTTCCCATAGAATGAATCAAACGATTCATCTTCACCCATCTTGAGCTCTACAAATTTAGTAGTAAGCATTTGGAGCTTTATGTCCTTCATCTTCTTAGTCCCCTCATAAGTTGTCTCCAAAATCTCCCAGGCTTCCTTGGCCACTGTCATGTGAGATATCCTGTGGAATTCATCTGGAGACACACCACAGAAAATAGCATTTAACTCTTTACTGTTAGCATTGGCTGCCGCAAGAGCTGCCTTATCCCAAGTAGATTTAGCAGCCTCCGGCCTAGTCCAACCGACTACAACCGCATCCCAAACGGTGTCATCAATAGAGCATAGAAATGCCCTCATTCTAACTTTCCAGAATGCATAATTATTACCATAAAAAAATGGTGAAATAGTGAGAGATTGAGACCTATCCATCTCAACAAGGGGTCAAGGATCACACTTAGGTATTAAAACCACAACAAGTGTACCCGCTCTGATACCAATTGAAAGTTCAAAATGGGTATGAAACACCCTTGAACGTTTAGACCCCAAATTACAAAATTACTAATTCAAGCTTTATATCAAACAATTAATGTGCGAAACATGATAACAAGCTTATAACAGAATTGATAAACAATTTAAGCCAAATATAAACACATCCACAACAGTAAATATAAGGCAAAGATAAAGGGAAGAAAGATGCAAACACACGGACAACACACGAAGTGTTATCGAAGAGGAAACCGAAGTTCTCGGCGTAAAACCTCTCCGCCGCCCTCCAAGCGGTGATAAAATCCACTAAAGAATATAGTTGGGACACATGAACATCAGAAAACCCTCCAAGCCTAATCTACCCAAGTACCTAAGCCCTCTAAGCTTCTTGCTCTAACGAGGTTACGCCGAACCTATTTCTTCTTTAGCTTCCCGGATTCCGCTACTAGACCATAGCACCAACCAATGTATATTGGTTCCTTCCAAACTGCTTCCCTTAGCACCAAATGAGCCTTCTCACAAACGTGGGTGTGGTGAGATAAGGATTTGGTCAAAGACCTCTCAAGGGTATGACAATGGAGAGGAAGAGAGTAGAGAAATTTGTAGAGTCTTTTAGATGAAGATTGGGGATGAGGCAATCTTGTTTTTCTCTAGGGTTTTCTCTCACAAAATTCTCTCTGGAAGCTCTCTCAATTTAGTGGGTATAAGGGTCTATATATAGTGAGGTGAGAAAAGAATACGAAGAGACAGTTTTTGCCAAACAGGGTAAATTGGCGGCTTGGTCTCGCGGCTTGTCCAAGTCGCGAAATCAAGTCGCGACGTAACGGCCTGGCCAGCCTGGGACTTTTGTCCTGTAGTGCGACAGCTGGCGTGACCCTTCAACTTCCCTATGTGCATCTCACGTGACCCTTCACCAAATGTGTATTCTTAGGATATCATTTTATAGTTAAAGGTTACAAAGTCATGGATCTTCACACACATTCAGTGTTTATATCAAGAGATGTATAGTTTCATGAGTCTATATTTCCCTTTCAATCCCAAGCTCCTTATTGTCTATTGACCCTTTTGACACTTGTTTTGATTATATTTCCTTGCCTATATTACCTACTCCTTTACCTGATGAACTTACTTCACTCAACCCTGATTCACCTATAGCAGATACTACCACTAATGCAAATACTGCAACTGCTACAGATTGCACTCTTGCAGATTGCATTAATTCTGCAGAGTGCATTTCCTCACAGATTTCTCCTTCCCCTAATGCACACCTTCCATCATCAAATTCTTTTCCTATTCTAGTCACTATTGCATCCTCTATTCCACCTAGAAAATCCATTAGAGTTCATAAAATCCCTTCATACTGTTGAGGGTCATTTTTTGTGAAACCCGAATAGAATGAAGGAAGCCCAACCCAGCAACGCAGGTAGCAAATAGAAATGGCAAGTATAGAATAAAACCATTAAGCCCAAGCAGCAGGAATAATGGATCACAGGTCCATAGAATAAATAAATGGGCCTTGAGGAAGCAAATGGGCTCAAAAGAGCCCGAAAAGAGAGAAATAGAAAATAGCAAACCCATGGGCAGTGTATGATGTGAAAAAGTAAGAATAGGTCATGGCAGGCTCAAAGCAATGTAAGCAAAGAGAGTAGGGGATTGTTGGCAAGCCCACAAACCCCAGGAATGAGTATGAAGTAATTAGGCCGAGGAAGCCCAATGAAGTTAGTAAAAGCCCATGGGAACACAAAATTAGGAACAGGACCGAGGAAGCCCAAGACAAGCAAATGGGCCGAGGATGCCCAAGAAAAAACAAAAAGGGACACAGAATCCCATAAGTAAGAAAACCCATGGCCATGCTAAGCCACTGGAGAAAATAAGCGGCAGTCTTGAAAAGGCCCTGTAGGATCAAGTCATTACAGCAGGAATGACAGAGTAGTATGGCAGGACATGATGGCAACAAGAAATAGGCTGAAAGAAATGTAAAGTCCAGTATTAAATAAAGCCCAACTCCTAATGGGAACAGGGAATTATAAAACAACCCACATAAAAGGTCGAAGAAGGGCAGCAGACTGTGCAAGCAAGCCTCCAGACCGTGGCAAACGCATGAGTAGTAGGCAGATTTTGGACATACATGAAAGGGAAGCCCGCACAAGGCCCAGGCACCACCAGCCTATACCCAGCCAATATGGGACATGGTGGGGTCATGGATTAGAAGTAAGGGGGTATGGTTTGGTGGTGGGGAGAGAGGAAAAGACCTATTCTGTGACTCATGCCCAAGCTCTTTTGGGGGATACGTCCCGCTGGGATGATAGACCACCCAAAAAAAGCAAGGTTGAGGGGGGAACCGTTAGGTGCATGCCATGAGGGATAGAGTGAGAAGACACATATATCATGGCAGGAAAGGGTGCCATGGCAGACTAATGAATAAAACAACCTGCCTTTGTTTGGCAAGGGAGAGTGGCACACAGACGAACCCTTGGTGGTCGGCAAGTACACCCAGACCAAACAAAGGTGGTTAAGGGGCAAAATAGTAAAATTTAGTCACGGCAAGCACTATAAGAAGACCCTTGCTGTGCCCAGAAAAAGAGATCGAAAAATAGGGGAAGATCATGAAATAAGAAAAGAAAGAAAGTAAAAACAAAGGAAAGAAAAAGATAAGAGAGAAAACAGAAAACAAAGAGAGTTAATACGGTGGGCATGCACTAGTAGGCCATTTCCCTCTTTCCCCCTCAAGATCCTGCTCTCTTCCAAAAAGTAAAAAGGATTCCTTTGGGCATTAACCATTCAGGTCCGGTTCACTCAAAGCCATTAATCCCCACAACAAGATCTTTCCTGGGAGATTATTTGCATTGAGAGGAGGCGTTCTTCCCTCTTTGGTTTTGCTTCTACAGACCAAACTTAACTTGATTTTGTGTTCATTCTTGATTAACTCATATTATCATTCACTCCTTCACTTTCTTTGTAAAAGTCATTGTTATCACTGTGATTATGTCTCATAAATAGGGATTACTTGGTCATTTTCTATTAAATAGTCAGAGTACTCTATTTTGTTGTTATTATTATATCTGCCTGCCGTAACTCATCTGAAATAGCTCTGCCTGCAATAAGCACACTCCTGGCAGACGAGGCATAGTTTGTGCACAAACCGGCCCAAATTGAGTTGTAGTTGGATCGGTCTCAACTCTCTTACTCAGAAACATATGGGCCCACTATACCGCAGGAGGCAGCCTAGCCCAACACACAACATAAAAAAAGGCCCCTACATTAAATTGGTGACTTCGCTGGGGTGTTGAGAAATAGATTAGAGACAAGAGCCCTCGCAACCAAATGCATCCAAAGTCCAAGATAACATGAAATATGAGTGTCATGCCCTCGCAAGCAGAATCTAGGCCAACGATGCCTCACCAACAGTAGCCTAGCTAGGTAGAGGGTGCCAACGGAATGGGGGTTGGACCCCAACCTCCTCCAAGAATCCCCGCAGACAACGCCAACACCTTCGTTAAGGTGTTGCAGGCTCTGCAGCACTCGCAACAACAAATGATGGAAGAAATCTATCAACTAAAAATAGACAGAACGAAGGAAAAAGGAAGCCAGCATGACCCAGAACATATGGCTGACAAGGAAGAAACACCAGCAGGAGGTGTCCCACAAAATGCGGATCAATGTTTTATTACTATGGCAGAAATAGCGGCTCTCCTAGAGTAAGAGAGGGCCAGAGGACTCAAGGAGAGATTCTATGCACGAAGGCCTCCATACCCACTAAAGGTGCTCAGTAAATCATACCCTGAGAGGTATGAGCCACGAGCTTTTGCGCAGTATGACGGCAGGAAGGGAAGTACTGTTGAGCACGTGAGCAAGTTCATTGATACACTTGGTCCTTACACTGCAGACAAAGACTTGTGTCTTCGAGAATTTTCTAAATCACTGTGTGACTGGGCTTACACCTAGTACATTGGCTTAAAGCCAGGATTGATCCCAACATGAGATGACATGGTGGACGTATTTTGTACTAAATATTTCCATGGAGAAGAAATGGTAACACTCGCGACTCTATAAGCAACCAAGCAGAGGAATGGCGAAGACTTGATGGAGTACATCAAGAGATTCAGGAACATAACACTTGATTGCTATGACCATTGCGAAGAAAGGACATTGGTAGAGATGTGTATGACGAATATGATCAGGGAGTACAGGGCAGTCTTGGAGAACTTAGAAATCTCCCAGTTTGCACAGTTGTTGCAAAAGGCAAGAAAAACTGCCCAGTCCGTAAAACCAAGCACGGATAAGAAAAGCGCTTCGCAAGCCATGACAGTGTCCACTGGAGAGCGGAGAAGGAAGACCGATGGAGAGAGTACGATACTCCACCACCAATACCATGCACTTCAAAGGAGCTAGACGTATTGTTAGACAAGTGGATAGCAGATGGAGTTTTCAAACCTAATTAGGTTGCTAGGGAGCCCACAAATGAGGAACAGAGGGACCCACATTTTTGTCATTTACATAATTACGTGCAACATCCTACCGTAGAATGTTGGGTGCTCCGCAGACTAGTCCACCGCAGGATCAAAGAAGGGACTCTAGAACTATCCCAGCAGGAAGTCCAAAGAAACCCACTCCCAAACCATAAATGGAAGGGTGTAGCAGTGGTGGTAATCTACGCGAACCCAGGAGAGGACGAAGAAGAAAACCTAGCCTTGCCTGCAATGGCCATTACCACTTTACAATAGAGCTCCAAGTTCAAAAATTTGTTTGACCACCTAGGACTCATAGCAAAGGAGAGAAAGGTAGCCACAGAGGCTTTGGTGAGCATTGCCCCTGGTGTAAGAGTAGAATGTCTGTCGGCAGAAATCCCAGATGACAGGGCTCTTTTACAGGAGTCAACTGAAATCACTTTTAGTGATGAAGATATGGAGGTGGGACACCCAGATCATAGGAGACCCCTATACTTAGCGGCGTCCATAAATTAAATCCCCATAAAGAGAGCCTTGGTAGATACAGGTGCCTCTGTGAATCTCATTCCGTTGAGCACTTTACAAGCTGCAGGAATTTCAAAAAGAAGGATTCAGGGGTGCCCAATGGAAGTGACAGGGTTCGGCGGAAGGGGCGAGTACACCATAAGCAGTAGGCCCCATAGCTTCTTTAGCTCGATTCCACGTGTTGAAAACAGAAGTATCCTATCAGGTGCTTTTGGGAAGGCCATGATTGCACAAACACCGATTGGTCCCATCCACCTATCACTAGTGCGTGAAAGGAAGTATGAATGGTAGGATGATACGCATAGCTGCAAACCCCTCACCGTTTGAGCAGATAGAGGCCCATTTAGTAGAAACTATGTTCTATGATCAATGGGCTCCATCTGGGGAAGTCTCAGTATCAAAGCCACGAGGTACCTTCGTGCCTAAGTGGGAAGACATCCAAGATGACCTAGAGCCTGATCTAAGGGAATTATTGGCAAGAAAGAGGAAAAGGAGAGAAGCGCCTACCGCAGGATCGGATGACACACCCCAATGTGTCAAGGTCCGAGGCCCTGATGGCAGGATTATATACAAATTATGAAGGCGCGCGGGGCCCGCAATTGAAACACAGACGGGACCCACCCAGGAATGGCAGCACGAGAATTTGGCGTGTTGCATGGTTCAAGAAAGTTCAGAGGAAGAAAAGAACAAGGAGGAAAGCAAAGGAGTTGTGGCAGAAAAAGAGGTACAAGTTACGGTAGAAGAAAAAATGGAAGAAGTTGACCTGGGGTCTGCTTTGCAAGGACCGAGGCTCATCTCAATTAGTGCAAGTTTGAACAGAAAAACAAAAATCAGAACTGATACTGCTGTTGAAAGAATTCAAAGACATCTTCGCATAGGACTATAGTGAAATGTCAAGGTTAGACCCTGGGCTAGTTATACATACATTAAATGTGGACCTAGAGGCCAGGCCAGTGGCCTAGCCTGCCAGGATATTTCACATGGAAATAGAAGGGTAAATAGTCAAAGAAGTGCAGAACTTGCTAGCCGCAGGATTCATCAAGCCTATTCAACACCCTCGCTAGCTATCCAACATAGTGCTAGTAAAGAAGAAGAACGGCCAGATAAGGGATTGTGTAGACTTCAGAAATCTCAACAAAGCCTGTCCAAAGGACGAGTTCCCATTGCCAAATATAGATTTACTGATAGATTCTGCGGTAGGAAGTGCCATGTTCTCATTCATGGATGATTTCAGTGGGTACAACCAGATCAGAATGGCACCAAAGGATGTGGAGAAAATTGCTTTCAGAACACCCATGGGAAATTTCTACTACATTGTGATGCCCTTCGGGTTGAAAAACGCAGGTGCAGCTTATCAACGAGCAATGACGACCATATTTCACGATATGATGCATCAAGAGTTAGAAGACTATGCGGACGACATAATGGTTAAGTCCAAGAGGAGAGAAGAGCACTTCTATGTGTTGAAAAGGGTATTCGAAAGATGCAGAGCCTTTAAATTGAGAATGAACCTTTTCAAATGCGTATTTGGAGTGTCCTCCGGGAAATTCTTGGGTTTCCTGGTTCACAGCAGGGGAATAGATGTAGACCCAGCCAAAGCCACGACCATTACAACTATGAGACCTCCAGCCACGGTAAGGGAACTAAAGAGCTTCTTAGGAAAAGTCTCGTATATCCGGAGATTCATCCCTGTGTTGGCATCAATCACTTCGGCTTTCACCAAGTTGCTTAGGAAAGGGTAAAGTTTTGAATGGGGAGAAGCGCAGCAGAAGGCCTATAAGAGGCTGCAGCAGATCATGATGAACATCCCCACAGTGTAGGCCCTAATCCATAAAAAGCCATTGCTACTTTACATGGCCACCAATTCGTATGCCATTGGTGCATTAATCGTCCAAGAAGATGGAGGCGGCGTCAAGCAACCAGTGTACTACATCAGTCGCACCTTAAAGGATGCAGAAACTCGTTACCCAAGGGCAGAAAGAGCGTGTTTGGCTATTATGTATGCCTCACAGAGGTTACGCCATTATTTCTTGGCCTACGAAGTATGGCTGATGACCAAGTCCCATGCCATCAAAGCTTTGTTACAGCAACCAATCCTCTCTAGCAGGATATCCTAGTGGTTGTTACAATTGACACAGTACGACTTGAGAATGGGGGTGACTAGGGCGGTGAAAGGCCTGGCTATAGCAGACTTATTGGCACAGTTTCCAAGAGAGGAAGAATTCCCACTGGGCGATTAAGTTCCAGGGGAAGTAGCCATGGCAGAAGAGGTCAGAGAACAATGGGTAATGAAATTTGATGGGTCTTCTACCGCCCAGTCTAGAGGAGTGGGAGTAGTTTTGTACCATGAAGAAGATAAGGCAGTAGCACTATCATTCAAGCTAGAATTCCCCTGTTCAAACAACATGGCAGAATACGAAGCCTACCTAATCGGGCTGGCCACAACTCTTGAAATGGGAGTCAAGCATTTGAGGGTGCTGGGTGATTCGAACTTAGTGGTCTGCCAGACCAAAGGGAGTTTCTCCCTAAAAGAACCCAGCCTAGCCCTGTACATAGCAATGGCCCAGAAAATGGAAGAAAAGTTTTCAACTTTTGAAATAGCACATGCTCCAAGGAACGAGAATCAGTTTTTCGATGCATTGGCTGCACTAGGCTCGCAAATAATGTTCGAAGGGGATAACACCAGAGTAGAGGTCAGCAAGAGAGAAGAATCCATAATTGAGATGTTGAAAGAAAGGTTCTAGGAGGAACACTGCGAAAGGGATTGTCGGATCCTTATAAGGAAAGTTTTGATGGGGGAGGAAGATGCGGTGGAGCTTAAAATACTAAAATACTACGCCTTGGTGAGGGGAGAGCTGTACCGCAGGTTGCCGGGTGGGGTCTTGTCAAGATGTGTGGGGCAAAAGGAGGCCTAAAGAAAGTTAAAAGAAGTACATGACAAGACTTGCAGATCTTGCAGGGAGATCAACCTTTACCACAACTTCAAAGGGCGGGCTTTTATTGGCCAAACATGGGTAAAGATGCAGACCAAGTCTAAACCCATTGTGGGAACTGCCAACTTGCAGCAGACAGGGAGGAAAGTTATGCTGTGTTCATTAGCGAAGACTGGAGAAGCCCATTCATACAGTACCTGACAAAAGGCATCCTGCCGCAAAAGCACAGCGAAAAATATAAGCTTAAGAGGTTGGCAACGCGCTACTTTTTGCATAATATGGTCCTTTTCAAAAAAGGGTATGATGGGGACCCCTTAAGGTGTTTAGGCCCTGAAGAAGCAAGATAAATGGTGAAAGAAGCACACTCAGGAGAGTGTGGGAAGCACCAGGGAAAGAAAAGACTTTACAGATGCCTGCTGCAAATGGGCTACTACTGGCCTACCACGAAAAAGGATACGGCAGAATTTGTGAAAAGTTCCATAGTTGCCAAGTACAAGCCAATTTGATTCACACTCATCCGCAGAATTTGCATAGCATGGTCACACCATGGCCCTTCTACACTTGGGGGCTTGACTTGGTTGGATCGGTGAATCCGCCATAACGTGGATACATATGGATACTAGTGGCTACAGAATATTTTACTAAGTGGGCATAGGCAGTACCACTTCGTAAAGCCACAGGAGGAGCAGTGGCAAACTTTATCAAGGAAAACATAATTGTAAGGTTTGGAGTTCCCCACAGGATCATCAGTGACAACAGCACACATTTTGTCAACAATAATGTGAGGAAGATGCTAGAGTTCTACCAAGTCAAGCACCATCGGTCATCACCTTATTACCCTCAAGGAAATGGGCAAGTAGAGGCAACGAATAAGACTCTCATAAAGATTATCAGTAAAATGAGCCAAGAGTATACATGAGGATGGGCAATGCACCTGCCAGACGCTCCTTGGGCTTATAGAAGTTCACCTAAGTCAGCCACAGCTTTTTCACCTTTTTCCTTGGTCTAAGGAATTGAGTTGGTGAGCCCAGCAGAGAAAATGATCCCATCCCTGAGAGTTATGCAGTTGCAAGAAAAAGAGAAAGAAGAAGAAGTCTTTGCGGCAGAAAGGTGCGAAGACCTAGAAGGACTTGATGAAAGAAGAGAAAAGGCCCAAAAACGCAGCTGTAGATATAGGCAAAGAATGACTGAGGCCTAAGGCAAGATGACTAAAGAGGGAGTGTTCATGGAAGGATAACTTGTTCTAAAAGTGGTAGACTTTGTTAGAAGAGGCCTGGCAGGACCATCGAAGTTTGCACCGAAGTGGGAAGGACCTCTTGTGATAAGGGAGGCACATCCAAGTGGGTACTACCGTTTGACTCAGATGGATGGCAGAGACTTAATGGATCCCATCAATGGGAAATGGTTGAAACATTACTATCCCTAAGGAGAAAAGTCATGTGATTATCCCTTTCTTTTGTTTTGTTGAAAAAACTCTTATATTTCCTTTTTCCTTTTCCATCTTTCAAGTGACTATGTCACAAGACAAAAAAAAATTGTAACTCGCTTTCATGAAGATGCAATGCAAAGCACGAAGTATTATCATCATATCTCATAGCAAAAGCAAAAAACAGTAGCAAAGTGTAGCATCATAAGTTAAAAACCCAAATTGTGGCAAACTAGCCAAATAAGTGCTATAGGAAATATAGTGTACTAAATAGAGTAATAAGGCGAAGGAAACAACAAAACAAAGAAGAAACTGCATCATTATCAATGAAGTCCAGAAATGAGTGGCTGATCTCCAAAATGACTGGACCCACCTATGCTAGAAAGAAGGCGCTCGCCACGGCCCTCCAAGTCTGCCACTTCCTTTCTCAGAATCTCGAGGCGTGAGTCAATAGCATCAATAGTAGGCTGGACTCTCCTCATGAAAATGGCCCGGGCGATCTCTCAAAGGTGGTCCAAGATAAACTCCACAGCAAAACCAACACTCACAAGCTCTTGCACCGCAGCCTTCCACTGCAGGATCCTCTTGGTGGAGACAGTGTCAACAAAGTTGTGCTCAATATCGTTTAGCATACTTCCCAACATCCTCAAGAAATGCTCTCTAGTGGAGCGACCAAGTTGGAATCCCTGCATGAAGTCCCCATCGTTGCTATAAACCGTCACCAAGTGAGAAGCGCAGTCCTTAAGGATTCTGAAGCCATGGAAATCTATATAAGGAGGTCTAGAGCCCCAGAAATCCATAGGTCCAAGATCATTGACTTCAGGTTGGTCAAAGTGTGCAAAAAAGGCTGCAACCTCGCCCATAAGATCTGGAATGGTGGCGGAACTGCTACCCACTTCAAATTAAGAAGGCACTGTAGGAAGTGGACATGTCAAGAAAGAACAAGGCATGAAATGAGAAACCTTGGTAAAAAAAAAAAGAAAAGAGACAAACCCACGGGGAAGAAATGAAGAAAGAAATAAGGGAAAAGAAAGTTCACCAGGGCCAGTGATAGTGGGGGCTGTGGGAAAGACAGAGACAGGCACAGAATGAACGGCGGAAACCGACGTTGTAAATACAACAGAAACTGGTACAGAAGATACGGCAAGAATGGGTACTATGGGCGCGGCAGGAGTAGCTGCTGCAAACACCCTTACATCTGCTGCAATTCCTAGCCCTTAAAGGTCTCTGTAAACAGAAAAAATAGACATGCAAATGAAAGGGGAAGAGTGAACTTAGCAAAAAAAAAAAAAAAAAAAGGAGGGAAGAAAGCACATACCATGAATTCAGTCTCAGGTGGAGCACTAACCTCTTCTTCGGATACAGAAATCCTCCTCCCTAGGACGGGCTCATCGTCAGGATCCTTAAGAATGTCCTCAGACTCCTTAGAGGACAAATCAGCATCAGGCCCACGGGTGGCAGAAATAGGAATGGAGAAAGGAGTAACTACCAGAGAGGAACCGTCCTTCACAGCCTGAAAAAGAGCAGCGAAAGGTCACCGGTGGAAATGACAAAAGGCGTAACAGGAGTAGCCTCGATCTGAGTAGTAGCAGAAGGGGTGGCTCCCCTTTGAACGGAGGGTGTCTCAGATGGAGTAGGGTGACCTCACTAACCTTCCCTGTATGAGTACCCTCATCTATGGGTACCGGCCTAGTGGGAGAGGTAAGAGCCTCAGTAGGAACTCTATGCGTAGCTGCAGAAAAGGTAGGTGTTACAAACTCAGCCCCACCAAAAAAGCCCTCCATGGGTGTGCTCATGAAGGCAAAAAGCTCCTCGGCAGTAGGGCGATATATAGAAAGAGGCTTGGGCTCATCCTAGAAGACAAAAAGAAGGAGATATGAAGATCAAAGTAACTTTTTGGGTGAATGAGGTAACCAAAAGCATGTGGCAGATTGAACACATGTAAATAAAAAGAAAAGGGAGAAGAAGAGAGAGGAAATGTACCTCCAATTCAGGTTCATCGAGCATAATGGGACAGGTGGCTGACGTTTCCTCCTTATGTTTAGACTGCAAAGGAAAAGGGGGACAAGAGACAGAGTCAAAGAAAGAAGTCAGCAAGCGTGCCAGATTCAACCACAGGAAAAGAAATATATATATATATATATATATATATTTAAAGGACAAAGCAAAATAAAAAGTGACGTACTCTCCGCTAAGCGGCAAATGTAGGATGGGAAGTTGTCTTCCTCTTACTACCTCGTGTTCTGCTGGTAGGAGTAGCACCTATGGTTGGTTGAGGAGTGGCAAACTTGGGCTTGCTAGTAGATTTAAGTTTGGCAGGACCTTTCTTGACTGGTGCAGGAACATTTATCACTTTAACCTTCTTTTCCCAACCTGGGGAATAATCACCTATGTGCCAATACCATCCCTTCTTCTCCTCATCCCATTCAAAAATGGTAGACTGGTTCTGTTTCCTGGCATATGCCAACACGAACTTGGAAGGCAAGAGTAACCGAGGATTAAGCGAGACAATCATACTAAGCCCCTCAGGAGGAATGAGAGAGAAACCGTGACTACCTGCCAACTCTTCCTCAAATGAGGTCATTACGGCCAGCCAGTATCCATGCATAGAAGGAGTGCAAAGGCCCTCCTTTAGCAAGCCAGGAACTGTGACTACACTAAAACGCCGTCTCCAAAAATCAAAAGTGGTATGTCGCAGAAAAGGTCTAACCGAAGTAGGGGACTCCGTGAGGAAGGAAAGGTCATCAAGAACGTCCTAATCCAGCCCAAACTGCCTTCTTACTCGGTTGGCAGGATAATGGATAAACCTGACACCTTCATTTGCCAAATAAGGCAACCATCCGGCATTGGTGGCCTCCAAATAGGTGATACCAATCTCATCAAAACTGACTAAAGGAGTAGTAGTTCCAGCAATATCAACAAACGAACCCATTGCAGAATCTACGCATGTATAACTTGTACTCAAATGTCTGTAAGCTCTCCAGGAGAAACCAACACTTTCATCAAAAGACTCAACGACAGAACAATCAATAGGCTTCAAACCAGACCAACGGAAAGCCAGAGGAAAATCGGACTCAAATCTGCCGTAGAAGTCAGTAATTACCTTAGGGCAGGATTGGTACTTCTCTTTAGCAAAGCGAATAGGCCTACAGTTCGCCAAGTATTGGAAACAACGCTCGAATAACAACAACTGCAGGATGGTGCTATGTACAGAGGAAGTGACTATGTGGTAGGAGCCAGCCTGACTCTCGTCACTCCGCAAGATATCCAGTTAAACATATAGATGCTCCAAGAACATAGGGACCAGCGGCAGACTCACCCCGGCAGATATTTTAATGGCCAAACGAAAATACAAAGGCTTTATGGCATAATGGGGGTGGGACCCAAAGACAAACTTGCAAAGCCAAAAGGCAACGAAAGCCGCACGGTGGGCAACAACAGAAAATTTGGAAGAAGAACTAACCCAATACGATAACTTAGCATTTTCGGTCATCCTTTTCTTCAACTTAACTTCAATGGCCTCTTCTTCCGGAGAAAGTTCTATGGTGGCAAGATCAACATCATCGAGAACTGGCAAAAGTAACTGATTAGCCACGTCCTCAAGAGTAACGGTGAGTTTGTCGTAGGAAAAGAAGAATGTGTGGGTGGTGGCACACCACCGGTGAACCAAATGGCGAAGGTTGTAGAGGTCTCAGAAATTTGATAGACTTTGGGATAGGACGAACGGTCTTCAGAACACCGGCCTGCTGCAAGCAAACTCATGAAGCCCATATCGGATAACTCGCTATCGACCCACTCCTTCCAACCCGAAGCAGTACCCGACCCAAATTCGAAATGGATAGGCACAGGGAGTGCAACGACTTGATGAATGACTAGATCGGAGATGGAGGAAGACACTAGGGTCGAAGAAACATTGGGGTTTCGCAGGCAAAGAGCGAGCCACACATAGCTCGGCGGCGGCGACACGTAGTCACCGAGAATCTTGGGGACGTGAGGACAGACATCATACTAAGGATCGATTAGAGGGGCGCACTCACTATCTGGGTCACGCTGCGCCTCTTCCTCATTGGAGTGGTCCGATTCGGAGTACGCAGCCTCCTCGCCTATCTCTTGTCCAGCAGGAGGATCGAAAACAGTTTCTTTCCCTTTACGGCGGAAAGAGCCTTGGGTTTTCTCCGGCGCCATTGCGTAAGGGCTTGATCGGAGTAAAATGGGTATGGGTGTTTGAACAGAAGAAAACGGTGGAGGAAGGGAAATAGATAGAATATTTTGGAAAAGAAGGAGTTTATGTCTGGATTGCAAAGGGACTCTCTTCTTAAATACCTGGGTTATTAATGCCGGCATGAAGGGAGGCGACTGGTCAGCCATCAAGAAGAGAATGAAATTAATGAAACGGCGGTTATGTCTTAAAATAACTGCCATTTTGGGAAATTCGAAGAGTCACTACTGTTCATGGCAGGAAAAGAAATATATATATATATATATATATATATATATATGAGAATGGGTCCATAGTTTAAAGTAGCCCGCAAAGGAAAAGAAAGAAGAGAAGTGGAAAGGACAAAAAGGTCTTTTATTCACATATAGACCGCATGAACGCTTCATATGTTCAGGGGGCTAAGTGTTGAGAGTCATTTTTTGTGAAACCCGAATTGAAGGAAGGAAGCCCAACCCAGCAACGCAGGCAGCAAATAGAAATGGCAAGCATAGAATAAAACCATTAAACCCAAGCGGCAGGAATAAAGGATCACAGGTCCATAGAATAAATAAATGGGCATTGAGAAAGCAAATGGGCTCAAAAGAGCCCAGAAAGAGAGAAATAGCAAATAGCAAACCCATGGGCAGTGTATGATGTGAAAAAGTAAGAATGAGCCATGGCAGGCTCAAAGCAATGTAAGCAAAGAGAGTAGGGGATTGTTGGCAGGCCCACAAACCCCAAGGATAAGTATGAAGTAATTGGCCCGGGGAACCCCAATGAAGTTAGTAAAAACCCATAGGAACACAAAGTTAGGAACAGGGCCGAGGAAGCCCGAGACAAGCAAATGGGCCGAGGATACCCAAGGGAAAACAAAAAGGGACACAGGAGCCCATAAGTAAGAAAACCCATGGTCATGCTAAGCCATTGGAGAAAATAAGTGGCAGTCTTGAAAATGTCCAGCAGGATCAAGTCATTATAACAGAAATGACAGAGTAGTATGGTAGGACATGATGGCAATCAAGAAATATGCTGAAAGAAATGTAAAGCCCAGTATTAAAGAAAGCCCAACTCCTAAGGGGAACAGGGAATTATAAAACAACCCACATAAAAGGTCAAAGAAAGGTGGCAGACTGTGCAAGTAAGCCTTCAGACTGCGACAAATGCATGAGTAGCTGGCAGATTTTGGACATACATGAAAGAGAAGCACGCGCAAGGCCCAAGCACCACCAGCCTATACCCAGCCAATATGGGACGTGGTGGGGTCATGGGTCAGAGGTAAGGAGATATGGTTTGGTGGTCAGGAGAGGGGAAAAGACCTATTCTGCGACTCCTGCCCAAGCTCTTTTGGGGGGTACGTCTTGCTGGGATGACAGACCACCCAAAAGAAGCAAGGTTGAGGGGGGAACTGTTAAGTGCATGTCATGAGGGATAGAGAGACAAAACACCTATATCGTGGCAGGAAAGGTGCCACGGCAGACTAATAAATAAAACAACTGGCCTTTGTCTGGCAAGGGAGAGTGGCACACAGACGAACCCTTGGTGGTCGGCAAGTACACCCAGACTAGACAAGGGTGGTTAAAGGGCAAAATAGTAAAATTTGGTCACAACAAGCACTATAAGAAGACCCTTGCCGTGCCCAGAGAACAGGATCGAAAAACAGGGGAAGATCACGAAATAAGAAAAGAAAGAAAGTAAAAACAAAGGAAAGAAAAATATAAGGGAGAAAACAGAAAACAAAGAGAGTTAATACAGTAGGCATGCACCAGTAGGCCGATTTCCCTCTTTCCCCCTCAAAATTCTGCTCTCTTCCAAAAAGTAAAAAGGATTCATTTGGGCATTAACCATTCAGGTCCCGTTCCCTCAAAGCCATTAATCCCCACAGCAGGATCTTTCCTGGGAGATTATTTGCACTGAGATGAGGGGTTCTTCCCTCTTTGGTTTTGCTTCTGCGGACCAAACTTAACTTGATTTTGTGTTCATTCTTGATTAACTCATATTATCATTTACTTTCTTTGTAAAAGTCATTATTATCACTGGGATTATGTCTCATAAATAGGGATTACTTGGTCATTTTCTATTAAATAGTCAAAGTACTCTGTTTTGTTGTTATTATTATATCTGTCTGCCGTAACTCATCTGAAACAGCTCTGCCTGCCATAAGCACACTCCTAGCAGACGAGGCATAGTTTGTACACAAACCGGCCCAAATTGAGTTGCAGTTGGATCAGTCTCAACTCTCTTACTCAGAAACATTCGGGTCCACTATACCGCAAGAGGCAGCTCAGCCCAACACACAACACAAAAAAGGCCCCTACACTTACTTACAAGATTATTCTTGTAATTTACTTGTTAGTAACCCAATCTCAGGTAGTCCCTATGATATTATTCATCACCTTTCTTATGCCAATATTAGTACTTCACATAAAACCGTTGCTTTTGCTACTAGTGTTGAGATTGAACTAGAATTTTTTCACCAAGCTATGACTTCTAAAGCTTGGCAAGCAGATATAGACAAGGAGATATCTGCTTTAGAACTTAACCACACTTGGGATATTGTTCCTTTACCTAATGGTAAGACTCCTATTGGATGAAAGTGGGTCTATAGGATTAAATATAATCGAGATGATTCAGTGGAGAGGTACAAAGCCAAGTTGCTAGCTAAAGGTTACACTCAACAAGAGGGGCTGGATTATTCTGAGACCTTCTCTCCAATTGCCAAATATGTCTTAGTGAGGGTGTTGTTGTGTATTGTCATTGTCAAAGGCTAGGATTTGCATCAACTAGATGTGAACAATGCCTTTTTACATGGAGATTTAGATGAGGAAGTTTATATGACCTTACCATAGGGATTTCATAGCAAGGGGAACTGTGGTAATGCTGCTGGCACTGTTGGATCTACTAGGCCTCTTGTTTTCAAACTGAGGAAATCCCCTTATGGACTAAAGAAAGCTAGCAAACAATGGCATGCTAAGTTGTCGAGAATAATCACTGAGCTTGGTTTTGTGCAGTCCAAATCAGATTATGCATTTTTTGTTCATTCAAAAGGCTCCCATTTCATAGCCATTGATGTTTAAGTTAATGATATTCTCATTACTGGGAATGACACAGTGTGTGGCAAACTTGAAGCAACTCCTTGACAGCAAGTTTGGGATAAAGGATATGGGAGCTCTAAAGTACTTCCTAGGGCTTAAAGTAGCTAGAAGTGAAAAGGGTATTAGCCTAAACCAAAGGAAGTATGCCCTAGAAGTGTTAACAGATTCAGGCTTGCATGGCTACAAGCCAATGAAAACTCCTATGGAACAGCATCTCAGGTTGTCCAAAGATGAAAGTGATTTGATTGATGATCCATCTTAGTATAGAAGGTTGATAGGAAGACTAATGTACTTAACTCTAACTAAACCTGATCTCTGCTATGCGGTTAACAGGTTGAGTCAGTTTTTTAGTATGCCTAGACAACCCTACATGTTAGCAGTACAAAGGGTCTGCAATACATCAAAGGTACTCCAGGCCAAGGGATTTGCTTTCCAACAAACTCAGATTTTTAGTTGAAGGCATTTTGTGATGCAAACTGGGCTGGATGTCCAGAAAGAGGGAAATCATTGATTTGATATTGTGTATTTCTTAGAGATAGCCTGATTTCGCGGAGATCAAAGAAACAAACAATAGTTTCAAGGTCCTCAGTTGAAGCAAAATATAGATCTGTGGCCTTAACTTATTGTGAAATCACTTGGCTCTTCTATTTACTTGAGGATTTTAGGATACAACACACTAAGGCAGCACTTTTGTATTGTGATAATAAGGCAACACTACACATTGCTGCAAACCCTGTGTTTCATGAGAGGACTAAGCACATAGAGGTAGACTGCCATTTGATAAGGGGAAAAATTCAAGCTGGGATGATTAAAACCTTTCATGTTAGAACTGACCTTCAATTGGCTTACGTTTTTACTAAAGCTCTTGGTGTGCCTGCTTTCATGAACTTGGTAAGTAGGCTGGGATTATTAAATGTCTTTAGTGCAAGCATCATCTATCCAAGGCGGCCTTTGCAAGACACAAATGTTGTATCTAATTCAGAAGCAGCTTTGGTCTTGAGGGGGACTATCAAGAAGAAAGGTATGAAGATTGTTGAGAACAAAGCAGTAATTAAGAAGTCAGAAGTGAAGAAGAAGAAGAACACAGTTAAGAAGGGTCATAACGACACCGTCAAAGCAAGGAAAAGGCTGACTTCATTGAGTGAAACGCAGGCGTTACTGTACAAGTGCAAACTATCAAGTATCAACTCTCTCATATGATGCTTGCAGTTATTAAATGAAGCCCATAATAAGAGAGTGCTGCAACTATATCTCGTAATATATGACGTCAACATTTCTCCAATATCATTACGTCATCTCATTATAGACGTTATCAACTTTAAAATATGATGAACAGTTTGAGCAACTATAAGTATCAACATATCATTATTGGCATAAAATGAAACAAAATCTAACATAAATTCCACTAAAAGAACAATATAAAATATGATATCAATATAGTAATTAATATATGAAACAATTTAAAATAAAAAGAGATCACATACAGCTGAGCGTTGCTGCTGTTGTGCAGTCCATCGGCGAAGTATGGAAACCACCTCCACCATCGGTCTTTAAATTAAACTTTGATGCGGCTGTGTTCACGAAGAGTCAAAGGTCTGGGTTCGGCAGGGACATAGCTAGCTTTGGACTAAGGGGGCAATGGTCCCACTAAATTTTTTTTAAAAAAATATTAGTATATATATGTGGACTAATATTAGAAATTTTGTTCTATAAAATTACATTTTTTTTCCTTTAAACAATATCTTTGTTTTTTTTAAGAGTAATGCTATACTCACAAACTTTTTTACATCATTTTTACAAACTGTTTTGGTAGCAAATTCTTATTAGTTCGCACATGGATCCACCACTTACATCATTTTTTTACTTACTAGTAATCACTTATTACATCAGTAATAAAAAAGTTTGTAGCACTAGTATTTATAAAATCTATACATTAAACTCAATTAACTAATTTTATTTAAGATAAACAACCATGTCATTTAAAAAATTCTAAACAAAAATAATTTTGTTCTTACTGATACAAAAAAAAAAAACAAAAAATCTCAGCAACTAAGTAGTAGCAAAGTCAAAGGTTGAAACCGCTACACACAGCTAACAGTAAAGCTGCTGATGTTGGATTTTCAGAGCTTGTGATTAAAGGGGATAATGTTAATGTGATGAGAGCAATATCTTTAGCAATGGCCGACCAAGGTTTTCAGACCCGAACCGTTCATTAAACCGTAAAAGGGAGAAGTTCAAGTTTTTTGAGGTCGAATCGAGGTCGAACCGTGATGACGTCATAATTAATTTAATAATTAATTAAAGCCTAAATATAGATATTAAATTTATAAAACTAGCAAAATTGACTAATATATCTATATATGTAAGGGAAATTTAATGATTTTCAAGCATATATTTAATAATTAAATAAGAAAGTTAATAAAATAAAATAATAACCATGAAAACATTAAAATTTATGATTAATTTTTGAAATAAAGTTGAATATTTTTGAAGGATTTTAATTATAATTTTTTTTATTCCTTGTAAGAGATGGATAATTTAATTAAGTAGAATAAAATTGTGTTAAGCTGTTTTTATAAAAAAAAAAAACATTTTAAAAATTGCTAAGGGGTTGGACTGCACGGTTCTCACCGGTTCGTGTGGTCCAACCCCGGTTTTAGGGGTTCACGGAATTAAAAAAAAATCCGGTTCTTTAGGCTTAAAAAATCGGTTTTCATCCCAGTCCCGGTTTTCACGGTCTAACCTCCCGGTCCGGTCCGGTTCTGAGAACTATGTGGCCGACTTGTCTTTGTTGGGGAATGTGGTGGACGATGTTTGTCTTGGTCTGCATTGGGTTAGCATTTGCTGCACAAGGAGAGGGGGGAATAGGGTAGCACATGTTCTTGCATAACATGCTAGGAACATTTCTAATGATATGTTTTGGATGGAGGATTCACCTCCACCAACTGTGAATGCTCTGTATGAAGACTCTCTTTCGTTATAAATAAATGAATGTTCCATTTTTGGGAAAAAAAAAAAAAAAAAAAAAAAAGACTACTTGAAATCTAATATTGATCTTAAATATATTGGCAAGAAGTTGCAATAGCTCAAATGTAAGGAAATGAATATATATAAAAGAGAGATGCTACTTCTACAACATTTTTATAATATTTTCACAACAAATTACAAGTGATTAGTTGTTATTGGTTAAAATTTGAACCTAATACTAAGTTACTTTTTTGCCCCAACAATAACAATCAGTAACAACCTGCCACTTAGAATTTGTTGTAAAAATGTTGTGAACATATTATTTCTCATATATAAAATCCTTTGTAAATGATTGTCCCTAAAAATAAGAATGACACTATATATATGGCTATATGTTGTGCATAAGAGTTAGAAGTCAAATTTATATTAGTGGTCACTAATGGTTTGTTTGGATGACATAATTTAGGCATTTGGATTTGAATTTGGATTTAGGTGATTAAAATCCAATTAACTTGTTTGGAAAGATTAAAAAATATCAAAGATTTGGATTTGACAAATCTACCAAGGATTTTAAACTTTTAAAATGCTTTGATTTGAAATAATTCCTAAAATAAATAGATTTGAAATCCCTTGATTTCAAATCTATTAATTTAAAATTCAAATCCAAATTCAAGTTCCCAAATGCAACGTAAAGTTTATCTATATCGTCCTTTTAGTTTTATTCTTTGAAATTTGAAATGAGTGTCATTGGTCCCTAAAATTTTAAAAATGAGCATTATTAATCCCTCCGTCAACTTGGGTCATTTTGTTTTCTTATATATTTAATAGAGTAATGAGGTGACATTTTTAAATGATATATGACACCTTATATATAATAAATTTGGGATAAAAATCCTACCCTAACCTAATCTAAATGTATGTGCAATGCTCCCTCCTCCAGACTTAAACTTTAGTCCTTACCTCCTTACCCTACAAGAATGTATATTTGTAGAGTGACCATCACAGCCCAAATGGTGCGCAATAATACCTTATTTTATATTTTAAAATTACTTGTAAATGTATTTTGACCTGAACCAATTCTAAGTAGTTTGCCCACCTAATTCTAACCAGTTAAACAGGTTATTCCTGATGTAATTCATTATTTTATTTATATGATAATTAATAGGTTGTTATTATTTCTTTTATATGCCAAAGTTCATTTGGAAAAGGAAAAGAAAATATTTATCAATCTATCTATCTGTCTGTTTATAATCAATCATCAATATATATATATATATATATATAAGCAGAGACTTTATGTGAGAGATTATGAGGTTTTTCCAAGTGGCTTCGTCTTTGATCACTTCTAATTTTTTTTTTTTTTTAAGAAAATTAAATTAACTTCCAACTCATCATTAGCATATAACATTCCTATTCACTCTTTTGTGCCTCTTAGTAATCCCAGTTGATCAAACCAGTGTTCTACTCAAGGTATTTTCTACCTTTTATTTTCTTCTCTCCTTTTTATTCTTTAAATAGTTTTATTTTCTACTTGAATAGTTGAATATCAAATAAATATTTGTGATGCCTTCGAACTGTAGGTGATTTTTTTTATTTTTTTATTTATACACAAATGGATGAAAATTGTAGGTCCATCATAAGCATAAAGATTATCATTAGTTCAAACATTGACAAACAATTGAGATACTACATTCATAGATTCTGATAGCATTTGTCCCTTTTGAAAATCTAAATAATTTATAGGATTCTAGCCACAAATATTCAGCATATAATCTATGATGCAAAAATAAGTTTGGTATCCTTTATGGTAGAAGCTAGAGAGGACTAAATAAAATTTTAGTTAGATGCACACTAATTTTTTTTTTTTAACCTTTCTGCAATATTTACATGGTCTGGCTTAAAGTAGAATTTCATTGGCAAAATCAGTGATATATTTATTCAATTAAATCAATGAGCAACAAAGGAATGCCATATGTGATCTTTTTAACTATAAATGTTATTTCATTTAGTTATTTTATTATATATGTATTTGTTAGGTTTTTAGACCGCTTAAAACACAATTGGATTAACCTAGTAAACAAGCCAAGTTATTACTTAGTCCAAATTTCAAAACTAGGTTATCGCAATCAAACAATCATATCATGCATAGCAGCGGAAATATAAATAACACAATGATATGATAACCCAGGAAAACCAAACCGGTAAAAAACCTGGGAATGATTTAACCTAGCTATCCTCAAGGTAAACTTGAATCCACTATAGAAAGAATTGAAGTTTTACAATAAGACTTAGACCACTAACATCCTATTGCTACCCTCCAGTAGAAACTTACTGACACGACCACGTGCAAGCTCCGAGACCACGAACTCCTTCTTTCTTTGGATTCTCGATCAAATACAAGCACACTCTCTTGTGTATCTTTAAGCTCTTATGGCAGCAACTGAGTAATCATCAAGTTCTTGAACGAATGTCCTCTTGATAACCCTAAGCTAGTTTAAAGGAAAGCTCCTCACAGATCTCACAAGAGATTTACACAAACAGCAATATGAGCAACCACTAAAATGTGGCTAGGGTTTGCCTTATATACCTAGGGAAAAAACATAAAACCCTAAACGTTTTAGGAGTTAGGACTGAGTTGGAAATTCTGCAGAAAAAATGCATCTGCCTGATTTTCAATTGATCGAGCCTATGCTTTGATCAATTGAGCCAGGCCGAGATGCACATTAAATTCTGCATCAGCTCGATTCCAACTTTACATAAACAACACAACTTTGAGCAAGTCTAAACAAGACTAAAAAACCTGTTTTGATTATGGTTTGCCAACAATACATATTAGAATTCTAAATACATTAAATCCTAAGTCTTTAGAACCTAACAAACTCCCTCTTTGACAATCCGTGACAAAACACAAACTAAAAGCTCAAAGTTTACAAAGAAAAGCCCTTTACAAGAAAATGCTCATTACAACAAATCCAATCCTAACTACTATCCATCAGTTGCAAGTGTAGACACCAGCAAAATTGAATCAACCTGTATATTTCCTGAAACACTAAACAAAATGCATAAATGTATGTGTGGAAAAGTACAAGTGAATAAAAATAAATTCTTGATTTCACACAAACACAAAATAAAGACATATATCAAAGAATAGGATCATGAATATAAATCAATAAGCAATGAAACAAGAACCATAAACAATGTATCTCCCCTTAACATGAATAGCCCAAACAAAAATACATCAAGAAAAAAGTAAATACAAAGTGCAGCTCCTGGATACAATCTAATCGCCACAGGCTCAGAACACAATCAAAACTCCCCCTATCAACAGAAACACTACAAGCTACACAAAATACTAATGCTACTCCCCTTTTTTTTTGTGACGGAATGCCAAAGAACAATCAGAATCCGCCATCAAAAGGAGGTGGCGAAGTTGATCGTCTAAAATGCGCCAACTCTACACACAAAGCACGAACCTCATCAATCAAGGCCACCAAAATCTGACCATGAGCCGCCTGAAAGGTCATGACAGTCTCCAACGTATGTCGAATGTCTGAATCATCCAAAGTAATCGGTGGAGGAACATCAGCAGCAGCAGCAGCGCTAGACGCCTCAGCCTGTGCAGCACTTGTAGAAAAGGAAAGAGGGGTACAGGGCCAGAAGACTCAACTCGAGGAGCTCTCATGTGAGCAGCCCTCTGTCTAAGGAAGGTGGCACCTATGGGACCAATAATATGAACGGGCTCAGACGTGGAGAAACCATCTAGACCTAAATGTAACAAAATCCTATGGATGAAAATATGATAAACAAGCGCGTGACCAACAGCACTACTCCTATGAATCTCGTTCAAAAAACAAAGAAACAAAGGAGGAAAAGAAATAGAAGCACCAGAGACAAGGGCATACAAAAACACACATCTCTCAATAGGGATGGTGTGAAGATGAGAGATAGGCTACAAAGAATGACACGCTATCCTAAGAAAAAGATAGGTAGACTCAGGAAGCTCAACGGACGTGATTCGAGGATTAGAACCCCACTGGATAAAAGACCCAGTGATGTATGACATGATCTCATCTAAGGGTGGAGACTTCTCATAAGGATAGACAGGCTCCCTAACAACTGGAACCCCAAGAGCATCAGCCACTACCCTAGGGGTAATAGTGAACTCAACACCTCGTATCCAACTCCTAACAGGAGTGTTGGAATTATAGATGTGACAAGAGAGGTTCGAATAGAACTCTCTAATGAAGGCAGTCGGGGGTGGATGATCTACCTCCAACAAAGACAACCAGCCCCTACTCTCAAAGTTAGCCCTAGTGGCTGGATCAACCTCATCTAGGATAACGGAACGCTCAGCCCAAATTTCCCTCTTACTGTTCAACTTATCATAAACCTCTCTGCTCTTATCAGACCTAAACCGTTCACTCCTAGAGGTAGACTCAGAAGAAGTGGAGGGAGTCCTATGAGCTCTAGTCTTCCTAGGCATGGTGCTAAGGATAAGGACAAGGTCACAAAGCAAAACCAAAAAGAACAAAAAAGAGAAAAACAAAGGGGAGACTGCAAGTTAGCACAAAACAGATATAAAGCAAAAATCTATATAATGCATGAACAGTTAAATGTTATGATGCATGCTCTAATGCAGTAAACTAAGTTCAAATTAAGTTCAAATTCACAAAATTTGGCTTGAGCATAGAGTTTCTAACAAAAACCCCAAAATTTGAAAAACCACTTGTTTGTTTTGTTTTAAAAATTGACCAATTGATCGTCACACAAGTTAGAAAACAGATTAGAATGATCAATTATACCAATTCAACAAGCCAATTTCATCAAATTTGACCCAATTGAACAAAATCCCCAAATTGGATTAATACAAGCCCTAGAAAATTCAATTTCTCACAAACCACAAGATTAATCAAATTAACCCATCAAGATCAAGTCTATAACATCATAGCACAAAAACCCATTGATCAATTTTAGAAAATATGGCTTGATTCATCAAAATCCCCAATTAGGAATAGGTCCAAAAATTTCAAACAAATGAATGAATTTATGCATGAAAACATGAAATAAAATGCAGAAGGAGGGGTAGAATGGACTTACCGGCCTTGGGAGAGGAAAACCTTGCAAAAAATTTGGAGGAAAACGACAAAAAATTGAGGTGGAGCCTAGTCCGAATCGGAGAGACAGAGAAAGTTGAAAACTTTTGAAAAAGATGTTTTGAACAAGTCAAATCTGAGTTTTTTAAAAACTTGATTCTCGATTTTCGATTAATCGAAAATCAGTTTCGATTGATCAAAATAGATAGAGGCTCACCTAAAATTTTAAATGCAATTTCAATTGATTGAAAAATAGACTAGATCAATTGAAATTCTAGAAAAAACACAGTTTTGAAAAGCTCAGCAATTTTTGTGAATACACTTCTCAAAGCATTGAATGTTATGAATAAAATGCATGAGTATGAGATGAAATGCTTTTAAAAAAACACAAGTTTTAGACCTAGTTTTCCCAAAATTAAGATTTGCAAACAATCTCCCTTTAAATTCTCAAGCAATAAAACGATTTTGTATAAAAACTCAAAGTATTTTCAAATTTGGTTGGTCAGACCAAAAACACACACAATAACATGTACAATGTTTAGCAAAGAGTAACTTGTGTAGTGTGTGTAACTAGCAAAAGCTTGAGATACATGTGAGGTGATATGTGAACAAAATCCAAACACAAAGTCTACAAAAATCATCACATAGAATTTAAAAAAGGCTATCACCTAAAGAGTTACATCATATAACTCCCACATCTCCTAGATCATAAGCTTGCAATCATGTAAGTTTCTTGATTTTGCCTCATATTGTACACACAAATTTTAATTTATCAGAAACTTATTAGAAGCCGGGATAATGTACACACCAATTTAATTTATATGATAGCTTTAAGCCCAATAATGTACACACCAATTTTAAGCATTTAAACCGATGCTACACCTTATGTTCTTTTTGTGCATGTGCTACACTTTCTCGAGCACAAAATCTTATGATATGCACTAATGCGTTCATGATTATTCTAGTGAACGGTGGTGAGATGGTTATTTATGCCTTTCTCAATAAGTTCAAGTCTGACAGTCAAATACATGTGACTTCAAGATCAAGACAAAGTGATTAAAAACCATACACATCTTTCCCACACAACATGCACTACAAAACTTCAACTAGTAAAGTGCAATAAATAAGCTCATCCAAGCTAAAAAAGGTATAAAGACATGTTATGTGAAAATAAATTGACCAACCTTGTTTTCAAAAACCAAGAGAATAAATACAAAACACGATTTGCTTCCTTTTCCTTTTATTTATTTATTTATATATATATATATATATATTTTTTTTTTTTTTGAAAAGAAGAAACAAAAACAGTCCTAGAATGAAATGCATGAATGTTATGCAATGCAAATCCTAAAGACAAAAAGAAAAAAAAAAAAAAAAAAAAAAACAAAGAACAATGATCACAAAAGAATAGAGCAATGAAGCACAAGGGCCATGTCAGAAAAGACTCAATTAGATCGAGCCTTTTGCGTCCAAAACTTTTTAGATGCACTTCGAGCATTGGAGTTCTTATTCACATTAGAGTGATTTCCAACTCCAGGATTGGAATAAAGGTTTAGAGCCGTTACCAATTCACCAATATGTGTCATAGGATCTTGTGCTTGAGGCACAGGCACTTTCGAATTATTTTCTCGCTTCGCTGCTTGCAGCTTGAAACAGTTTGGACGAATGTGCCCAGGCTTTCCACAAAAATGACAAACCCAAGATGCTTACCATGCAACTTGTCCTTAGAAAGGGTAGTTTCCTTAGGTTTAAACTCTTTCAGATCAACCCTAATCTTCCTAGGAGGTGTGACCTCTACAGGTTTGACAGTCTCACTCACAACCTCACTCACATGGGGTTTAGAAGGAGAAGAAGGAACAAAGTTTGTGGAATTGGGTGCAGACACAGAGATGCTTTCAACAAAACCTAATCTAGATTTGTCAGAAATAGCCTTTTGAACACTTAGCATTTGATCAAGTTTAGAATTTGTAGATCTAGCAATAGATAAATCATGTTCCAAAGATTTAACTTTATCAAGGAAAAGCATATTCTCAGTTTTCACATTGTTCAAAAGTTCATTAGCATCAAACAATTTGACAAGCAAATTTTTCTTATCAAGCTTAAGAGATGCAATTTTCTTTAAGCCTAATTCAACATTCATGGCATCTTTTGCAGCAACTTTGCAAAGTTTGTTGTAGGCTTCTTAAAGATCTGCATCCTCAAAGAGTTCCCCATCAGAAGGGTTCTCTTCAACAGACACACTTTCATTGACTACAGTAGTAGCAGTGAAAGCAATGAAGTTTCTATCCTCATCACACCCAGACTCATCATCAGAAACTTCATTACCACTAAGGGTTATAGCCATAGCCATACCCTTAGACCTTAAGTATGTGGGACATTCAGATTTCATGTGACCATACCCTTAACATCCAAAACATTGAGGACCCATAGAATTATTAGAAGATTGACCTACTTTTCTCTAGGTTTTTCAGTGTTGTTAATCTTAGTGGGATTATTCTTCCTAAAGTTTCTAGGTTTAGCAGTGTTTGTACCTCTTACCCTTCTGTTACTATTCCTAAGAAAGTTTCTGAAGTTCTTAGCAAGGTAAGCAATCTCTGTAGCAGAGAGCTCATCATCAAATCTGCCAACATCAACATCATCAACTGACTTAAGAGCCATTGATTTGGATTTGCTAGTTTTGGGTAGGTCTAACTCATAGGATTGAAGAGATCCTGGAAGTTCATCAATAGGGATGGAGTCCACATCCTTGCTCTCAGTGATGGTTGCCACTTTGGGTCTAAAGTCCTCAGTCAAAGATCTAATAATCTTCCTAACAATTTTAGGTTGATCATATAGATTTCACCCAGATTATATGCAGAATTAACAATATCATTCAGTTTAGCGTAGAATTCATCAAAAGATTCATCATCAAACATCCTAATGCTTTCAAATCTAGATGTTAACTGCTGCAACTTATTAATTTTAACTGTCTTTGTGCCTTCATGCACAATCTAGAGGATATTCCAAGCAGTGTGAGCAACCTCAACATTAGAGATTCTCTTAAATTCCTCCATAGAAACAACATTGAAAATAGCATTCATAGCTTTGCTATTGAAAGCTGCTGCTTCTTTTTGAGAAGTTTGCCACTCACTCACAGGAGTAGTGAGCTTCTCCCATCTGTATTCAACGGAGTTCCAGACTCTCTCATCAATTGATTTCAGGAATGCTTTCATCCTTACTTTCCAATAAGCATAATTATTCCCATCAAAGTGAGGAGGAATAACTAGAGTGTCCATATTCCATGACAACAGGGGTCAAGGATCAGCTCAAAGATCAAAAGATCTACAACAAGAGAGCTACCCACTCTGATACCACTTGTTAGGTTTTTAGACCCCTTAAAACACAATTGGATTAACCTAGTAAACAAGCCAAGTTATTACTTAGTCCAAATTTCAAAACTAGGTTATCACAATTAAACAATCATATCATGCATAGTAGTGAAAATATAAATAACACAATGATATGATGACCCAAGAAAACCAAACCGGTAAAAAACCTGGGGAGCATTTAACCTAGCTATCCTCAAGGTAAACTTGAATCCACTATAGAAAGAATTGAAGTTTTACAATAAGACTTGGACCACTAACATCTTATTGCTACCCTCCAGTAGAAACTTATTGACACGACCACGTGCAAGCTCCGAGACCATAGACTCCTTCTTTCTTTGAATTCTCCAGAAAATACAAGCACACCCGCTTGTGTATCTTTAAGCTCTTATGGCAACAACTGAGTAATCATCAAGTTCTTGAACGAATCTCCTCTTGATAACCCTAAGCTTGTGTAAAGGAAATCTCCTTACAGATCTTACAAGAGATTTACACAAACAGCAATGTGAGCAACCACTAAAACGTGGCTAGGGTTTGCCTTATATACCGAGGCCAAAAACATAAAACCCTAAACGTTTTAGGAGTTAGGGCTGAGTTGAAAATTCTGCAGAAAAATCGCATCTGCCCGATTTTCGATTGATCGAGCCTAAGCTTCGATCAATCGAGCCAGGCCGAGATGCACATTAAATTCTGCATCAGCTCGATTCCAACTTTACATAAACAGCACAACTTTGAGCAAGTCTAAACAAGACTAAATAACCTGTTTTGATCATGGTTTGCCAACAATACACATTAGAGTTCTAAATACATTAAATCCTAAGTCTTTAGAACCTAACAGTATTACTTTTTTTTATTGTTAGTTCCTGATTCATATTGTTTTTTTTTTTTTTAATAAAAATACTACAGCTAATAATATGTGCTTATTTTACTCATTAAAGCAAATCTATGTTTATTTTGACATTCATTTCTATGAGTCATCTTCAAGCTTTTCCTTGCTCAATTTCTATTGATGAAAATATTAAAGATCAAAATCCTATAGAAACCAAGTTTATTGTTTTAGCTTAAGACTAACATAATTTAATTATACTTTTATGCAATGCTTCAAACCAACATACTTTTAGGCAAATTTTCCTGTGCATCGCACGGGTTTCTAACTAGTATATTATAAAAGTTGGATTCTCAAACGGAAGAAGGCACACAATAGCGACACATGTACTATTAACAATGCATAAAACAATGACACATATAAAGTTAGAAAGATAATGCCACATGGAAAAAAATTATTGGTACATGTAAATGTTTTTGTCATGCATCATCAATAAATTCCACCACTATAAAAAAATATCCACTACAAGCTCTTTTAAATACTCCATTAATTTTTTTACCCTTTTCTCTTTCCCTCAAATTTATTCATAAGTAACCTAAAAGACTTTTTTTTTTTAGAGTATCCTAAAAAACATGTTTATTTTTTTTAGAGTATCATAAAAGTCATGTTTTAAAATGTGTTGAATATGTGTAATTGAAAAATAACCACTACCAATATATTTCCATCAAATTGAAAAAAAAATCATAAATGTGTGTGTGTGTGTGTGTGTGTGTGTGTGTGTGTATTAGTAATAAATATGAAATATGGAAGAGAAAAGATAGTTATCATTTATAAAATTATTTTCTCTCTATAAATATTTTTGATAAATAAATAAATAATGAATATGGATAGTCTCAAATTTTCCATAAACCTATATGGTAGCCCAAAAGTCTTCTATTCAGGCTTGCTATTACGCTTCCACATTGAATTGGATGAGTCTATATATACATATAACTTTCCGATTACAAGGCAACAATTTATATACATGCAATCAAGAGTACAACAAAAACAAAATAAAAATTAATTCAATTTTTTTCTTGTTTTTATCTCAATGTCTCTCTGTCGCTAAGAAAGTTGGGCACTCCCTTTTCTCTTAGGCAATAGAAGTTCCTTGTCCCTTCATTACGAAGGAGTGTTTTGTTTTTGTCTCTCTAGGGATAACAAGTTTATCTCTAGAGCTTGTCAGGTTTTTCTTGTAGGAGTAAAGGATGC